>JALAZF010000185.1:10600000-11165410 GCA_022829125.1 Lathyrus tuberosus
CCTAACAGAGGCCCAAAGATTGTTGTGAAACAGTGATCGCACCGTGATTTTGAAAAGCGCGATGAGACTTATACTATAGCAGAGGCCCATGACGTGGTTTATTTACAAAGATGGTTGGGTCTTACACTCTAATAGAGGCCCATGAGTGTTGAAATGATATTTGAAAGATTAAATCAGAACAAAACCCTAATTTCATATTTTTTAAGATATTTTTCAAAGAAAGATCAATAAAAATATGTATAATTTATCAACTAAAATCATTAATCATGTCATAAACAATGATTAAGGTTTATGAAAAAGTTATTTTATTCACATGAATATTTAAAGTCAATTGGGTTTTAAAGAAAAATCAAGAAAGAAATCATTTTTAAAACATTTAAAAACAATTTTAAATAATATTTTAAATATATTAAAAATATATAAAATAAAAATTATTTTCATGATTTTTTGGTGAATAAAATATTTTAAATATGTGAGTGACATTTGTGCAAAAATTCATTTTAAAAATAATTAAAATTGATTTAGAAAATAATTATTGAAAATAAAATGAAAAAATATCAAAAATATTAAAAATATGAAGAAATAAAAGAGTGAAAAGGACCAAAAATGGCATGGGTGGGTGTTGAACCCACGCCCTAGCACACAAACACACTTGAAAACACACGTTGCAAGCACTGGGGTGGTGATACATCCGTGTATCAAACCACCCCAATAAATACATAAGGGTGACTGGTTTATAGGCCTGGCCAAAGGCGCCATGGCCATGGATGGCTAGGTTTGGGTGGTTTTGCAAGAAGGCCATAACTTCTTTATTTCTCCATGAAAATGGATGAAACAAATATGGATCCTACCTAGAATTTCATGAGGAATCCAATGGTGGTCTTAGATTTTTCTAAAAATGCCTACATTTTAAAACTCGATAGTGGTTTCAAAATAGGCCATGTTTTGCAAGTTATATGCTACAACTCTATAAAAGCAATAATAGCATGATAAAATAGTTCAAACACAACAAATATGATATGTATGACATGTTCATGATCAATGTACATCAAAGCAATACATATTTCACAAAGTTTAATTTCTTATGCACTTACCTCTTGAAGCTCCACTTGCTAACCTTCAAGATACTTGTGACAGAAGCAAACCAATGCCTTGGACACTTCTAATAGATCCCTTGGAAGCTTTTAGGATGATCAAAATCCAAAGAAAACCTATAGAACAGAATCTAGCTCTTTCTTGCAAAATTGGCAAAAGTGATCAAAATGGAAACTCCACCAAATGATGTTATAGTTGAGAAACTATGCTTGGAACACCTTAAGGATATATATTAGAGTGTGTTTGAGGTGTTGTTTGGATTTGAAAGGGACCGAATCAAGACATGGCTTGAAAAATGCAGAAAAGTCAAAATATGAGGTTTTGATGGTTGACTTTCTGATTTTGGTGATTTGAGGTGAAGGTGAGGGTTTGGACACCTCCAATGGATGATTTGGGATGTGTTTGGATGGTTGTTTGAGTGTTTTAGGCTTTGGTTTTGAGAATTTCAAGTTTTCCCTTTGAAACTTTTAAATTTGAAGTAAGAGAGGGAGAATGAGAAAACAAGGTTTTGGTATTGTTTAGGTGTGATTCAAATGATCAGAAATGACTCCTATTTATAGGAGAGCAAGTTTGTTTTGAGAGGAATAGTGTTGGATGATGGATCACTCTATTATCCAATGGATTTTTTATGTAGCCCTTTCTAAAATGCCAAGTTGCCAAAGTCTCCTCTTATCTTGACTTCAACCAAATTTGCAGGTTTGAACACTCGTGTTTCTTGACTCATCTTGACTGGTTTGTGACTGATTCATGCCACCTCTATGCATCACATAAATGCCAAATACCAAAATTGAAATTCAAGGCATTTGTAATGATGAATTTGCACATGCTAAGTTGAATTCTTGATTCAATGGTCCAAAGTTGAAAACATCAAGTGATTCATCAAGATTCCTTCTGATCTTGGATGATGCCAAAGCTTGCAAGATGACAAAATTGAAGATGAGAATCATGTGGCACAAGAAATGCACAAAATCTGTCTTGAAAATCAGTTTGAGAAAGGCATGTTGTGAGGTTCATAACTCCTTGCTCAAGTTGAATTAATGGGAGTTCTTGTACTCTTTGGAAAGATTGTATATTATACTTCAACTTTGGTGTTTACATTTGGTCTTGATTCCTCTTGGATCATAATGAAAAATACCTCCAAAGTTGGACAAAACATGACACAGATTCTGCCTAAAATATTCTAAGTATCAAAGTTCAAAACCTCATGAAACCCTAACTTTAGTGCTTTATATCATAAAATATAAGCATTTTTGGGGGGTACTTCTGCTCTGCAATCTTGTTGTATGTAATAATAGCTATCATTTGAGCTTTGGATGGAAAAAACTGGTTGCTTGGATCACAAGTTATGGCCTTGCAAAGTTGGGTAAAAACCATTATTTTCCATAACTTAGTGAAATTTCAAATTTCTCAAGGTTGCCCCTTTTGCAAGTAACCTCACTTTTCTTGATTTTTCTAGATTGATCATGATTTAAATCACAAGTTAACATTGTTCTTGACTTAAAGAGGCCATGTTTGCCAAAAAATCCCAAAAGTCAAACTTGGTTTTGATCACAATTGATTTTTTGTATCAGATGAATCTTGAACTTTGTGATCCTTTATGAAATCAAGTTCTTGGCCTAAATTGAACCTAATGGATCCATTTCAAAGGTACTTTTGAGTGTCTTGAATCATGTCCCAAGGTTTGAGATCATGCTTTGCTCAAAAGTCAAAGGTATGGTTGACTTTTCCTCAAAAACCCTAGTTTGTGGTCCAGATGGATTTGAATCCTTGTATTGCTTATGAATCAAGTTCTTTGAATCAATTCATTCTTGTTAATAGATCAATATGATGTATTTGAGGTTTTCAACTTTGAATCAATCCAATCTTGGACGAGTCAGAAGTTCGGACTCACGTGACCACTAAGGGTGGAATCCAGGGCTTACCAGCCCAGTTTTTGATAAAGAAAGCCCTGTACTTTGCCAGTATAGGGAACGTGACTGCTTTCGAGAGCATCTTTGTTCTTCTCACCTACGGGTTATTTTTGTTTCCCAACATCGATAACTTCGTAGATATCAATGCCATTAAAATATTTCTGATTGGAAACCCTGTACCGACCTTGCTCACAGATGCTTATCATTCTGTACACCTAAGGAATTTGTACAGCGGAGGAATGATCACATGTTGCGTACCCCTACTATACAAATGGTTCATTTATCACTTGCCCAAGTCTGCTGCATTTTGGGATCCTAAGAATACTTTGCGTTGGTCGCAGATAATCATGTCTCTTACCAACTCTGACATCGACTGGTACAATCGAATCTATGACGGAATCAGAATCATTGACCGTTGTGGAAACTTCCCCAATGTACCCCTCATAGGAACTAAATGAGGAATCAATTCTCATCCAGTTTTAGTTCGTCGTCAATTCGGATACCCGATGAGGCATGTCCCGTGTAATGCTCATCTGGAAGGTCTTTTCTTCAAGGAAGGAGAAAATGACAGAGCACTAAAGACAGAAATAGTGCATGCCTAGAAACATGTTCATAGGAAAGGAAGAGAGTATCTAGAAAAACCGGAATGTGTCTCTGTGGAACCTTATCTCCACTGGGTACATACTAGAGCTCTCAAGCTGAGGATGCATTACCCTCGTCAAGAAGTTCTTCCGTTAAAGGGACTCTGTCCTTTATTTTATGTCTGATACGGAAAAACTTCAGGTTACTCTCAACAGAGTTCAACAGGAGAAGAGGTCTTGAAAGAACAAGTACCATATTCTCAATATGAAGTGTAAGAAAATACATCAACTGTTAAAAGAAAAAGATGCTCTGATTGAGATTTTAGAGCAACACGTTGTAGAAAACCAAGATGACCAAAGGAATTTGCTCGCTCCTTTCACTTGGCAAAGGAATGACAACCCGGCAACGGCCCGAGAGCCCCGGACAAAGAAAAGGAAAATACCAGAACCAGCACCTGAGCTCTCCTCAGAGAGGACTCATGATCCATTAGCTTAGATATTTCCTTTTACAGCACTATGTAAATTGCTGTATTTCCATTTCCGCAATCTTTGAATTCAATAAAACGGGGTTCTCCCCACTGTTTGATATTTGCAATCCAATTGTCGAAATTTATTTTGATTAAACAAAATATATATATAATTAATATAATCATTGCATATCATTCATCATTCTCACGTAACACGTTCTTCTTACCTACGAATCTCACGTTTATGCCTCGATTCTAGAGTCAAACTGTCTCATTCGTACAATACTTGGGCCAGTCAATAAAAGAAAATGGATAATCTCGAGGAAGAGAACAGAGAGTTGAGAGAAGAACTCGACGCTCTGAAAGAGGATCTGAGGAAACTTCACAACGATATGCAAGCTCTGGCAGCAGCCCAGATACAACAACAAAGGACTGTGATCTCAGAGATCACCTCGACACCCATAGTGGAAAAGTATGATCCTCGATATACCATGCCTAAAGATCGTCCCTGGGGCATGCCTATTAAATATATCCCGAAAGGATATATTCCGCCGATCACAAAAGATCCGGAAACTGCAACAGGAACCGCTGGGCCTGAAGGTTTCAAACTTCGGGAAAGCGAAGATGCCAGGGGCATGACAGCAACTCCTGAAGGTTACAAACTTCAGGAGAGGGAAGTACCAAGAGTCACTGCCATAATGACTGTACCACCACCTGTGGTACACACTGTCCCAGAAGGACAGATTCCATAGATACCGTCTGGTGGAAACGAAAGTATGGACGAGAGAATGAGGGAATTCCAGGAATAGTTCCTGGAGATTTAGAAAGAACTGTAAGCCATTCGCGGTCAGGATCTATTTGGAAAAGACGTCGCAGACCTTTGTTTGGTTCCCAATGTGAAAGTTCCGCACAAATTCAAGGTGCCCGAATTTGAAAAGTATAAGGGTAACTCTTGCCCTCAAAGTCATTTGGTGATGTACGCTCGGAGGATGTCAACTCAGACAGAGAACAACACCTACTGATCCACTATTTTCAAGATAGTTTAACCGGTGTCGCACTCAAATGGTACATGGGATTAAACTGCACTAAGATCGTCACTTTCTGAGATCTTGGCGCTGCCTTCGTTCAACAATATAAGTATAACCTGGATATGGCACCAGGCAGATATCAACTCAGAGCAATGTCGCAGAAGGATAAGGAAACCTTCAAGGAATACGCTCAGAGATGGCATGAAATTGCCGCCCAGATTTGTCCACCTCTTGAGGAAAAAGAGATGACAAAGATCTTCCTGAAAACCTTGAGCTCATTTTACTATGACAGAATGGTCGCCAGTTCGCCCAGTGACTTCACTGAGATGGTGGGCATGGGAGCTCGTCTGGAAGAAGTAGTCCGAGAAGGACGTTTGGTCAAAGATGTCGGACCATCAAGCAGTACCAAAAAATACTGTAGTGTTTTACCTAAGAAAAAAGAGCAAGATATTGGTAATATCTCTCTCGGAAAGGAAAGGCGAGGTTACCAATCAGTAGCAGCTGTAACTCCTGCTATCAACCCTGCGCCTGTTCCTACGTATCAACCTTAGGTTGTTCAGAGCCAACCTAATCAGTAAAGGACACAACAGCCTCTTCAGCAGGCTCGTCCTCAGTACAACAACAACCGTACAATGCGACCACCAGGGTTTGACCCTATACCGATGTTGTACGCAGAACTGTTCCCACTACTACTGGTCAAGGGGCATGTCCAAACCAGGTCTCCTCTTACAGTACCAGAAAATCTGCCTTTTTGGTTCAAGGCGAATCAGACCGGCCCTTACCACCAAGGAGGACCAGGGCATAACATAGAAAATTATCTCAGCTTCAAATCCGATGTACAGAAGCTTGTTAGGAGCGGGCTCTTATCCTTCAAGGATACAAATCCAAATGTTCGGACAAACCCGCTGCTTCAACATAAGAAAGTTGCAGTAAATTTGATAGAGGGAGAGTCTAACCACATCTATCAAATTCATAATGTACTCTTATTGAGGGCCAAACTGGTCAAAATGCATCGCAGACAGAGCGGATATGGGCATGTACCATCTCATAACTATCACCAGTGTGATATCTGCTCTAAGAATAATCAATGATGTTCTGTGGTGCAATCAGCTCTACAAGAACAGTTGGATCTCGGACGGATCCAAGAGAACCGAACTCGTGAAGTCAACATGACTTATATGAATTTCAATGTCATTCAAAACCACAACATTCTGGCAATGAATGTCAACTTGGTGGCAATGAACTCAAGGTAAAGCCAACATCATAATCTGCCACAGCACGATTACGATTCCTGTCTGATCTGCTCGGTAAACAATAAGGGATGCTCTTTCGTACAAGAGGCCCTCCAGCGTTAGATGGATCTTAGATGGATTCAGGATTACCGCGATAAAAATTAGTATCAAGTGAATATGATTCAAATCTTTGATATTCGCTTGATGAACACTAGCTTGGTAGAATTACATGCTACACAGGTCCAACTCGGTTTTCTGACTTCGCATAATTATCAGAACTGTAAGGGATGCCATGAGAGCGACCAAGGATGTACTCTCGTTTAAAGAACTTTGCAACACTTGTTAAACAACTGGTGGCTTCCGATCTATCTAGATAAAGACACACAACAAGTCAGTATGATTAATGGTAACCCTACTAGGCATCAAAGCCCAGATGTTCGATCAATGGGAACAGATCTAGTGAGGTTACACTGCATACAAAGCAGACGTGGTCAGGTGCCACCACACAACTATGAACGTTGTAAAGTTTTCTAAGAAGATAATCAAGGATGTTACCTCGTGCGAGCAGCCCTTCAAAGTCAATTGGATCACAATGAGATTCGACCGTGTCCAGATTCTGGGTCAATCAACTTGATACCAGACTATTTTGCTGATCAAATCAAGGACGTTGTCGTAATCTCTGATCATAAGAGGATCAAAGATTTTTGCGCCATCATTCCTCTACTTGACGAATCAAAAGTTCCCAACCGGGAACTGATTGAAATTACTTACAATGGTCAGAAGAATCAGAAGGCTCCTGTAGTTATCTATCTACCGGAACCATTACCGTATGAATCAAGTAAGGCTATCCCTTATAAATACGGTGCAACAACAATTGAAAATGGAAAGGAAATTCCATTACGCTCCATCGTGAATATTGAAACATCAGTCGAGTAACACGAAGCGGTCGAATCTTCAACCGAGGAGTTGGAGAACCTACCAGAGAAAAGGAACCTCAAATGGAAATTCCTGATCAACCAGTCGGTCAATCTAGTGATCCCAACCTTTCAAAGAATATCGATGAGATGCTGAAGCTCATCCAGAAGAGTGAATACAACATTGTTGATCAGCTGTTGCAAACTCCTTCAAAAATCTCAGTGATATCACTTTTACTCAGTTCCGAAGCTCACAGGGAAGCTCTACAGAAATTATTAGAGCAGGCATTTTTGGAACAAGATGTGTCAATAAGACAATTTGATAACATCACTTCCTGCAACAACTTGGGGATTAGTGATGAGGAACTGCCGGAAGAGGGCCCAAATCATAACATGGCGCTCAATATTACAGTCAACTGCCAGGACGATGCGTTAGCCAGCGTACTGGTAGACACCGGATCAGCTCTAAATGTAATGCCAAAGTCTATATTGATGCGATTATCATACCGAGGACCTCCGATGAGAGGCAGTGAGGTCACCATCAAAGCATTTGATGGATCCCGAAAAATAGTTATCGACGAAGTCGACCTTTCCATAACTATCGGTCCTCACACTTTCCTAGTCACTTTCCAAGTCATGGATATCCGAGCAACATACAGCTGTTTGTTGGGAAGACCTTGGATACACGAGGCTGGGACAGTCACTTCGACACTTCACCAAAAGCTGAAGTTCGTCAAGAACAACCAACTAGTCACAGTCTGCAGAGAGTAAGCCTTGATCGTGAGCAACTTATTGTCGTCCACTTGTGTAGAACCAGAGGAGGTTGTTGGAACCCAGTTCCAAGCACTTTCTGTGAGCAATAAGAATCAACCAGAAAAAGGAACATCGATTTCCTCGTACAAAAGTGCTCTCGAGACGATCAAAAGTAACAATGCAAGAGGATGGGGACAACTTGTCATTCCTACTGATAATAAGAAAAAGAAGGGTCTGGGTTTTTCTTCAAACTGTGCCAGACAGCTACTAACAGTAAAAGTCTTCATCCCATTCAAAACTTCTTCCATAGTGGAGGTTTCCTTCACCCAGTGTCTCAAGAAGTACATACCATCAACTAGGGAGATTCCTCCTATACAGATGAAGAATGGAAGTCCTATCTCAACGAGGACGGTTATATGTCTCAAGAAGAGGTGCCTACGCCATTTTGCTATCCCGCACAGAGTCCGAGATATATACCAAGATCAGACGTCAAAATGATATACGGAGATTATGATCCTGAGAGATGTCGTGCTCCACCAAACTCATTAGAGGAAGACACACCGATGAAAGACAATTTTGAGCATGACTATTATGGCCCAATGGATGGCCTGCCTATCTGGCAGTCGTACCCAGGAGACTTGGGGCAAAAGAATCAGCCCAACAACGCATATCAGCTGAGCATCATTAAAAAGAATACCTGCATCCCCACCACTTCATAGGATCTACACTCAGGGAATTCTGAAAATATCCAGCACGACGATGAATTTGCAAAACTTGCAGGAATAGAGTTCATCAACTATGCTTTTCCTGAGGTCAACGTCATCGAAAGGGATGACTCCTCCAATTCTAAAGAAGTATGGGACACCTTAGGACAACCGAGTGGTAAATACGACTTCATGGTCAAGTACACCGCTCCCGAAAGCTCTCGCATCGGGCTCAAAGACATCCAGCCAACTGGGTGGGGAGATCTACCTGAGAGTACAAACACTATGTAAAATACAGCTGAGCAATCCTCCTACGACAACTCTGCCTGGGAGACAGATTCCAACGATCCTGCTCCACCAGAAATCAGCGTTATTTCTGAAGACAAATCAAGAAGGAAGGTACCAGACTTTGTGATTCACCGAGGAGTTCGCCGCCAATGGGTTGCTGTTGATGTCTCAAAAGTTGTTCATAAGTCGAAGTAATTGCCGTCTTTATCTTAACCTTTCACCCTGCCCAGGTGAAACAGATGTTTTGATAGGGCTCACTTTCTGTAAATATCCCTCTTCGCTTCGCCCAAAGCGACTGAGTTTTGTTTTATTGGTGTGTAGTTTCAAGAATCGACAAGATCATAAATAAAATAACGTCGTTCTGTAATTTTCGCATTTATTGTTGTTTTCTCTTTTCTCTTTTTCAGAAAATGGTAATCCTAAAAAACATCAAATAATAAAAACAAGCATTTTTCAGAAAATACACTGCACACACTCTTGCATTTCTCTCTATCTCTTCTAAAAAAGAATCATCACATCATGCAGATTGCTTGTTTTAAACCCCATTGAAACATACGATCCAATGCCTTATCCCAACTTTGAATTCCCGGTATTTGAGACTAAAGAAGAAGATGACGAAGAAATTCCAGAAGAGATCTCCTGATTACTCAGACAAGAGGAAAGGTCCATTAAACCTCACAAAGAGCCGTTGGAAACAGTCAACTTGGGTTCAGAAGAAGAGAGAAAAGAAGTCAAGATTGGGGAACTGCTCAGTCCAACTGTCAAAGAAAGTTTGACAAAGCTTCTCAAAGAGTTTCCCGATGTATTCGCTTGGTCCTATCAGGACATGCCAGGGTTGGATACCAGCATCGTGGAACATCATCTACCGTTGAGATCAGAATGTCCGCCAGTAAAACAGAGGTTAAGACGGACTCATCCAGACATGGCCATCAAAATCAAAGAGGAAGTACAGAAACAGATTGACACGGGTTTCCTCGCCACATCAGAATATCCTCAATGGCTAGCCAACATAGTGACAGTTCCGAAAAAGGACAGAAATTTCAGAATGTGTGTAGACTACAGGGATCTAAACAAAGCCAGTCCAAAGGATGACTTTCCCTTACCACACATAGACATGTTGGAAGACAGTACAACAAAGTTCAAAGTCTTATCCTTTATGGATGGATTCTCGGGCTATAATCAGATAAAAATGGCGCCCAAAGACATGGAGAAAACTTCATTCATTACCCCATGGGGTACCTTTTGTTACAAGGTAATGTCGTTTGAAGAACGCCGAGGCAACCTATCAAAGGGCCTTGACTACTCAGTTTCATAACATGATACACAAAGAAATCGAGGTATATGTCGATGATATGATTGCCAAATATAAGACAGAGGAGGAGCATATGACCCACCTGTCAAAACTATTCGAGCGGTTAAGAAAGTACAAACTCCGCTTGAATCCTAATAAGTGCACATTTGGTGTCCATTCAGGGAAACTTTTAGGGTTCATCGTCAGCCAGAAAGGAATTGAGGTTGATCCTGACAAGGTCAAGGACATTCAAGAAATGCCTTCTCCAAAGACTGAAAAACAAGTCAGGGGATTCCAGGGACGTTTGAACTATATTTCCAGATTTATATTCCTCATGACCGCGACATGTGCGCCAATCTTCAAATTACTCAAAAAGAATCAAGACTGCGTTTGGATAGAAGATTGCCAAACCGCCTTCGACAGTATCAAGGAATACCTGTTGAACCCACCGATTCTATCACCTCCAGTGGAAGGAAGACCGCTGATCATTTACTTAACAGTCTTGGAAGACTCCATGGGTTGTGTACTTGTCCAACAAGACGAAACGAAAAGGAAAGAGTCTGCCATTTACTATTTGAGCAAGAAGTTCACTGGCTGTGAAACTCGGTACACTATGCTTGAGAAAACTTGTTGTGCTCTAGCTTGGGCAACCAAACGTCTTCGCCAGTATATGATTCGTCACACTACTTGGTTAATCTTTGAGATGGATCCAATCAAGTACGCCTTTGAAAAACCTGCTATGACGGGAAGGATTGCCCGTTGGCAGATGTTGTTATCAGAATACAACATCGAGTACCATGCTCAGAAAGCTGTCAAAGGAAGTGTTTTAGCTGATCATTTGGCTCATCAACCGATTGATGATCAGGAATCAATCAGATTTAACTTCCCAGACGAAGATGCCATGTATCTGAAAATAAAGGATTGCGATGAACCGCTACCCAGTGAAGGGCCAGAAACAGGTTCCCAATGGGGACTAATATTTGACGGAGCTGTCAATCATTATGGGAACGGAATTGGGGCAGTCATCATAACACCTCAGGGTACCCACATTCCTTTCACCGCCAGACTGACATTCAAGTGTACAAACAACGAGGCCGAATACGAAGCTTGTATCGTGGGTCTCGAAGAAGCTATTGACTTAAGGATTAAGAACTTGGATGTATACGGTGACTCAACCCTGGTTATCAATCAAATCAAAGGAGATTGGAACACATACCAATCAAGACTGATTCCTTACAAAGATTACGCGAAAAGGTTGTTACTTTTCTTCAATAGAATCGAGTTTCATCACATCCCTCGTGAAGAGAATCACATGGCTGATGCACTGGCCACTCTCTCCTCCATGATTAGTGTAGGTCAATTGAACGACATACCTAAGATTGACATAATGTGCCTAGAAAGGCCCGCTTACATCTTCACGATCGAAGCAGTCATAGACGACAGACCTTGGTATCACGATATCAAATGCTTCCTTCAGAAACAAGAGTACCCACCTGGGGCATCCAGGAAAGATAGAAAGACCCTCAGAAGACTGGCTGGAAGCTTCTTCCTGAGTGGTGATACACTTTATAAGAGAAACTTTGACATGGTCTTGCTTCGATCCATAGACAGACCAGAAGCAGACATGTTGATAAAAGAAATTCACGAAGGCTCCCTTGACACGCATGCCAATGGACACACAATGGCGAGAAAAATTCTAAGAGCATGGTACTATTGGTTGACAATGGAATCTGATTGCTACAAGTACATGAGGAGGTGTCACAAGTGTCAGATATACTCAGACAAAATCCATGTACCGCCAACACATCTCAAAGTTCTCTCTTCCCCATGGCCTTTTTCTATATGGGGAATCGACATGATTGGCGTGATTGAACCCAAAGCTTCGAACGAACATCGGTTCATCCTGGTGGCCATTGATTACTTCAGTAAGTGGGTCGAAGCCGCGTCATACGCTAATGTAACCAGACAAGTAGTGGTCCGATTTATCAAAAACAATCTCATCTGCCGTTACGGTGTTCCGAGCTAGATCATTACCGATAATGGATCCAACTTGAATAACAAGATGATGAAAGAGTTGTGCGCTGAGTTCAAGATCGAACACCATAACTCGTCTCCCTACCGGCCTAAGATGAACATCGCGGTAGAAGCGGCTAACAAGAACATTAAGAAGATCGTTCAAAATATGGTTGTAACCTACAAAGACTGGCATAAAATGTTGCCTTTTGCTCTCCACGGTTATCGAACAACTGTTCGCACTTTAACTGGGGCAACCCCTTTCTCTCTAGTATATGGCAAGGAAGCAGTGCTCCCCATAGAAGTAGAATTTCCATCAATCCGGGTATTAATGGAAGCTAAGCTAACAGAGGCTGAATGGTGCCAAAGTCGGCACGACGAACTGAATCTGATCGAAGAAAAGTGAATAACGGCACTATGCCATGGTCAGTTGTATCAGCAAAGGATGAAGAAGGCGTTAGACAAAAAGGTTCGACCTCGCGTCTCCAGAAAAGGAGACCTCGCGCTTAAGAAGATACAATCTTTTCTCACTGATTTCCGGGGCATATGGACTCCGAATTATGACGGCCCCTATGTGGTCAAGAAAGATTTCTCAGGCGGCACCTTAAGACTCGCAACCATGGATGGAGAGGAATTTTCCTACCCCACGAATGTTGACATAGTCAAGAAATACTTCGCCTAAATAAAAAAAATGTCTCGGTGGATTGAAAACCCGAAAGGGAGGTTCAGGCAAAAATCAAAAATCATCCAATGGATTGGAAATCTCAAAGTACAATCCAAGCAAAAGTTAGGGATAATGGCATGTAACTATGTCTGATCAGGTCAACTCCGCAGCAGTAATGCCATCCATCGGGAAAAACTCCAGTCAAGGTCATCTTCGACGGAAGCTCAGGATGTCCAGAATTCAAAGTTGCACTACAAGAAAATTGACAAATTGCGGCGGTTCATTTTTGCAGATTACGACGGTTAGAACCGTCGCAATTTGTAAGTTACGACGTTTTCAGTACTGTCACAGAAACGTGCGTCGCGAGGCCGTATTGCGACGGTTGTGAAAACTGTCGTACAAACCGTCGTTATTTTCACGACGAGTAGCTAACTGACGTAATCTCCATATTGTGACGGTTTCCAACCGTCTTAAATTGCTTAATTATTTTTGTTTTCATTGTTGATTACAAAGGTATATTGTGGCGGTTTGAACCGCCGCAAGTTGCAAATATTTAAAAAAAAAATATCTAAGGTATATTGTGGCGGTTTGAACCGCCGCAAGTTGCAAATATTTTTTTAAAAAAATCTGCACTCAATTTTTTTGTATTATTATAAAAAAATAAAAAATAAAAATGATACGGAAATATCTGCTAAAACATTTCAAAACTAGTATTAACTATTCCATTGTGGAATAGTTATACTATTGCACTAAAACATGAAGAATTCCATTACAAACTTCAAGAGTTCCAATCTCAGAAACACTTGTAAAACTTAGTTAAATAGAATAAAATTCTGAAATAGCAAGTAAGAATAAATAATATCAAAAATCAAAAGCCATATTTATGACACTTACACTCTAAATAACTTAACCAAACTAACCTCCCAGTCTATGACAGATCTTTGTTTGCACATACTTACTCATTCGAACATGGTTTCTAATCATGCTTAAAGGTTAGCAGTAATTTTATAGCGACAACAATAGTGTTATCAATGGTAGGTAGCGGCAGATTGTCGTGGCCAACAATTTCAGGGGTTCCCTCAACCACTGTCTCATCAGCGGGTCTTTCAACCTTGGTACCAACATCTTCCGAGTAATCATCGTGAACCTATAACAAGTAACAATAGAGTAATTAACTGATATAAAAAATTGTACTTCAAAGTATAGCTTCTATTATAAACTACTCTGCAATTAACACCACACATTGTATAACAGGCTAAGAAAAACACTGATTTCAACCATGTAATGGTAGTGAATCGTGATTCAAACATTCGTTTCGTTTAACACAGTGTTGTTTTTAAGTTATATATTGAACAACAAAACCATACCTCCATTAGTTTCCCAAGATCAAACTTAGGAGCTTTCAGGATCTTGACTTTACGAATGAATACATTCTGAAGATAGTAGATGCCACATGTAGCCTTCTCGATCTCCTTTCCAATCATTTCAGGGATAAATTTACGGACAAGCTCTTTCAGGTCACAGGATGATGGACAGTATAGCTGTATAGAGTTAAAAATAAGAACTTAATTATTTGTTAGTAGTTAAATAATATTCTTAACTTCATATTAATTTCTTTCTAATTAAAAACCCTGCTTGTGTGTGAGAGAGAACGAAAATGAAATCAACAAGTTATATAAAGTAAACCACGAGAGAATAACAGGTATATAGAATCATCATTTATTTTTCATCCAATTAAGTATACAAGCATGCATGTATATCACCGTTTGTTTTAGTTATGGTTTTATTAGGAAGCAGTGATATACGGACAAGCTCTTTCCAATCATTTCATAAAATTCTACATAAAAAAGAGTTTAAGAAAATTATTGAGAAAATCCTTGAACACGAGTCTACCGTTTTTATCTCAACCTCAAGCATAAGAAAATTCTGCGCATAAGTTAATCAAAATGTCACAAGGTAATCTGTTTTTTTATGAACCAAGATACCTGAAGAGGTTTGCAAGGTTTGTGAAGTATGACATGGATAAATTTATGGACAAGCTCTTTCAGGTCACAGGATGATGCCTGGTTGATCATTTACTCCCTCATCTTCCTACGGATCTAAAATAAATAAAGACAATACATGATAAAACATTTAATGCTGCAATATTTTAAACGAAAATTAATAGTGACAATTGAATCAAACACAATTGAAGTTTAAAAATAAAATAAAAGTTTGTAGGTAAAATTAATACTGACAACTAGAACTAGAACCCGACTCAATATCAGTTTAAAAATAAAATAAGTTTGTGGGAAATATGGCACAGCTAAACCCTAATTCGGTTGTCAAGTCTGAAAAAAGATCAAGTGAATTTGGAGGAAATCTAGTAGCAAAGATAAGTGTAAAGTAAATAAGGTAGAATTGAAATGGCTAACAGATTATATACCTGTCTGATCTGGCTTGATTGGGCATAACAAGTCCTCTTAACTTGGTCAACTCAAAGAAGGGAAGAAATAGAGTTCTGACTTTCATTCAGTAGAGCTGTCTCCAAAGCTGAGAACTTATTCCTGACTTCATCCTGTGAATCCAGAAGATCAGAAACAAGTATGCTATAAGCATAAAACAAATCATGATGCAATTTACTACAAGTTATATGTCAATCAAGAATGACTAGCTATTCAATAAGTAATTGACAAGTCAAATTGGTAACAAGTGCATTGGTATGATTAGGACCACTCACTGTAACCCGCAGTTGATGTTCATGCATCAACTCAATCAAGGAACCTTCTACCTCCCCACCTTTATTCATCAGATAAGGCTGCACTTCAAAAGCATGGTCAACATCGGAATCATCACTGTCACTGAAACACAAAGGAAATGACAAACATTGCAATCAAATCAAAAAATTCAACCAGAAACATGAAGTTAACATTGTTAAATTAAAAGAGATATACAGGTCCAAAATCAACTTTATCATGATTTGAAATATGAAATTAAAGCTATGGTTTACGAAATATGCACCTTAGATAAAGGTCATCACAAGTGAAGTGATTTCCCGTGCTGGCTACTACCAACGCTTTGTCATCCTCATCCTCACTCTCCGTCTCATACTCAGGGGCACGAAGTACAAACCTTTTGCTTTTCTCAATTTCTTTCCCATGCGATAAGTTAAGCCTAAAAATCAACAGTGTTCAATTTGACAGCAATGACATGCTCATATTCATAATCAAAAGACTTGATAGCCACTGAATGCAACCGCCATATTGTTTCCACAGAAATTACATTTCAACATTAACTACTACAAAGTTGTTCAACTGAACAAGCCAATGGGGCAACATTAAGATGTGGAAAACCATGTAAAATAAGATAATGCAAACAAACATGGAAAATAATCCTAACACAACACAGATCTTTTCACAAACACTTGGTGTTCAAAAACACAAAGCAAACCTTGATGTTGTTTTATGAATATGCAAAGGTTGAGTGGAAGAATTAGCGCCGAGTTTGTTCTCCAGAGCATTGAGCTCGGAGACAAGAGCATCGAAGCTCCAATCAGGTTCAGGATCAGGAGCAATGTCATCCAATATTTGTGAAGGAAGACAAAGATCCAATTTTATATCTCCCCTACAAATACGATAATAAATTCAAATTCACGTCTGTGAAAATTAAAGAAAACAATTGAATTAAAACGTAGTAAGAATGATATATATCAAAAGTTACATTGTTTGATTCTTGAAACGAGTGGGTTTGGAGGTTTTGAGTGAGTATGTAATCTGATAGAAAGAGATAAATCTAAGAGTAAACAAATACAGAGGTGTTGAAAAACTGACCTTGGTACCCTGAGTACGGGAGACAAGTGTTTTGCCGACATTCTTGACCTGGAAGACAGAAGGGGCTTTGATATCATACCAGTCCTTCTTTGCAAAGGGATCAACGCTGTAAACCGATGATAGTAGTGAGAATCAGAGGAAAAAAATAGTTAACTGAGATTATGAAATTGGTCGTGAACGGTTATTGCAGTGGCGTTCTGACAGCGGCAGCGGCAGCGTTAGGTCGTGAACCATTGCTTTAGGTTGTGAACGGTTGTTGGAATGTTGTGAAGAAAAGAAGAGAAGAACAACGCATTTTGTTTAATATGAATTAGGCGCTTTTTTTTTTATTTTTGTTTGGAAGCGGTTTATGCCCATCTCAAAATTACACGTGGGGGCAAAAGTGGGGGCGGTTGGGCTCAACCGTCGCAACCCAATCTTTAACGGCGGTTATTAACTATCGGGTATAGAAATTTATGGCGGTTGACATTATAACCGTCGTTATCTATATTTATTTTTTAAAAAAATAAGGACAGTTTCATAAAACCGCCATAATAACCGTCGTTAAGTAAGTATAACGACGGTTTTCAATGAACCGTCACAATCTAAGTGTCGTAAAATGGCATTTTTCTTGTAGTGTTGGTAGAAGGATAGTAGTCGTTATGTTTCAATGTAGCCCTTTTCCCTTAAATTACCATTTTCTAACTTTGTAAATACTCCTTGGAATCACGCGTTTGGCTAATCTCCATCCTATCAATAAAATTTGAGCCCTAGTGCTTTTGTTTATATTTCTCATTTGTTTTAGCTTTACAGAACGACATTTTAATATGATCAACGATTCTTGAAATAAAACAAAAATGAATTTACTTGTCAAACTTTTTACCTGCTTTTAAAATAAAGATGGCAATTTATTTTGACTGTTGAACATCGAAAGAACATCGATCGCTACTCTAGAAGTAATCGAGCTTCAAAATGCAGAATCAAAGTACTCCCTCTAAACCAGTGCACCTGAATGAAGGATCAGCTGTGTCAAATGCGAATATTCCGTCCGACATCCCCGGTAGAGTTCTTATCTGCTAAGCCCAACCAACGGTTGTTCCCCACAGGGACTATTTCTCCTAAGCAAGGCAGAATTGCTATCTTGAACAAATGGGCTTCTTCGCCCCCAGCAGTGGCCGAGTATCTAGTCGTGTTCATCCACTAGTCTGTATGTCGCGTCAGTTTTGTCAGCATATACATACATACATCATGCATTATTGATTTACATTCATATTCATATTGCATCACTATCACTCTAGTCGGTCTTACCCCCTGGTGATAAAAGTCCTCTCAATCGAGTTGTCAGTTATTTTCTCGTCAAGAAACGCCTCATCTAAGCAATGTCTCTCCCAATTTATTTCTGGATTGGAGACGGTCCTCGACCACTTTGACAACTTGAACCTCTAAAAAACAAGAAAACCTTCGACAAATGTCATTCTTCGCCATTGAAGATGATATCTTCGCTTTCCTGGATTAAGGAAAATCCCCAGAGAAAGCCTCTTAATCAGAGGATTCGGCAATATAGCAGTTCTTCTTCGGAAGGTTCGCTGACGAAAAAGCCATCAGCACCTCAAAATTGGGGTACATTGTATGGCATTTCTTCAAGAAGGTTTCGAAGAAAAGTATGATGTAATACCCCCAAGCAGAAAGCAATCTCTCAAGAGACTCGTTTTCCCCAGTAGAGTCAACAAATGGCATCTCCAATAGAGAAGTTTGTACACTTCTGCAGCTCAGATGAATGGGTTCCCCAACAAGTCTGACATTAAAACTTTTTCCATTAAATGGCAACTCCCATGAAAATTCAGCGAGAAGTTTGAGGAAAACCGCTACAGACAGCGTCCCTTGTTAAGAAAGTTTATTGACAAAAGAAACTAAGACCAGTTCCTTGGTAGGAAACCAGGATCGAGGGGAAGTTTATATAAGAAATTGAGACCAGTTCCTTGGTAGGAAACCAGGATCAATGGGAAGTTTACATCAGAAACTGAGACCAGTTCCTTGGTAGGAAACCAGGATCGAGGGGAAGTTTATTTCAGAAAACTGAGACCAGTTCCTTGGTAGAAAACCAGGATCGAGGGGAGGTTTTTACCTTTTCTAAGCATCAACGCTTAGCAAAAGAAGATGGATGAACAAACTACCATTCATAACCACCATCAAAATTTTGGGTATTCCGATATTTAATCATCTTGCACCCCAAATGCCGGAATACCTTCGCCATTCACACCTTCGGGTCCAAGAAGATTAAATAGGGGCATCTGTCATATCCCAAATTTTGACCACTAAGATTTCCCATCATTGTGCAAATCATCATCACAATATGGATGTACCTTTATGCCTCATCAATCTCCTCAAGAATTGTTGAGCATTCACTACAATCAAGGACTAGGGTTGTAAGCCCTCTCAGAGCCTTAGACAAAGGATCAATCAAGAAATGACATGATCTTCAACTTGTCTAACCTCTCAAATATCCATGAAGGATCAATAGGACTCCCACATCAGGAATCAAGCACAAAGTTACAACATTCCAAGTGGATCAAGCCTCAAGATCGCCAGTGTCACCAAATTAGGGTTTTGGTCGACTGAGGCCTCCAGATGGAAATTTTCCTCTGGGCATGAGCCAATGCTTCAAAGCACAACCTAAGATACTCCAAGGGACCTCAGAAACCCAATCATCAAGTCAATTTAGCCTCAGGAGATGCATTCACCAAAAATCAGGAATTAGGGTTTCTTAACCTAATTCACCCCTAAGTTGACTTTTGGGACAAAACATGAGCCAAGACCTCAAGACATGATTTGAGGCTCTCTAATAAACCACATTTATTCATTTGCAACAATGGATTGGTCCAGGAAGCTTGATCTACAAGTTTCATTTTCATCAGGACCACAGTTAGGGTTTTGAGGAAAAAGTCAACTGAACCTTTGACTTTGACTCAGACATGCTCCCAAACCTTGGGACATGATTCAATACACCCTATAACACCTATGGAACATATCCATCAAGTTTGATTTAGGTCAAGGACTTGATTTCACCAAGGATCGCACAGTTTGGAATCCCTCTGATAAAAAGTCAACTGTGCACAAAAGTCAAAGTTTGACTTTTTGAGATTTTTCATAATTATGGTTCCTTAACCCTAAAATGATGTTAATGTGTGATTGGAATCATCATTCATCAAGAAAAACCAAAGAAAGTGAGATAACTTGTAAAAGGGGTAACCATAAAAACTTAGAATTTTTCTAAGTTATGGAACAAAGTGGCTAGGGTACCAACTTCCAAGGATCGTAACTTGTGATCCAAGCAACGATTTTGGATGGTCCAAAGATGGATTTGTAGCTCTCATGGTATACTTTAAAAGTGTCAACTACACCTCATTCCAAATCATTGTGGATTCTGAATTGTGATTGGATCAAAATCACTAAAAACATGAAAATGCATCTTTTCCAACACTTACAAAAATTCTGCCCAAGACAGATTTTGTTGAAAAAACCAAAACTTGGGGCACTTTTTTACACAGTTGTAAGATGAATCAATTCAAGGTAAAAACATCAAAGTTGTTGTGAATATTGCTAGCAATTCAAAGGGTCCATCAGCATGAAAAAACTCCATGGAAATCAAGAGATGTAGCAGCTCAAAATCATGCTGCTGCAACTGTTTTGGAAAAATCAGTTTGTGTGATTTCTTGCCACACACAATTTCTGAGTCAAAGCCAATGATCCCTATGCCAAGTTCATCCAATCTGATCACAATGCATCTGATCCAACCAACAAACTTGGACTGAAATGCCAAGGGCTTGTCCTTGAGAATTGATGAGTTTTTGGCATATATGCCTTGAATTCAAAGGGAATTAATATGGAATAGTGCACTTTCAAGATTCTTACTCTCCTCAGTCAAGTTCTCTGATTAAAGAACAATTAAAATGACTGAGGAGTGTGGAATCAGTCAATACATAGCTGATCTATTTGGGGCAGCTGTTACACCTAGTGCAAAAGGCATTTATGCCAAGCCAAGACCATTGAACCATGGCCTTATCCTCTGAGCTTCAAGAGAACCGCTTCAACACAACTCCTCCACTATAAATAGAGGTCCTAACTGATCATTCAATCTACACCAAAGTAGCCTACAACATTGCTTTCTCTCATTCTCTCCTTAAGTGCCAAATTTCTTTGTTCTTGAGCAAGTGCTATCGGGTTTTGAGTTGCAGAGCCAAGCAAATCAAACCATCACTTCTAACACATCACATATGATGTATAGAAGCTGTCCAAACACCTAAACCACTTCTGAAACACCTGAATCAAAATCTCAATCTTCAACCTAGCTCTTATGCAGTTGGGATACCACAACTTGATCCAAAGATTTTCAAAGTGTTCTAAGGCTTGTAATCCACTCCATAACATCCATTGAAGCTGTAGAGGTCATCAAATTACTTCTGGAACACACTTTGTGCAGAGTTCCAATTCTTCTTGCAGCAAGGTAAGAGTCAAACTCTCATAACATGATCCATGCATATTTCCTCGCATGATACTTTTGCCAATTGCTTATCACATATGTTGAGTGTTTCCTCTCAAAAAATTTGACCATAACACTCACAAACATGTCTGCACGATTGCTTTTGCAAAATTAGGGTTCATACACTCATGTTGATGTAACTTGCTACACACTGAAAATAAATGAAATCAAATATTGCCATCATGTTCCTTGTTAAAAAACACATGAATTTGGTGTTTAAATCGTGCCAAATGGTTGAGAAACGAGTGAGATAGAGAGCTTCACGCATCTGGCCCAAGGAAGAAGATGGCCATGGCACCATTCTTCAGGTTTTCAAACCAAGTTCTCTCTATATTTTTCATTTGCCATATGTTTAATAAATTGGCATTGCGCCCTAGTGGTTGATCAGTTGGTTTGTCAGTATTGGCAAGCGAGAGGTCTGGGGTTCGAATCCCCCTCGCCCCAGACCTCCTTTTTTTTATCACTTATTCCATTTTTATTATTTTTTATATTATTTTTTAAATGATTTAGAAAATTAATAACTCTCTCCATTTTAATTATTTTTTATTGGTTCTTTTTGTAAAAAATCACAAAAATGTTGAAATATTTTATTCTACAAAAAATCAGATTTATATTATTTATTTAATATAGTTGGTATTTTTGTAAATAAATTCATTTTTATTGTTTTTAAACCTTTTAAAAATGAATATTCATCTTGAAAACCAAAATCAAATGAGTTCTAAATCATCTTGTGATTAAAACCTCATTTTTCAAACCTTAACCAAAAATCACAAGTAGTTTATTTAGACTTATTTGGTATTTTTGTCATTTTATTCATTTTTAAAAGGATTACTTTTAAAAAAAATGAAATTAGGGTTTCTTTGATTTTCACCCCAACAAATCTTTTTCAAACACTTTTGGGCCTCTTGAGAGAGTGTAAGACCCAACCCTTTGAAAATACAAAACCATTTGGGTCTCACATATTGTATAAGTCCCTCTGTATATTTTCAAAACAACGGCGCGATCAACGCCTTTTCAAAATCATCCGGGCATCTCCTTGAGTTGTAAGCCCCATCTCTTGTACAAAAACACTTTTGGGCCTCTAATAGAGTGTAAGACCCAACCCCTTGTGAAAACCAAAATAATTTGGGCCTCGGTCATCGTATAAGACCCACTGTGTTTTCAAACCTCGGCGCGATCGCCTTTTTTTAAACAAATAATCATCTGGGCCTACCCTCGTGTTGTAAGTCCCATTTCTTTTCTTTAAAAAATATTGTGGGCCTCTTAAGAGAGTGTAAGACCCATCCCTTCGTATAGGAAAACTTTCTTTGGGCCTCAAACACTTGTATAATTCACCTGTACAAAGTCAAAACAACAGTGCAATCACTGTTAAAATTTGGGCCTCTCCCTGAGCTGTAAGCCCCGACCTCTGTTCAAAATACTTTCTCCTTTGATTTTGAATCCAAATGTATAATTGTTATCAAAACTTTCTTTAATTTCTTTGAACAACTAACAAAACATCATGGAAGCTCTACAACGGGTACGTGTTTATCCACTTTCTTTTATCTGCTTTCATATACATAATTGTATTGTGGGAAGCTGCACATGGTTAGTCTTCTTTCATACCTTTTAAAATACTTGTCATATATCAACTGTATATATACTAGTATAGTTATTTAGAGTTTTCCCTGACAACTAGGTCTAAAACTAGGTAAAGCCTTGTTGGTCACTCTTTAAACACAAACAAAACTAGTTCCCCATAGGATTTCCAGATACAGTCTTCCCTTCTCTTGGGGTTAAACAATATGGAACAAAGAGAAAGGCAGTATTCTCAGTGAACCTTTTCTCAGACTGTCACCCTTAGAAATTGTCAAAGAAATTCTACTCCCTAGAGTTGATCTATTCTCTGTGAATAACATCTCTTGAGTTTCTTCCAAACCCTCGAACTTTCCTGGAATGATCTCTTCTTTGTGAATTGCATTTCTTGAACTTCTCTTGGTTTGGGGACCCACAGGCTTCCTAAAAGCATCCCCGCCTCCTCTTAGGCTTTGTACAAGGACCCTTCGGCTTCTTTGAAGTTCTCATGCCTTCTCTTGGGCTTAATATAAGGACCCTAACGACCTCTTAAAGGTATAAGATAGAACTTAGTCATCCTTTGCTAGAGCAGTCTTCCCAGTGTCAAACCTCATGCCACTTTAGGGTTGATTCTCATCCCTTAAGGCCCTTGCCCTCTTTTGGGCATCCTACAAAAGATAAAACTCTTCAACACCAGTAGACTTGGACAGTCTAAACCCCCTTTGAGTCTCAAAGACATTCTCAAGTTCCTTTCAAACATAGGAAAAAACACCGATCCCTCTGGATAAATCTCCAGCAGAAACCCGGTCTCTCTCATGAGAGTTCCCCACCCTTGGGCCTGCCTATGGATCTAATCCTCAGCAGTAAGATAGCCTCCTCTTAGGCTTTGTATAATGATCTTTCCTCAACACAGTCATCCTCCTCTTGGGCTTTGTACAATAATTCTTCCCCCTAGCGGAGCTAACCTTTTCAGACTCTCTTGTTGAGTCCATCACTTTTCAAGACTCTCTTGTTGAGTCAATACCCTTTTAGCCTCAATCTCGGGCTTCGTACGAGACAGAAAATCACTCTCTTGTTGAGTATAAAAGACTCTCTTGTTGATTCAATCAACTTTCAGACTCTCTTGTTGGGTCAATCACCTTTGCAAGACTCTCTTGTTGAGTCAACTCTTTTAGCCTCCGTCTTGGGCTTTGTACAAGACATATAAAAACACTCTCTTGTTGAGACAAACTCATGTCAGCCTCCATCCTGGGCTTTGTACAAGACACATATAAACCTCCCCAACGGAGTCAAAAATCCCTTTTAGCCTCAATCTTGGGCTTTGTACAAGACAGAAAGAACATTTTCCCCTGAAAAGTCAAACTGTTAGCCTCCTCTTAGGCTTTATATAATGATATCCCCCAAAGAGCCAGTCTCTTTTTTGCCTCAATCTTGGGCATTGTTCAAGACATAAACACTCTCTTGTTGAGACAGTCTTATCTAGCCTCCTCTTAGGCTTCGTATAAAAAAATCCCTAGCTGAGTCAATCAACCTTTTAGCATCAAACTTGTGCTTTGATCAAGGCACACAAAAATCAACAATCCCTCTTTAGAGATGACAAATTTTCTCTCAGCCAAAACCCTTTAGCTTCATATCTTGGGCTTTGAACAAGATACAAATCACCTTTAGCTTCATGTCTTGGGCTTTGAACAAGACACCAAAACATCTTTTTCCTCCCCTAGAATAGGAGGAACTACGATTGCTCTGATTTCCCTGTTTCGTTAAACGGGAATACGTAGGCATAAGATTGCGAGATCTTAGCGAGCATACTAATCAAAAACTCTAGGTCCAGTACCTTCATACATTAGCCAGAAAAATTTTAGATACAGTATCTTCCCAAAAGCCTCATGAACACTCTATTCTTAAGCCAAATAACCTAAGAGAGACCCACGATTTTGATAGCATCTGTAAACTAACAGTCATTTGTTTAAACTCAGTATGCAAGTAGGGTTAATTGGAGACATCTATTTCCCTTCCTTAATCAGCTTCACAGGATAAAAAATGAATCGAACTGTAGCACCCCAAAGTGATAGTGATTCAAAACCACAAAAACCGCGCTACACTTGCAACCTAAGATTGTGTTTGCTATTGATCCTTCTAAGGTTGAAAATCCTTTGAACCATTCTAAAAAGAAACTTATACATATGCATAAGGATTCTAATAGCAAGGACATGTCTCATAAAAACCTATCTTGTCATTATCATTGCAAAAAGGAACACACCATTGATAATTTCAAATTTAGGAAGTTATTTGTTTCTAAAGGAGTTGTTCAATGGTTTCCTAAGAGCAAATTTTATCTCACTCACTTTGAAGGACCCAATGAAAATTGGGTACTTATTGCCTTTGTTTAAAATTTCAGGTTGGATATCTTAAATCTACCGAAAAAATGTGGTATCTTGATAGTGGATGTTTAAGGCATATGACGGGTGACATATCTCTTTTCATTGACGTCGTGCCAAAGAGGAAGGGATTTGTCACATATGGTGATAACAAAAAGGTGTTATACTTGGAAAAAGCAGTGTAGGTAATCCCCCATCTACTACTATCTCTGATCTTATGCTAGTTGATGGCCTTAAACATAATCTTCTAAGCATAAACCAACTTTCCGACAAGGGTTTCAAAGTTACCTTTACAAAATCTTGTTGCTTGTTTGTGCATGATGAAAATAAGGAATGTATGTTTAAAGGCTTGAGGGTAAATAATACTCATATGCTAAGCCTAGATGATGTATCCATAAGAGGTGCTAAGTGTATTGCCACCATGAGTGAAAACTCTTGGTTGTGACATAGACGCATAGCTCATCTTAACTTTGATCTATTGAACAAAGTATCCTTAAAGAATTTGGTGATTGGTCTACCTAAAATAAAGTTCACTAAAGACCACGTATGTGAAGCTTATCAAATGGAGAAGCAAAAAAGAATATCTTTTAAATCTAAAAACCTTGTTTCTACCTCGAGACCTCTTGAGCTCCTTGACATGGACCTTTTTGGTCCTTCTAGGACCAAAAGCATAGGTGGAAATTACTATGTCTTTGTTATTGTAGATGATTACTCGAGAATTTGTTGGGTCTTGTTCTTGTCAAGTAAAGATGAGACCTATCTGACTTTTAAGCAATTTGTGAGGTTATTTCAAAATAAAATGAATTTGAAAATCATTTCCATTCGAAGTGATCATGAAGGAGAGTTTCAAAATCACCTCTTTGAAAAGTATTGTGACAAACATGGGATTGAGCATAACTTTTTCGCTCCTAGAACTCCACACAAAAATGGCGTTGTGGAACATAAAAATAGAATCCTTGAGAAGCTAGAGATGACTATGTTTAATGAGGGCAATTTTACTATGTATTTTTGGACGAATGCCATTAACACGGCTTGCTATGTCATGAATATGGTGCTCATACGTCCTATTCTAGATAAGACCCCCTATGAACTACTTAGAGGTATAAATCCTAATGTTTCTCATTTACATGTCTTCGGATGTAAATGTTATGTTTTGAACAATAATAGAGATAATCTTGGAAAATTTATGCATAAGCCGATGAGGGTATCTTCCTCAGATACTCACAATCTAGTAAGGCATATAGGGTTTATAATCAGAGATTGCTTATAGTTGAGGAGTCCGTGCATGTTACCTTTGATGAGTCTCATCCAAAAGATGTTGGGAAAGGTGATGTTTTTCATGATGTAGGTGTGTCTTCTCAAGATATTCTCAATGGAATCGAACAAGGGATTGATCAACCTAAAGCATTAGATGATGAGAAGAAAGAAAATGGCAATGACGAAGAGGAAAAGGAAGAAAGTCCTGCTACAGTGAAAGGTCTACCTTTGACTTGTAAGACGTCAAAGGATCACCCTATCAACAACATACTTGGAGACATCACAAAGGGAGTAACTACTCGCTCTAAGATAAGTAATTTATGTTATCACTTTGCGTTTGTGTCTCAAGTAGAGCCTAAAAATGCTAAAGATGCATTGCTTGATGAGCATTGGCTTATGACCATGCAAGATGAACTAAATCAATTTAAAAGAA
Organism: Lathyrus tuberosus; assembly: GCA_022829125.1. Classification (NCBI taxonomy): domain Eukaryota; kingdom Viridiplantae; phylum Streptophyta; class Magnoliopsida; order Fabales; family Fabaceae; genus Lathyrus; species Lathyrus tuberosus. Next base: position 10,626,891 of record JALAZF010000185.1, read on the forward strand.
ATGACGTTTGGGACCTTGTCCCTCGTCCTAAAGATCATCAAGTAATTGGCACCCGATGGGTTTTAAGGAACAAACTCAAAGAAAATGAGGTGATAACCCGCAATAAGGTCCGACTAGTGGCGCAAGGCTATAACCAAGAGGTGGCATCAATTATGAGGAAACTTATGCTCCACTGGATCAACTTGAGGATATACGTCTTTTGCTAGCCTATGCTTGCGCTAAGAATTTCAAGTTATATCAAATGGACGTGAAAAGTGCGTTTCTAAGTGGCTTTATTAATGAAGAAGTATATGTAGCTCAACCCCCCGGTTTTGAAAGTCATGAGTATCCAAACTATGTGTATAAGCTCAAAAGAGCTTTGTATGGTCTCAAACAAACCCCTAGGGCTTGGTATGAGCGACTAAGAAAATTTTTAATTGACCAAGGATACTCAAAGGGAAAAGTAGATACTACTCTATTCATTAAGCGCCAAGGGAAGCACGCCTTTCTAGTTCAAGTTTACGTTGATGATATTATATTTGGACCAAATAATATGCAACTTGTAGAAGAGTTCTCTAAGCTTATGTAGGGAGAGTTTGATATGAGCCTCATAGAGGAGTTGAATTACTTCCTTGGGCTTCAAATGAAGCAATTGAAAGAGGGTACATTGGTGTGTCAAATGAAGTATTGCAAAGAATTGCTAAAGCGCTTTGGCATGGAAGATGCAAAGTCTATCGATACACCTATGGCCACAAATGCTAATTTGGAAAAGGACTCAAATGGTAAGGATGTAGATGTGAATAAATATAGAGGTATGACACTACTACAAAATACACGTTTGGTAACATAATATTACTACAGTCATGTCTTCCACCATTGTAATATCTGAAACTGGATGTGCCTAATGCTTATTTATTTTTTTGAAAGATATTTAATCACGGTTGATAGACATAACTGTGTGATAAAGTGAGTGGTACAAGGTTCGAATCCAGGCAACTACATTTTTTCCATTTTTCCTATTACAAAAATCGTGTGTCACTTAAGTTCATAAATAAATAAATAATTGAAGATTATTTAATCACGAATTTAATATGCAACCGTTGTAATATTACCTGTATAACCTTTGCTCATCCTTAAAGAGAGAAACGCTCTTCCCAACTATAATGATGATTGAAAATTTTCTTCATTTTTCAAGACGGTCACAACGTCATTCAATAGTATCAACCATTGGAAGTAATCATTGCAAGCATTAAATCATCAGATAATTCGTCTTCAACCTCATCTATAAAGGCACAATTTCATATAATGAATTTCCACTTCTTCAAAACTATTCTTCTTAACTTCATATAGCAACATGAGTTCTCCATATAAGAATGCTAACAAAAATATCTCAACTGAAGTCACCACAGTACGACACCATGATCAACAGTCAACTGAGAAGGTCCAGCCATCTGGATCGACTGCTGTCAGGGATACACTGAGGATTAGGAAAGCCAAGAAGAACAAGAAGAAGAAGAAGGAGAAGAAGAAGAAGCTAAAGAAGAAGAAGAAGAAGAAGAAGAAAATGAAGAAGAAGAAAAATATGTCGAGGAAGATTTATTATTATGATTCTGACGAGGGTAGTGAGGAGAGAGTCATAGATTATGAGGATTCCTTTGCTGCTAGGGGATATTGTTTCGAAATTGACAAAATCATGTAATGAAATTATTTATGTACTCTTCCCTTTTGGCCCTCTTAATGAAATTATTTATTATTGTTTTATATACTCTACCATTTATACACGATTATTTTTTACAAAAAAATAGTACAAGCCAACAAAAATAACAACACCAATCGCAACAATAATGAAGAATAACAATAACAATAATTAATAACTGTCTCACCATTGCGTTCATAAATAAATAAAAAAATTGAAAGTTATTTAACCACAGTTTTACTAAAGAACCATTGTAAAATTTTAAAATTATATCACGGTTTTTCTTTCTAACCGTGATGAAAAGTGATATATTATATCACAGTTTTTCATTCTAACTGTGATGAAAAATGATATTTTTTACTATATAAGCGAAAGTATCTATCGTTCAATACATCACAGTCATTTCTCTCAAATGAAAACCCTAACATATTTCACTTTTCTCTCTCATAACATAACCCTAACATCCATGTCACTCTTTAAACTTTCTTAAACCTTCAGATTCGTCTTCACCAATCGATATGATACTCTTTAATCATATTCCAAGTTCGTTCATTAAACTTATGCTTCAATTTCTTTTACATTTCTTGTTAAAAATTGGTTATCACTTTTTTATTTGCTGAATGTTCTCATTTTTTCAGATTCGTCTTCACCGCCTTAACAAAGCGTATACTTTGGCTATGATACATATGGTTTGTGTAACTATGAAGAAAAATACAAGAAGTATGAAGCTATTGTGTTAACTTCATTAACATTGTAATTCTTCTTCATAGATTTATAAACTAGATGAAAATCATAATTTGTTCCAGATCCACGATTAGTTAAAACAAAGTGAGTTCTTTAAACATTACATAATACCTTGTGTTGTTGTATGTTGTTGTATGTTGTTGTTGTTGTTGTATGTTGCTATTATTGTTCTTGAACCTTATCTTGCTCTATGTTGTTGTTTTGTTGATAAATGTTGTTTTATGTTGTTTTTATTGATTAATATTTTAAGAACAAGAACAAAACATTGCTAAGTCACAATAACGAAGCTTCTTGTGACTTAGCAATGTTTTGTTCTTTAAATTCTTAAAACATTACATAATATATTGTGTTGTTATATGTTGTTTGTCATACCCCAAATTTTGACCATAAGATTTCCCATCATTGTGCAAATCATCACCACAATATGGATGTACCTTCATGCCTCATCAATCCTCTCAAATATTGTTAAGCATTCACTTCAACCAAGAATTAGGGTTTTGGACCCTATCTTGTCATTATCATTGCAAAAAGGAACACACCATTGATAATTTCAAATTTAGGAAGTTATTTGTTTCTAAAGGAGTTGTTCAATGGTTTCCTAAGAGCAAAATTTATCTCACTCACTTTGAAGGACCCAATGAAAATTGGATACTTATTGTCTTTGTTTAAAATTTCAGGTTGGATATCTTAAATCTACCGAAAAGATGTGGTATCTTGATAGTGGATGTTCAAGGCATATGACGGGTGACATATCTCTTTTCATTGACGTCGTGCCAAAGAGGAAGGGATTTGTCACATATGGTGATAACAAAAAGGTGTTATACTTGGAAAAAGCAGTGTAGGTAATCCCCCATCTACTACTATCTCTGATCTTATGCTAGTTGATGGCCTTAAACATAATCTTCTAAGCACAAACCAACTTTGCGACAAAGGTTTCAAAGTTACCTTTACAAAATCTTGTTGCTTGTTTGTGCATGATGAAAATAAGGAATGTATGTTTAAAGGCTTGAGGGTAAATAATACTCATATGCTAAGCCTAGATGATGTATCCATAAGAGGTGCTAAGTGTATTGCCACCATGAGTGAAAACACTTGGTTGTGACATAGACGCATAGCTCATCTTAACTTTGATCTATTGAACAAAGTATCCTTAAAGAATTTGGTGATTGGTCTACCTAAAATAAAGTTCACTAAAGACCACGTATGTGAAGCTTATCAAATGGAGAAGCAAAAAAGAATATCTTTTAAATCTAAAAACCTTGTTTCTACCTCGAGACCTCTTGAGCTCCTTGACATGGACCTTTTTGGTCCTTCTAGGACCAAAAGCATAGGTGGAAATTACTATGTCTTTGTTATTGTAGATGATTACTCGAGAATTTGTTGGGTCTTGTTCTTGTCAAGTAAAGATGAGACCTATCTGACTTTTAAGCAATTTGTGAGGTTATTTCAAAATAAAATGAATTTGAAAATCATTTCCATTCGAAGTGATCATGAAGGAGAGTTTCAAAATCACCTCTTTGAAAAGTATTGTGACAAACATGGGATTGAGCATAACTTTTTCGCTCCTAGAACTCCACACAAAAATGGCGTTGTGGAACATAAAAATAGAATCCTTGAGAAGCTAGAGATGACTATGTTTAATGAGGGCAATTTTACTATGTATTTTTGGACGAATGCCATTAACACGGCTTGCTATGTCATGAATAGGGTGCTCATACGTCCTATTCTAGATAAGACCCCCTATGAACTACTTAGAGGTATAAATCCTAATGTTTCTCATTTACATGTCTTCGGATGTAAATGTTATGTTTTGAACAATAATAGAGATAATCTTGGAAAATTTATGCATAAGCCGATGAGGGTATCTTCCTCAGATACTCACAATCTAGTAGGGCATATAGGGTTTATAATCAGAGATTGCTTATAGTTGAGGAGTCCGTGCATGTTACCTTTGATGAGTCTCATCCAAAAGATGTTGGGAAAGGTGATGTTTTTCATGATGTAGGTGTGTCTTCTCAAGATATTCTCAATGGAATCGAACAAGGGATTGATCAACCTAAAGCATTAGATGATGAGAAGAAAGAAAATGGCAATGACGAAGAGGAAAAGGAAGAAAGTCCTGCTACAGTGAAAGGTCTACCTTTGACTTGTAAGACGTCAAAGGATCACCCTATCAACAACATACTTGGAGACATCACAAAGGGAGTAACTACTCGCTCTAAGATAAGTAATTTATGTTATCACTTTGCGTTTGTGTCTCAAGTAGAGCCTAAAAATGCTAAAGATGCATTGCTTGATGAGCATTGGCTTATGACCATGCAAGATGAACTAAATCAATTTAAAAGAAATGACGTTTGGGACCTTGTTCCTCGTCCTAAAGATCATCAAGTAATTGGCACCCGATGGGTTTTAAGGAACAAACTTAAAGAAAACGAGGTGATAACCCGCAATAAGGTCTGACTAGTGGCGCAAGGCTATAACCAAGAGGTGGCATCAATTATGAGGAAACTTATGCTCCACTGGATCAACTTGAGGATATACGTCTTTTGCTAGCCTATGCTTGCGCTAAGAATTTCAAGTTATATCAAATGGACGTGAAAAGTGCGTTTCTAAGTGGCTTTATTAATGAAGAAGTATATGTAGCTCAACCCCCCGGTTTTGAAAGTCATGAGTATCCAAACTATGTGTATAAGCTCAAAAGAGCTTTGTATGGTCTCAAACAAACCCCTAGGGCTTGGTATGAGCGACTAAGAAAATTTTTAATTGACCAAGGATACTCAAAGGGAAAAGTAGATACTACTCTATTCATTAAGCGCCAAGGGAAGCACGCCTTTCTAGTTCAAGTTTACGTTGATGATATTATATTTGGACCAAATAATATGCAACTTGTAGAAGAGTTCTCTAAGCTTATGTAGGGAGAGTTTGATATGAGCCTCATAGGGGAGTTGAATTACTTCCTTGGGCTTCAAATCAAGCAATTGAAAGAGGGTACATTGGTGTGTCAAATGAAGTATTGCAAAGAATTGCTGAAGCGCTTTGGCATGGAAGATGCAAAGTCTATCGATACACCTATGGCCACAAATGCTAATTTGGAAAAGGACTCAAATGGTAAGGATGTAGATGTGAATAAATATAGAGGTATGACACTACTACAAAATACACGTTTGGTAACATAATATTACTACAGTCATGTCTTCCACCATTGTAATATCTGAAACTGGATGTGCCTAATGCTTATTTATTTTTTTGAAAGATATTTAATCACGGTTGATAGACATAACCGTGTGATAAAGTGAGTGGTACAAGGTTCGAATCCAGGCAACTACATTTTTTCCATTTTTCCTATTACAAAAATCGTGTGTCACTTAAGTTCATAAATAAATACATAATTGAAGATTATTTAATCACGAATTTAATATGCAACCGTTGTAATATTACCTGTATAACCTTTGCTCATCCTTAAAGAGAGAAACGCTCTTCCCAACTATAATGATGATTGAAAATTTTCTTCATTTTTCAAGACGGTCACAACGTCATTCAATAGTATCAACCATTGGAAGTAATCATTGCAAGCATTAAATCATCAGATAATTCGTCTTCAACCTCATCTATAAAGGCACAATTTCATATAATGAATTTCCACTTCTTCAAAACTATTCTTCTTAACTTCATATAGCAACATGAGTTCTCCATATAAGAATGCTAACAAAAATATCTCAACTGAAGTCACCACAGTACGACACCATGATCAACAGTCAACTGAGAAGGTCCAGCCATCTGGATCGACTGCTGTCAGGGATACACTGAGGATTAGGAAAGCCAAGAAGAAGAAGAAGAAGAAGAAGAAGAAGAAGAAGAAGAAGAAGAAGAAGAAGAAGAAGAAGAAGAAGAAGAAGGAGAAGAAGAAGAAGAAGCTAAAGAAGAAGAAGAAGAAAAAGAAGAAGAAGAAAAATATGTCGAGGAAGATTTATTACTATGATTCTGACGAGGGTAGTGAGGAGAGAGTCATAGATTATGAGGATTCCTTTGCTGCTAGGGGATATTGTTCCGAAATTGACAAAATCATGTAATGAAATTATTTATGTACTCTTCCCTTTTGGCCCTCTTAATGAAATTATTTATTATTGTTTTATATACTCTACCATTTATACACGATTATTGTTTTACAAAAAAATAGTACAAGCCAACAAAAATAACAACACCAATCGCAACAATAATGAAGAATAACAATAACAATAATTAATAACTGTCTCACCATTGCGTTCATAAATAAATAAAAAAATTGAAAGTTATTTAACCACAGTTTTACTAAAGAACTATCGTAAAATTTTAAAATTATATCACGGTTTTTCTTTCTAACCGTGATGAAAAGTGATATATTATATCACAGTTTTTCATTCTAACTGTGATGAAAAATGATATTTTTTACTATATAAGCGAAAGTATCTATCGTTCAATACATCACAGTCATTTCTCTCAAATGAAAACCCTAACATATTTCACTTTTCTCTCTCATACCATAACCCTAACATCCATGTCACTCTTTAAACTTTCTTAAACCTTCAGATTCGTCTTCACCAATCGATATGATACTCTTTAATCATATTCCAAGTTCGTTCATTAAACTTATGCTTCAATTTCTTTTACATTTCTTGTTAAAAATTGGTTATCACTTTTTTATTTGCTGAATGTTCTCATTTTTTCAGATTCGTCTTCACCGCCTTAACAAAGCGTATACTTTGGCTATGATACATATGGTTTGTGTAACTATGAAGAAAAATACAAGAAGTATGAAGCTATTGTGTTAACTTCATTAACATTGTAATTCTTCTTCATAGATTTATAAACTAGATGAAAATCATAATTTGTTCCAGATCCACGATTAGTTAAAACAAAGTGAGTTCTTTAAACATTACATAATACCTTGTGTTGTTGTATGTTGTTGTATGTTGTTGTTGTTGTTGTATGTTGCTATTATTGTTCTTGAACCTTATCTTGCTGTATGTTGTTGTTTTGTTGATAAATGTTGTTTTATGTTGTTTTTGTTGATTAATATTTTAAGAACAAGAACAAAACATTGCTAAGTCACAAGAACGAAGCTTCTTGTGACTTAGCAATGTTTTGTTCTTTAAATTCTTAAAACATTACATAATATATTGTGTTGTTATATGTTGTTTGTCTTACCCCAAATTTTGACCATAAGATTTCCCATCATTGTGCAAATCATCACCACAATATGGATGTACCTTCATGCCTCATCAATCCTCTCAAATATTGTTAAGCATTCACTTCAACCAAGAATTAGGGTTTTGGACCCTATCTTGTCATTATCATTGCAAAAAGGAACACACCATTGATAATTTCAAATTTAGGAAGTTATTTGTTTCTAAAGGAGTTGTTCAATGGTTTCCTAAGAGCAAAATTTATCTCACTCACTTTGAAGGACCCAATGAAAATTGGATACTTATTGTCTTTGTTTAAAATTTCAGGTTGGATATCTTAAATCTACCGAAAAGATGTGGTATCTTGATAGTGGATGTTCAAGGCATATGACGGGTGACATATCTCTTTTCATTGACGTCGTGCCAAAGAGGAAGGGATTTGTCACATATGGTGATAACAAAAAGGTGTTATACTTGGAAAAAGCAGTGTAGGTAATCCCCCATCTACTACTATCTCTGATCTTATGCTAGTTGATGGCCTTAAACATAATCTTCTAAGCACAAACCAACTTTGCGACAAAGGTTTCAAAGTTACCTTTACAAAATCTTGTTGCTTGTTTGTGCATGATGAAAATAAGGAATGTATGTTTAAAGGCTTGAGGGTAAATAATACTCATATGCTAAGCCTAGATGATGTATCCATAAGAGGTGCTAAGTGTATTGCCACCATGAGTGAAAACACTTGGTTGTGACATAGACGCATAGCTCATCTTAACTTTGATCTATTGAACAAAGTATCCTTAAAGAATTTGGTGATTGGTCTACCTAAAATAAAGTTCACTAAAGACCACGTATGTGAAGCTTATCAAATGGAGAAGCAAAAAAGAATATCTTTTAAATCTAAAAACCTTGTTTCTACCTCGAGACCTCTTGAGCTCCTTGACATGGACCTTTTTGGTCCTTCTAGGACCAAAAGCATAGGTGGAAATTACTATGTCTTTGTTATTGTAGATGATTACTCGAGAATTTGTTGGGTCTTGTTCTTGTCAAGTAAAGATGAGACCTATCTGACTTTTAAGCAATTTGTGAGGTTATTTCAAAATAAAATGAATTTGAAAATCATTTCCATTCGAAGTGATCATGAAGGAGAGTTTCAAAATCACCTCTTTGAAAAGTATTGTGACAAACATGGGATTGAGCATAACTTTTTCGCTCCTAGAACTCCACACAAAAATGGCGTTGTGGAACATAAAAATAGAATCCTTGAGAAGCTAGAGATGACTATGTTTAATGAGGGCAATTTTACTATGTATTTTTGGACGAATGCCATTAACACGGCTTGCTATGTCATGAATAGGGTGCTCATACGTCCTATTCTAGATAAGACCCCCTATGAACTACTTAGAGGTATAAATCCTAATGTTTCTCATTTACATGTCTTCGGATGTAAATGTTATGTTTTGAACAATAATAGAGATAATCTTGGAAAATTTATGCATAAGCCGATGAGGGTATCTTCCTCAGATACTCACAATCTAGTAGGGCATATAGGGTTTATAATCAGAGATTGCTTATAGTTGAGGAGTCCGTGCATGTTACCTTTGATGAGTCTCATCCAAAAGATGTTGGGAAAGGTGATGTTTTTCATGATGTAGGTGTGTCTTCTCAAGATATTCTCAATGGAATCGAACAAGGGATTGATCAACCTAAAGCATTAGATGATGAGAAGAAAGAAAATGGCAATGACGAAGAGGAAAAGGAAGAAAGTCCTGCTACAGTGAAAGGTCTACCTTTGACTTGTAAGACGTCAAAGGATCACCCTATCAACAACATACTTGGAGACATCACAAAGGGAGTAACTACTCGCTCTAAGATAAGTAATTTATGTTATCACTTTGCGTTTGTGTCTCAAGTAGAGCCTAAAAATGCTAAAGATGCATTGCTTGATGAGCATTGGCTTATGACCATGCAAGATGAACTAAATCAATTTAAAAGAAATGACGTTTGGGACCTTGTTCCTCGTCCTAAAGATCATCAAGTAATTGGCACCCGATGGGTTTTAAGGAACAAACTTAAAGAAAACGAGGTGATAACCCGCAATAAGGTCTGACTAGTGGCGCAAGGCTATAACCAAGAGGTGGCATCAATTATGAGGAAACTTATGCTCCACTGGATCAACTTGAGGATATACGTCTTTTGCTAGCCTATGCTTGCGCTAAGAATTTCAAGTTATATCAAATGGACGTGAAAAGTGCGTTTCTAAGTGGCTTTATTAATGAAGAAGTATATGTAGCTCAACCCCCCGGTTTTGAAAGTCATGAGTATCCAAACTATGTGTATAAGCTCAAAAGAGCTTTGTATGGTCTCAAACAAACCCCTAGGGCTTGGTATGAGCGACTAAGAAAATTTTTAATTGACCAAGGATACTCAAAGGGAAAAGTAGATACTACTCTATTCATTAAGCGCCAAGGGAAGCACGCCTTTCTAGTTCAAGTTTACGTTGATGATATTATATTTGGACCAAATAATATGCAACTTGTAGAAGAGTTCTCTAAGCTTATGTAGGGAGAGTTTGATATGAGCCTCATAGGGGAGTTGAATTACTTCCTTGGGCTTCAAATCAAGCAATTGAAAGAGGGTACATTGGTGTGTCAAATGAAGTATTGCAAAGAATTGCTGAAGCGCTTTGGCATGGAAGATGCAAAGTCTATCGATACACCTATGGCCACAAATGCTAATTTGGAAAAGGACTCAAATGGTAAGGATGTAGATGTGAATAAATATAGAGGTATGACACTACTACAAAATACACGTTTGGTAACATAATATTACTACAGTCATGTCTTCCACCATTGTAATATCTGAAACTGGATGTGCCTAATGCTTATTTATTTTTTTGAAAGATATTTAATCACGGTTGATAGACATAACCGTGTGATAAAGTGAGTGGTACAAGGTTCGAATCCAGGCAACTACATTTTTTCCATTTTTCCTATTACAAAAATCGTGTGTCACTTAAGTTCATAAATAAATACATAATTGAAGATTATTTAATCACGAATTTAATATGCAACCGTTGTAATATTACCTGTATAACCTTTGCTCATCCTTAAAGAGAGAAACGCTCTTCCCAACTATAATGATGATTGAAAATTTTCTTCATTTTTCAAGACGGTCACAACGTCATTCAATAGTATCAACCATTGGAAGTAATCATTGCAAGCATTAAATCATCAGATAATTCGTCTTCAACCTCATCTATAAAGGCACAATTTCATATAATGAATTTCCACTTCTTCAAAACTATTCTTCTTAACTTCATATAGCAACATGAGTTCTCCATATAAGAATGCTAACAAAAATATCTCAACTGAAGTCACCACAGTACGACACCATGATCAACAGTCAACTGAGAAGGTCCAGCCATCTGGATCGACTGCTGTCAGGGATACACTGAGGATTAGGAAAGCCAAGAAGAAGAAGAAGAAGAAGAAGAAGAAGAAGAAGAAGAAGAAGAAGAAGAAGAAGAAGAAGAAGAAGAAGAAGAAGAAGGAGAAGAAGAAGAAGAAGCTAAAGAAGAAGAAGAAGAAAAAGAAGAAGAAGAAAAATATGTCGAGGAAGATTTATTACTATGATTCTGACGAGGGTAGTGAGGAGAGAGTCATAGATTATGAGGATTCCTTTGCTGCTAGGGGATATTGTTCCGAAATTGACAAAATCATGTAATGAAATTATTTATGTACTCTTCCCTTTTGGCCCTCTTAATGAAATTATTTATTATTGTTTTATATACTCTACCATTTATACACGATTATTGTTTTACAAAAAAATAGTACAAGCCAACAAAAATAACAACACCAATCGCAACAATAATGAAGAATAACAATAACAATAATTAATAACTGTCTCACCATTGCGTTTATAAATAAATAAAAAAATTGAAAGTTATTTAACCACAGTTTTACTAAAGAACTATCGTAAAATTTTAAAATTATATCACGGTTTTTCTTTCTAACCGTGATGAAAAGTGATATATTATATCACAGTTTTTCATTCTAACTGTGATGAAAAATGATATTTTTTACTATATAAGCGAAAGTATCTATCGTTCAATACATCACAGTCATTTCTCTCAAATGAAAACCCTAACATATTTCACTTTTCTCTCTCATACCATAACCCTAACATCCATGTCACTCTTTAAACTTTCTTAAACCTTCAGATTCGTCTTCACCAATCGATATGATACTCTTTAATCATATTCCAAGTTCGTTCATTAAACTTATGCTTCAATTTCTTTTACATTTCTTGTTAAAAATTGGTTATCACTTTTTTATTTGCTGAATGTTCTCATTTTTTCAGATTCGTCTTCACCGCCTTAACAAAGCGTATACTTTGGCTATGATACATATGGTTTGTGTAACTATGAAGAAAAATACAAGAAGTATGAAGCTATTGTGTTAACTTCATTAACATTGTAATTCTTCTTCATAGATTTATAAACTAGATGAAAATCATAATTTGTTCCAGATCCACGATTAGTTAAAACAAAGTGAGTTCTTTAAACATTACATAATACCTTGTGTTGTTGTATGTTGTTGTATGTTGTTGTTGTTGTTGTATGTTGCTATTATTGTTCTTGAACCTTATCTTGCTGTATGTTGTTGTTTTGTTGATAAATGTTGTTTTATGTTGTTTTTGTTGATTAATATTTTAAGAACAAGAACAAAACATTGCTAAGTCACAAGAACGAAGCTTCTTGTGACTTAGCAATGTTTTGTTCTTTAAATTCTTAAAACATTACATAATATATTGTGTTGTTATATGTTGTTTGTCTTACCCCAAATTTTGACCATAAGATTTCCCATCATTGTGCAAATCATCACCACAATATGGATGTACCTTCATGCCTCATCAATCCTCTCAAATATTGTTAAGCATTCACTTCAACCAAGAATTAGGGTTTTGGACCCTATCTTGTCATTATCATTGCAAAAAGGAACACACCATTGATAATTTCAAATTTAGGAAGTTATTTGTTTCTAAAGGAGTTGTTCAATGGTTTCCTAAGAGCAAAATTTATCTCACTCACTTTGAAGGACCCAATGAAAATTGGATACTTATTGTCTTTGTTTAAAATTTCAGGTTGGATATCTTAAATCTACCGAAAAGATGTGGTATCTTGATAGTGGATGTTCAAGGCATATGACGGGTGACATATCTCTTTTCATTGACGTCGTGCCAAAGAGGAAGGGATTTGTCACATATGGTGATAACAAAAAGGTGTTATACTTGGAAAAAGCAGTGTAGGTAATCCCCCATCTACTACTATCTCTGATCTTATGCTAGTTGATGGCCTTAAACATAATCTTCTAAGCACAAACCAACTTTGCGACAAAGGTTTCAAAGTTACCTTTACAAAATCTTGTTGCTTGTTTGTGCATGATGAAAATAAGGAATGTATGTTTAAAGGCTTGAGGGTAAATAATACTCATATGCTAAGCCTAGATGATGTATCCATAAGAGGTGCTAAGTGTATTGCCACCATGAGTGAAAACTCTTGGTTGTGACATAGACGCATAGCTCATCTTAACTTTGATCTATTGAACAAAGTATCCTTAAAGAATTTGGTGATTGGTCTACCTAAAATAAAGTTCACTAAAGACCACGTATGTGAAGCTTATCAAATGGAGAAGCAAAAAAGAATATCTTTTAAATCTAAAAACCTTGTTTCTACCTCGAGACCTCTTGAGCTCCTTGACATGGACCTTTTTGGTCCTTCTAGGACCAAAAGCATAGGTGGAAATTACTATGTCTTTGTTATTGTAGATGATTACTCGAGAATTTGTTGGGTCTTGTTCTTGTCAAGTAAAGATGAGACCTATCTGACTTTTAAGCAATTTGTGAGGTTATTTCAAAATAAAATGAATTTGAAAATCATTTCCATTCGAAGTGATCATGAAGGAGAGTTTCAAAATCACCTCTTTGAAAAGTATTGTGACAAACATGGGATTGAGCATAACTTTTTCGCTCCTAGAACTCCACACAAAAATGGCGTTGTGGAACATAAAAATAGAATCCTTGAGAAGCTAGAGATGACTATGTTTAATGAGGGCAATTTTACTATGTATTTTTGGACGAATGCCATTAACACGGCTTGCTATGTCATGAATAGGGTGCTCATACGTCCTATTCTAGATAAGACCCCCTATGAACTACTTAGAGGTATAAATCCTAATGTTTCTCATTTACATGTCTTCGGATGTAAATGTTATGTTTTGAACAATAATAGAGATAATCTTGGAAAATTTATGCATAAGCTGATGAGGGTATCTTCCTCAGATACTCACAATCTAGTAAGGCATATAGGGTTTATAATCAGAGATTGCTTATAGTTGAGGAGTCCGTGCATGTTACCTTTGATGAGTCTCATCCAAAAGATGTTGGGAAAGGTGATGTTTTTCATGATTTAGGTGTGTCTTCTCAAGATATTCTCAATGGAATCGAACAAGGGATTGATCAACCTAAAGCATTAGATGATGAGAAGAAAGAAAATGGCAATGACGAAGAGGAAAAGGAAGAAAGTCCTGCTACAGTGAAAGGTCTACCTTTGACTTGTAAGACGTCAAAGGATCACCCTATCAACAACATACTTGGAGACATCACAAAGGGAGTAACTACTCGCTCTAAGATAAGTAATTTATGTTATCACTTTGCGTTTGTGTCTCAAGTAGAGCCTAAAAATGCTAAAGATGCATTGCTTGATGAGCATTGGCTTATGACCATGCAAGATAAACTAAATTAATTTAAAAGAAATGACGTTTGGGACCTTGTCCCTCGTCCTAAAGATCATCAAGTAATTGGCACCCGATGGGTTTTAAGGAACAAACTTAAAGAAAACGATGTGATAACCCACAATAAGGTCCGACTAGTGGCGCAAGGCTATAACCAAGAGGTGGCATCAATTATGAGGAAACTTATGCTCCACTGGATCAACTTGAGGATATACGTCTTTTGCTAGCCTATGCTTGCGCTAAGAATTTCAAGTTATATCAAATGGACGTGAAAAGTGCGTTTCTAAGTGGCTTTATTAATGAAGAAGTATATGTAGCTCAACCCCCCAGTTTTGAAAATCACGAGTATCCAAACTATGTGTATAAGCTCAAAAGAGCTTTGTATGGTCTCAAACAAACCCCTAGGGCTTGGTATGAGCGACTAAGAAAATTTTTAATTGACCAAGGATACTCAAAGGGAAAAGTAGATACTACTCTATTCATTAAGCGCCAAGGGAAGCACGCCTTTCTAGTTCAAGTTTACGTTGATGATATTATATTTGGACCAAATAATATGCAACTTGTAGAAGAGTTCTCTAAGCTTATGTAGGGAGAGTTTGATATGAGCCTCATAGGGGAGTTGAATTACTTCCTTGGGCTTCAAATCAAGCAATTGAAAGAGGGTACATTGGTGTGTCAAATGAAGTATTGCAAAGAATTGCTAAAGCGCTTTGGCATGGAAGATGCAAAGTCTATCGATACACCTATGGCCACAAATGCTAATTTGGAAAAGGACTCAAATGGTAAGGATGTAGATGTGAATAAATATAGAGGTATGACACTACTACAAAATACACATTTGGTAACATAATATTACTACAGTCATGTCTTCCACCATTGTAATATCTGAAACTAGATGTGCCTAATGCTTATTTATTTTTTTGAAAGATATTTAATCACGGTTGATAGACATAACCGTGTGATAAAGTGAGTGGTACAAGGTTCGAATCCAGGCAACTACATTTTTTCCATTTTTCCTATTACAAAAATCGTGTGTCACTTAAGTTCATAAATAAATAAATAATTGAAGATTATTTAATCACGAATTTAATATGCAACCGTTGTAATATTACATGTATAACCTTTGCTCATCCTTAAAGAGAGAAACGCTCTTCCCAACTATAATGATGATTGAAAATTTTCTTCATTTTTCAAGACGGTCACAACGTCATTCAATAGTATCAACCATTGGAAGTAATCATTGCAAGCATTAAATCATCAGATAATTCGTCTTCAACCTCATCTATAAAGGCACAATTTCATATAATGAATTTCCACTTCTTCAAAACTATTCTTCTTAACTTCATATAGCAACATGAGTTCTCCATATAAGAATGCTAACAAAAATATCTCAACTGAAGTCACCACAGTACGACACCACGATCAACAGTCAACTGAGAAGGTCCAGCCATCTGGATCGACTGCTGTCAGGGATACACTGAGGATTAGGAAAGCCAAGAAGAAGAAGAAGAAGAAGAAGAAGAAGGAGAAGAAGAAGAAGAAGCTAAAGAAGAAGAAGAAGAAAAATATGTCGAGGAAGATTTATTACTATGATTCTGACGAGGGTAGTGAGGAGAGAGTCATAGATTATGAGGATTCCTTTGCTGCTAGGGGATATTGTTCCGAAATTGACAAAATCATGTAATGAAATTATTTATGTACTCTTCCCTTTTGGCCCTCTTAATGAAATTATTTATTATTGTTTTATATACTCTACCATTTATACACGATTATTGTTTTACAAAAAAATAGTACAAGCCAACAAAAATAACAACATCAATCGCAACAATAATGAAGAATAACAATAACAATAATTAATAACTGTCTCACCATTGCGTTCATAAATAAATAAAAAAATTGAAAGTTATTTAACCACAGTTTTACTAAAGAACCATTGTAAAATTTTAAAATTATATCACGGTTTTTCTTTCTAACCATGATGAAAAGTGATATATTATATCACAGTTTTTCATTCTAACTGTGATGAAAAATGATATTTTTTACTATATAAGCGAAAGTATCTATCGTTCAATACATCACAGTCATTTCTCTCAAATGAAAACCCTAACATATTTCACTTTTCTCTCTCATAACATAACCCTAACATCCATGTCACTCTTTAAACTTTCTTAAACCTTCAGATTCGTCTTCACCAATCGATATGATACTCTTTAATCATATTCCAAGTTCGTTCATTAAACTTATGCTTCAATTTCTTTTACATTTCTTGTTAAAAATTGGTTATCACTTTTTTATTTGCTGAATGTTCTCATTTTTTCAGATTCGTCTTCACCGCCTTAACAAAGCGTATACTTTGGCTATGATACATATGGTTTGTGTAACTATGAAGAAAAATACAAGAAGTATGAAGCTATTGTGTTAACTTCATTAACATTGTAATTCTTCTTCATAGATTTATAAACTAGATGAAAATCATAATTTGTTCCAGATCCACGATTAGTTAAAACAAAGTGAGTTCTTTAAACATTACATAATACCTTGTGTTGTTGTATGTTGTTGTATGTTGTTGTTGTTGTTGTATGTTGCTATTATTGTTCTTGAACCTTATCTTGCTGTATGTTGTTGTTTTGTTGATAAATGTTGTTTTATGTTGTTTTTGTTGATTAATATTTTAAGAACAAGAACAAAACATTGCTAAGTCACAAGAACGAAGCTTCTTGTGACTTAGCAATGTTTTGTTCTTTAAATTCTTAAAACATTACATAATATATTGTGTTGTTATATGTTGTTTGTCTTACCCCAAATTTTGACCATAAGATTTCCCATCATTGTGCAAATCATCACCACAATATGGATGTACCTTCATGCCTCATCAATCCTCTCAAATATTGTTAAGCATTCACTTCAACCAAGAATTAGGGTTTTGGACCCTATCTTGTCATTATCATTGCAAAAAGGAACACACCATTGATAATTTCAAATTTAGGAAGTTATTTGTTTCTAAAGGAGTTGTTCAATGGTTTCCTAAGAGCAAAATTTATCTCACTCACTTTGAAGGACCCAATGAAAATTGGGTACTTATTGCCTTTGTTTAAAATTTCAGGTTGGATATCTTAAATCTACCGAAAAGATGTGGTATCTTGATAGTGGATGTTCAAGGCATATGACGGGTGACATATCTCTTTTCATTGACGTCGTGCCAAAGAGGAAGGGATTTGTCACATATGGTGATAACAAAAAGGTGTTATACTTGGAAAAAGCAGTGTAGGTAATCCCCCATCTACTACTATCTCTGATCTTATGCTAGTTGATGGCCTTAAACATAATCTTCTAAGCATAAACCAACTTTGCGACTAGGGTTTCAAAGTTACCTTTACAAAATCTTGTTGCTTGTTTGTGCATGATGAAAATAAGGAATGTATGTTTAAAGGCTTGAGGGTAAATAATACTCATATGCTAAGCCTAGATGATGTATCCATAAGAGGTGCTAAGTGTATTGCCACCATGAGTGAAAACTCTTGGTTGTGACATAGACGCATAGCTCATTTTAACTTTGATCTATTGAACAAAGTATCCTTAAAGAATTTGGTGATTGGTCTACCTAAAATAAAGTTCACTAAAGACCACGTATGTGAAGCTTATCAAATGGAGAAGCAAAAAAGAATATCTTTTAAATCTAAAAACCTTGTTTCTACCTCGAGACCTCTTGAGCTCCTTGACATGGACCTTTTTGGTCCTTCTAGGACCAAAAGCATAGGTGGAAATTACTATGTCTTTGTTATTGTAGATGATTACTCGAGAATTTGTTGGGTCTTGTTCTTGTCAAGTAAAGATGAGACCTATCTGACTTTTAAGCAATTTGTGAGGTTATTTCAAAATAAAATGAATTTGAAAATCATTTCCATTCGAAGTGATCATGAAGGAGAGTTTCAAAATCACCTCTTTGAAAAGTATTGTGACAAACATGGGATTGAGCATAACTTTTTCGCTCCTAGAACTCCACACAAAAATGGCGTTGTGGAACATAAAAATATAATCCTTAAGAAGCTTGAGATGACTATGTTTAATGAGGGCAATTTTAATATGTATTTTTGGACGAATGCCATTAACACGGCTTGCTATGTCATGAATAGGGTGCTCATACGTCCTATTCTAGATAAGACCCCCTATGAACTACTTAGAGGTATAAATCCTAATGTTTCTCATTTACATGTCTTCGGATGTAAATGTTATGTTTTGAACAATAATAGAGATAATCTTGGAAAATTTATGCATAAGCCGATGAGGGTATCTTCCTCAGATACTCACAATCTAGTAAGGCATATAGGGTTTATAATCAGAGATTGCTTATAGTTGAGGAGTCCGTGCATGTTACCTTTGATGAGTCTCATCCAAAAGATGTTGGGAAAGGTGATGTTTTTCATGATGTAGGTGTGTCTTCTCAAGATATTCTCAATGGAATCGAACAAGGGATTGATCAACCTAAAGCATTAGATGATGAGAAGAAAGAAAATGGCAATGACGAAGAGGAAAAGGAAGAAAGTCCTGCTACAGTGAAAGGTCTACCTTTGACTTGTAAGACGTCAAAGGATCACCCTATCAACAACATACTTGGAGACATCACAAAGGGAGTAACTACTCGCTCTAAGATAAGTAATTTATGTTATCACTTTGCGTTTGTGTCTCAAGTAGAGCCTAAAAATGCTAAAGATGCATTGCTTGATGAGCATTGGCTTATGACCATGCAAGATGAACTAAATCAATTTAAAAGAAATGACGTTTGGGACCTTGTCCCTCGTCCTAAAGATCATCAAGTAATTGGCACCCGATGGGTTTTAAGGAACAAACTTAAAGAAAACGAGGTGATAACCCGCAATAAGGTCCGACTAGTGGCGCAAGGCTATAACCAAGAGGTGGCATCAATTATGAGGAAACTTATGCTCCACTGGATCAACTTGAGGATATACGTCTTTTGCTAGCCTATGCTTGCGCTAAGAATTTCAAGTTATATCAAATGGACATGAAAAGTGCGTTTCTAAGTGGCTTTATTAATGAAGAAGTATATGTAGCTCAACCCCCCGATTTTGAAAGTCATGAGTATCCAAACTATGTGTATAAGCTCAAAAGAGCTTTGTATGGTCTCAAACAAACCCCTAGGGCTTGGTATGAGTGACTAAGAAAATTTTTAATTGACCAAGGATACTCAAAGGGAAAAGTAGATACTACTCTATTCATTAAGCGCCAAGGGAAGCACGCCTTTCTAGTTCAAGTTTACGTTGATGATATTATATTTGGACCAAATAATATGCAACTTGTAGAAGAGTTCTCTAAGCTTATGTAGGGAGAGTTTGATATGAGCCTCATAGGGGAGTTGAATTACTTCCTTGGGCTTCAAATCAAGCAATTGAAAGAGGGTACATTGGTGTGTCAAATGAAGTATTGCAAAGAATTGCTAAAGCGCTTT
This sequence comes from Lathyrus tuberosus, assembly GCA_022829125.1. Classification (NCBI taxonomy): domain Eukaryota; kingdom Viridiplantae; phylum Streptophyta; class Magnoliopsida; order Fabales; family Fabaceae; genus Lathyrus; species Lathyrus tuberosus. Next base: position 10,646,730 of record JALAZF010000185.1, read on the forward strand.
GGCATGGAAGATGCAAAGTCTATCGATACACCTATGGCCACAAATGCTAATTTGGAAAAGGACTCAAATGGTAAGGATGTAGATGTGAATAAATATAGAGGTATGACACTACTACAAAATACACGTTTGGTAACATAATATTACTACAGTCATGTCTTCCACCATTGTAATATCTGAAACTGGATGTGCCTAATGCTTATTTATTTTTTTGAAAGATATTTAATCACGGTTGATAGACATAACCGTGTGATAAAGTGAGTGGTACAAGGTTCGAATCCAGGCAACTACATTTTTTCCATTTTTCCTATTACAAAAATCGTGTGTCACTTAAGTTCATAAATAAATAAATAATTGAAGATTATTTAATCACGAATTTAATATGCAACCGTTGTAATATTACCTGTATAACCTTTGCTCATCCTTAAAGAGAGAAACGCTCTTCCCAACTATAATGATGATTGAAAATTTTCTTCATTTTTCAAGACGGTCACAACGTCATTCAATAGTATCAACCATTGGAAGTAATCATTGCAAGCATTAAATCATCAGATAATTCGTCTTCAACCTCATCTATAAAGGCACAATTTCATATAATGAATTTCCACTTCTTCAAAACTATTCTTCTTAACTTCATATAGCAACATGAGTTCTCCATATAAGAATGCTAACAAAAATATCTCAACTGAAGTCACCACAGTACGACACCATGATCAACAGTCAACTGAGAAGGTCCAGCCATCTGGATCGACTGCTGTCAGGGATACACTGAGGATTAGGAAAGCCAAGAAGAAGAAGAAGAAGAAGAAGAAGAAGAAGAAGAAGAAGAAGAAGAAGAAGGAGAAGAAGAAGAAGAAGCTAAAGAAGAAGAAGAAGAAAAATATGTCGAGGAAGATTTATTACTATGATTCTGACGAGGGTAGTGAGGAGAGAGTCATAGATTATGAGGATTCCTTTGCTGCTAGGGGATATTGTTCCGAAATTGACAAAATCATGTAATGAAATTATTTATGTACTCTTCCCTTTTGGCCCTCTTAATGAAATTATTTATTATTGTTTTATATACTCTACCATTTATACACGATTATTTTTTACAAAAAAATAGTACAAGCCAACAAAAATAACAACACCAATCGCAACAATAATGAAGAATAACAATAACAATAATTAATAACTGTCTCACCATTGCGTTCATAAATAAATAAAAAAATTGAAAGTTATTTAACCACAGTTTTACTAAAGAACCATTGTAAAATTTTAAAATTATATCACGGTTTTTCTTTCTAACCGTGATGAAAAGTGATATATTATATCACAGTTTTTCATTCTAACTGTGATGAAAAATGATATTTTTTACTATATAAGCGAAAGTATCTATCGTTCAATACATCACAGTCATTTCTCTCAAATGAAAACCCTAACATATTTCACTTTTCTCTCTCATAACATAACCCTAACATCCATGTCACTCTTTAAACTTTCTTAAACCTTCAGATTCGTCTTCACCAATCGATATGATACTCTTTAATCATATTCCAAGTTCGTTCATTAAACTTATGCTTCAATTTCTTTTACATTTCTTGTTAAAAATTGGTTATCACTTTTTTATTTGCTGAATGTTCTCATTTTTTCAGATTCGTCTTCACCGCCTTAACAAAGCGTATACTTTGGCTATGATACATATGGTTTGTGTAACTATGAAGAAAAATACAAGAAGTATGAAGCTATTGTGTTAACTTCATTAACATTGTAATTCTTCTTCATAGATTTATAAACTAGATGAAAATCATAATTTGTTCCAGATCCACGATTAGTTAAAACAAAGTGAGTTCTTTAAACATTACATAATACCTTGTGTTGTTGTATGCTGTTGTATGTTGTTGTTGTTGTTGTATGTTGCTATTATTGTTCTTGAACCTTATCTTGCTGTATGTTGTTGTTTTGTTGATAAATGTTGTTTTATGTTGTTTTTGTTGATTAATATTTTAAGAACAAGAACAAAACATTGCTAAGTCACAAGAACGAAGCTTCTTGTGACTTAGCAATGTTTTGTTCTTTAAATTCTTAAAACATTACATAATATATTGTGTTGTTATATGTTTTTTGTCATACCCCAAATTTTGACCATAAGATTTCCCATCATTGTGCAAATCATCACCACAATATGGATGTACCTTCATGCCTCATCAATCCTCTCAAATATTGTTAAGCATTCACTTCAACCAAGAATTAGGGTTTTGGACCCTCTCAGAGAACTCAGACAAAGGATCAATCAAGAATGGACATGATCTTCAACTTGTCAAACCTCTAAAACATCCATTAAGGATAAAGAGGTCTCCCATATCAAGAATCAAGCACAAGAGTGCAACATTTCAAGTTTATCAAACCTCAAGATCGCCAGTGTCACCAAATTAGGGTTTTGGTCGACTAAGGCCTCCAGATGAAAATTTTCATATGGGCATGAGCCAATACTTCAAAGAATGACCCAAGAAGCTCAAAGGGACCTCATGGACCCAATCATCAAGTCAAAGTAGCCTCAGGGGATGCATTCATCAAAAATCAAGAATCAGGGTTTTTTGACCTAATTCACCCCTAAGTTGACTTTTGAAGCAAGGCATGAGCCAAGACGTCAAGAATTGTTTTGAAGACCTCCAATACATCATATTGATCCATTCACAAGGTTGGATTGACTCAAAGAACTTGGTTCATGAGCAGTACAATGATTCAAATTCATCTGGGCCAATTAGGGTTTTTTTATGAAAAGTCAACTGTACCTTTGACTTTTGACCAAGACATGATCCCAAACCTTGGTACATGATTCAAGACACTCTAAAACACCTATGGAATCCATCCATTAGGTTTGAATTAGGTTAAGGACTTGATTTCATAGAGGATCACACAGTTTGGAATTCATCTGACAAAAAGTCAACTGTGCCAAAAAACCAAGTTTGACTTTTTGAATTTCTTGACAATCAAGGCTCCCCTAAGTCAAAAACAATGTTAATTCATGGTTTAGATCATCATCCATCAAGAAAAATCAAGAAAAGTAGGGTTACTTGCAAAAGGGGCAACCTTAAGAAACTTAAAATTTTCTAAGTTATGGAAGAAAAGTGATTTGGAACCAACTTTACAAGGTCATAACTCCCAAACCACAAGGCCTTTTTCTTCCATCCAAAGCTAAACTGGAAGCTCTCATTACATACTTCAAAATTGTCAACTACAAGAGATTCCAAATCCTCATGGATTTTAAGTTATAGATTGATAAAAATCACAAAAACATGAAAATGGCAACTTTTTCCAACACTTAGTGAAAATTTTGGACAAAATATGTCTTGGTTTTTCACCAACTTTAGGGCCATTTTTCATTATGATCCAAGTTGAACCAATACCAATGTTAGACATCAAAGTTGAAGTATGTCATTGGGGCTTTCCAAAAAGTACAAGAACTCACTCTAACTTCACTTAAGTAGGGAGTTACAAGCCTTGAAACATGGCCTAAAAACCTTATTTTTCAAGATCGCATGAACATGAAACTTGGTTCCCAAGATTTCTTGATCCAATTTTGGACACTTGCATCATTTCATTTCTGTCCAAAATCAACTTGAATGATGGATAATCTGATCACAAAGCCTTACAAGTCAAGACACCACCTCTTTTGGCATGTAGCATTTAAGTTTCAAATCCAAAACTCCAAACTTGTCAAGAGGCATTGAATGGATGCATAGAGCTGGCATGTATCAGTCCATGTTCAACCAAATAAGTCAAGCCTTATCCCTGCAATAGAAGACTCATAGCCTGCAAGATTGACCCAAGTCAATGGCTAGAGGAGACTTTGGCAACAAGACAAAAACCAATGGATAATAGGGTGATAAGCCTCCATTCACTATTGGTCCCAAAACAAACTTGCTCTACTATAAATAGAGCTTCTTTCTGACCAATTCATGTACACCAAAGCATAACATTTCATGCTTTCCTCCAAATCACTCTCAAAAAACCAGATTTTGCTTCTCATTCAAGTAACATTCGAATTTTCCATTTGAGAGCAATTCTGTCAAAACCAATTATGCCAACACCTCACATATATCATATATGAGTGATCCATAACCTTAAAATTCATCTGGAACATCCGAATCAAAAAGTCACCCCCCATTTGCTCAAGCTTTTTGGCCTGTTTGCAGTTGAGGTGTCACAACAAGTTCCAAGCTGATTCAATCCATTCCAAGCTTTCAAACACATTACTTGAGGTCCATTGAAGCTGTCCAGATCATTACACAATATCTGTAACACCTCCAACACACAATTCAATTTCTTCTTGCAAGAGGTAAGCCTGAACTCTCAAACTCTATGATCCATGCATCATAAATGTGTTTTCAAGTTACAAACATGTTTTTGCACTTATGTAGAGTGATTCCCCTCAATCAATTGCTATGTATGAATCATGTATAGGATTTCATAGTGTTCTTGCAGAAATTAGGGTTCTTCCACACTTAATATAAATGCAATTAATTGGTACCATTGGAATCCTTGTTCAAAAACGAGCAAGTTTCATGTTTACAAAAGTCATTTTCATTGAGTAATCAGAGAGATATGAGAGGTTTTGCAAATCCGGGGAAAAAGAACACGCGCGAGCAAGAACATGTGTTATTGGCGCCAGTTTTTTCAAATTTTTGAATATTTGAATTTTAATGTTTTATTAATTGATTTCAAAAATTAATTTCTCTCTTATTTTTTTATCATTTTTTATTGGTTCTTTTTTTAAAAAGTCACAAAAATGTTAAATTATTTTATTCTACAAGAAAATCACATTTATATTATTTATTTAATATAGTTTGATTTTTTTGAATTTAATTTAATTTTATTTGTTTTTAAACATTTTTAAATGAATTTCTCACCTTGATTTTTCAAAACCAATTGGATTTCAAGCTTTCATGTGATTTAACATGATTTTTCAAAATATTTTTTAAAGTTGACAACTAGTTTTTGAATATATTTGATATTTTGTATCATTTTATATTTAACTTCCTTTAAAAAAAATTTTTTTTTAATTAAAATTAGGGTTTCTCTTAATTTTAATATATCAAATATTTTTCAAAACACTTTTGGGCCTCTTGATAGAGTTAAGTCTCATCCCTTTGTAAATAAACCATTTTGGGCCTCAGTCATTGTATAAGTCCTGATACGATTTTAAAAAATCTCGGCGCGATCGCCGTTTTCAAAACAATTTTCATCTGGGCCTCCCTTTTGAGTTGTAAGTCCCATTTTTATTCTTTTCAAACACTTTTGGGCCTCTAATAAAGTGTAAGACCCACCTCTTTTGTAAATAAATAAGTTTGGGCCTCAGTCATTATATAAGTCCCGATACGATAAACGGTGCGATCGTTGTTTTCCATCTGGGCCTCTCCTTGAATATAAGCCCCAAACTTCCTTTTAAAACAACTTTATTTTTTATTCAAATTCAAATTCAAAGTTTTATCAAAACTTTCTTCAATTTCTTGAAAATCTAACCATACAGTTTTAGTCAATTACACTATGCTTGGGCCTGCACAACTGTAAGTTACACTATCTCTTCAATACATGTGAGAACAAGATTTGGTTCTGCAATATTACTTCTAAGTTTTGATGATATCAAACTAGTATGTTTGTATGAACAATTTCGTAAGACAAATGTTTGTTACTTTTGAGAATCTAACAAACAGGTTATGCTTCCGTTAATTGGTGTGGACATAATGCTAAAAGACTATACTTCGCCTACACAAGAGCTAAATAGCATAAATTACTTTAGGAAACTCTGAAGTTGGCAAGACTCTGATAAAATATGGATAGAGAACAAGTTCTAAAGATCTGAAGACAAATGTTCTGATTGAACGAAATTCAGATGCTGAAGGCTTTCGCTCTCTGATAAAGGTTCTGAAGACCCGACCAATAGTCTCTACTCATGCTTCAACTAAATACTATCTGAAGCCTCTGAAGATATGAAGACAATTTTCTAAGTGAACAAGGTTCTGAAGACCAAGTGCTAAAGACTCTGAAGGCGCTGTTCTGAGGACTCAAAGACTTGAAGATCTTAAGAACCAAGCTATGTTTTCCCTTCTTACTCATGCTCGCAGAAGCCTCTGAAGTTAAGAAGATTAGAAGACTAAGCAACGAAGTTCAAACGAAGATATCTTGGTAACTGTGCAAAATTTCAAATGAATATTTCTTGGTAATAGTGCCAACGAAGATATACTGACAAGACAGGACACAAAAGGTTTTATCTGTCCTCACGTTTCTACCAAACCGCCGTCAATAGTCATGATTACCTTACAACGGCTACTTTTACTCGGCTATAAAAGGACTTGAAGACTCAAAGAATGATAACAACTTCCCTGACTAAAACACGCTCTATTTTGCTAATATCATTCAAAAATTCATTTTTCTGTGCTGTAAAATAGTTTACATATTCAGCTTGTGTTAGAAGCAATACCTTGTAGACAAACCTGTTTTCAAACTGCTGTTTGAAATTCCTTGAGAAAAACCTGGTGAGGTTAGATTTCTTGAGAAGTCTAGGACTAGTGAGAGTCTTAGAGGTTGTTCCTTAAGAGATACCAATGTGGTCAGATCTCTTGAGAAGTCTAGAATTTGAGAGTTTTAGAGGTTGTTGTTAGTCACCAGCATTTTGGCTTGTGCATTGTATTAATCTGTTTGATTAGTGGATTAAGACCTCGATTGAGAGAGGTGAAATCACCTTGGCGGGTGGACTAGATTAACTTGAGGAATTCTCAAGTGAACTAGTATAAACATACCGTGTTATCTCTTTCAAGCTTCATTAAGATTATCATCCATAAGTTAAAGAGTTATTAAAAAGGGGTTAGAATAAAAGAAAATATTTTATTTTTGAAAAACCAATTCAAACCCCCCTTTCTTGTGTTTTTCACACCTTCAATTGGCATCAGAACTCCGGTTCTGAGGTGATAAAAAGGTTGAGTTTTTATCAAGCACTTAAAAGTGTTCAGTACCGATCCAAGTGTGAAAAACAATGGTTGCACTGAACTAAATGTTACCGCAAATGAAAGAGATTCTTATAGTGAAAAACCTCCTATCTTTGATGGGGAAAAATTTAACTATTGAAAGACAGAATTGAAAGTTACTTTCTGGCTTTTGACTTAGATCTATGGGAACTGGTATTTGATGGCTACAATCACCCTGTAGATTCTGAAGGTAAAAAGATTGCCATAAGTGCATTAACAGATGCTCAAAAGAAGATTTACAAAATCATCACAGAGCAAGAACGATTCTGTTAAATGCAATTTCATATACGGAATATGAAAAGATCACAAACAAAGAAACTGCAAAGTTTATCTTTGAGTCTCTCCGAATGACTCATGAAGGCAACACTCAAGTCAAAGAGACAAAGGCTCTTTGCACTAATCCAGAAATATGAAGTCTTCAGAATGGAAGACGATGAATCTGTGGAAACTATGTTTTCATGATTCCAGATGCTTGTTGCAGGACTCAAAGTTCTGGACAGAGGTTATTCTACTGTTGATCATGTCAAGAAGATTATCAGAAGTCTGTCTGTCAAATGGAGACCAATGGTAACAGCCTTGAAACTAGCAAAGGATTTAAACAACTTAAGTCTTGAGGAACTAATTAGTTCTTTAAGGAGTCGTGAAATAGAACTTAAAGAAGATGAACCTCAGAAGAAAGGTAAATCTATTGCTCTAAAGGCTAAGCCTGAGAAGAAAAAGGCATATCAATCAGAGGAAGAATTGGAAGAATCTGAAGAGGATTCAGACGAAGATGATATATCTCTCATATCAAGGAAGATAAGTCAACTATGGAAATACAGAAAAAATAAGTTCAAAGATCCAAGAAGAAGATTTGAGCCTACATATGGTCAAAAGAAAACTTATGGAAGAGAAGTTACATGTTTTGAATGCAAGGAGCCTGGACATATCAAGAATGATTGTCCAAAGTTCAAGAAAGATGGAAGACCTAAGAAAACTAAAAAGGGTCATATGGCAACATGGGATGATTCAGAGTCAGAAGAAGATTCTGATGGAGAGCATGCCAACGTAGCATTCATGGCAAATACCAACACAAATGATGTCTTATCAGAAGGAGAACTATCAGACTCCAACGACGAAAGAGAAGTACTTTCTTCCTTATCTCGCTCTAAACTTGAAATAGGATTATCTGAACTTATGGAAAGATATCAACTCCTTCTAAGAAAACACAAAACTATGAAAAAGACTTTTGTGGTTCCTTCAGAGGATCTTACTAAAAGCAAGCAAACTATTTCAGAATTAAACAAAAAATTATTTTTCTTAGAAAACTCAAATGTTGCTTTAAAAAATAAAGTCCTTAAGTTAGAAGAAGAGATCACTTCCAACATAACCAACACAAATGAAGTGGTCAGATATGATAGAGCTTTTCAACACTTTCTTGCTAAAAGCATAGATAGAAGTAAAATGGCTTCAATAATCTATGGAATTAGCAGAAATGGAAGTAGAGGTTTAGGATATTCAGGACCATCACAACCATATGATGAAACCAAGAATATCAAACTAATACCTCTATCTAAACATTTTGTGCATGCTGACACTAAACTAAAATGTCCAGAACCAGAAGGTTCTAAGTCTGTTATATCATAAACACAGACACGGAAGAAAGCTTCCAGACTCAAATATTATGCACAAATTCCACACTATTATCCTGCTGCACAAAAATCCAAAGGTGTCAGAACCTCTGGAGAGACTAATGTGAAAGGGCCCACAAAATGGGTACCTTAGAATAAGATAGTGTATGTTGCAGATATCCTTAATGGCGCCACTAAAACACCAGTCATGGTACCTGGACAGTGGATGCTCGCGACACATGACGGGAGAAAGGCATATGTTCCAAGATCTGAAACTTAAGCCTGGAGGTGTCATCGGTTTCGGAGGAAATCAGAAAGGAAGATTCATTGGCTCCGGAACTGTTGGTAATGGTAAACTTCCGTCTATTAATAATGTTCTTTTAGTTGAAGGATTAATGCATAATCTGTTGTCAATTAGCCAACTTAGTGATAACGGTTATGATGTTATTTTCAATCAAACGTCCTGTAAGGCTGGTAGTAAAAAAGATGGATCTGTTATGTTCAATGGTAAGAGGAAGAACAATACTTACAAAATTAAATTATCAGATTTAAAACATCAGAATGTAAAATGTCTTTTATCTGTAAATGAAGAGCAATGGGTCTGGCACAGACGTCTGGGTCATGTTAGCTTAAGAAGAATCTCTCAGCTGAACAAGCTTGGACTTGTCAGAGGATTGCCTAATCTGAAGTACTCTTCAGATGCTCTTTGTGAAGCATGTCAGAAAGACAAGTTTTCAAATACTTCTTTTAAAGCAAAGAACATTGTATCTACCTCTAGACCATTGGAACTTCTTCACATTGATCTTTTTGGACCAGTAAAAACTGCTTCTATCAATGGTAAGAAATATGGACTAGTCATCGTTGATGATTACAGTCGTTGGACATTGGTAAAATTCTTAAAACACAAGGATGAGTCACATTCTGTGTTCGCTTCCTTCTACACTCAAGTTCAAAACGAAAAGAATTGCAAAATTTTCAAGGTCAGAAGTGATCATAGTGGAGAATTTGAAAACAAAGATTTTGAAAACCTTTTTGATTCACATGGAATATCTCAGGACTTTTCTTGTCCTAGAACTCCACAACAAAATAGAGTTGTAGAAAGAAAGAACGGGACTTTACAAGAAATGGCTCACACCATGATCCAAGAAACTGACATGGCTAAGCACTTTTGGGCAGAGGCAGTTAACACAACATGTTATATTCAAAATAGAATCTCTATAAGACCTATCTTGAATAAAACTCCCTATGAATTGTGGAAGAATAAAATTCCCAACATTTCTTATTTTCACCCCTTTGGATGTATTTGCTTTATGCTAAACACTAAAGAGAATATTTGCAAGTTTGATTCCAAAGCACAGAAGTGTCTGCTGTTAGGATACTCTGAACACTCAAGAGGCTACAGAGTTTATAACACAGAATCACGGATTATGGAAGAATCAATTCATGTCAGATTCGATGATAAGCTTGATCCTGAAAAGTCAAAGCTAGTTGAGAAGTTTGCAGATTTAGAAATCAACTTTTCAGAATCTAAAGAAAAGGTAGAAGAAGTTAAAAGTCCTGAAGCCCCTACTCACAATATCATTGATGTATCATCTAATACTCCACAACAAAAGAAAAGGAGAATCTCAACTTCACACCCTGAAGAACTAATTATGGGTAGCAAGGACGCTTCCATCAGAACCAGATCAGCTTTCAAACCATCTGAAGAAACGCTTCTAGGATTGGTGTCTTTAATTGAACCAACAACAGATGATGAAGCTCTTATGGACAAGGAGTGGGTTCTGGCAATGGAAGAAGAACTTAATCAGTTCTCAAAAAATGATGTATGGGATCTAGTTCTAAAACCTAAGGGTGTCCACGTAATCGGAACCAAATGGGTTTTCAGAAACAAGCTAAATGAAAAGGGTGAACTCATCAGAAACAAGGCACGACTTGTTGCACAGGGTTACAGTCAACAAGAATGGATTGATTATAATGAAACTTTTGCTCCAATCGCCAGACTTGAAGCGATACGATTATTAATCTTCTTTTCGGTAAATCATAACATCATCTTATACCAGATGGATGTTAAGAGTGCATTTCTGAATGGTTATATATCAGAAGAAGTTTATTTCAAACAACCTCCTGGTTTTGAAAACTCTGAAAAGTTAGATTTTGTTTTTAAACTTAAAAAGCCTCTCTATGGTCTGAAACAAGCTCCCAGAGCTTGGTACGACAGATTGAGCAAATTTCTTTTAGAAAATAACTTCACCAGAGGCAAAGTTGATACTACTCTCTTCTATAAATCCTTCAAAAATGATATTCTTATAGTTCAGATTTACGTTGATGATATTATTTTTGGTTCTGCTAATCCTTCTCTATGCGAGGAATTTTCACGGTTAATGCAAGCAGAATTCGAAATGAGCCTAATGGGTGAGTTGAAGTTCTTCTTGGGAATTCAAATTGATCAAAAACTAAAGGCTACTTACATTCATCAAAGTAACTACACCAGAAAACTTTTGAAGAAATTCAACATGATGGATTGTAAAATAGCTAAGACTCCAATGCATCCAACATGCATAATTGGGAAGGAAGAAGCAAGTGGTAAGGTTTGTCAGAAGATGTATCGTGGTATGATAGGTTCTCTTTTGTATCTAACTGCTTCTAGGCCTGATATATTATTCAGCGTACATCTTTGTGCTAGATTCCAATCAGATCCCAGAGAACTTCATTTAACTACTGTTAAATGAATTCTAAGGTATCTGAAAGGAACAACTAACCTTGACTTGATGTATGAGAAAACATCAGAGTACACTCTTTTTGGTTACTGCGATGCAGACTATACTGGAGACAGATTGGAAAGAAAGAGCACATCTGGAAACTGTCAGTTCCTAGGGAACAACCTAATCTCATGGTCAAGTAAGAAAGAATCAACAATTGCTCTCTCAACAGCATAAGCAGAATACATATCCGCTTCCTTATGCAGTACGCAGATGTTATGGATGAAAAATCAGCTAGAAGATTATCAGATACACGAGAGTAACATTCCTATCTTCTGTGAGAATATTGCTGCTATTTGTTTAAGTAAAAACCCAATCTTACATTCTATGGCTAAACACATAGAAATAAAACACCATTTTATCAGAGACTATATTCAGAAGGGAATTTTATGCTTAAAATTTATTGATACAGACCATCAACGGGCTGATATCTTTACAAAACCCTTGGTTGAAGATAGATTTCAAATTATTTTAAAGCATCTAAAAATGGACTTTTGTCCAGAGTAAGAGTGCGTCAGAGACGAATGTGTTTAGTCAGAGGAAGTAATTGTTTAAATTGTCAGAACTACTTCGTCAGAAGTGTCTCCGTTCTGATGAAAACTTTTGGGTTATCCTGACTCTAAAGTCATTATAACGTGTCATTTACTTAGAAAATTATTTTTGCTTACAATTTCGATTATGTCTGAATCATTACATTTGCTCAAATTAAATGAACAGTAATTTTCTTGAAATTGACTTAAAACTTAATTACATTAATCCCCAGTACGGTGTCTATACCCTTAGTTTTCAAAAACATTTAAATGCTCACTCAAACTGTCTTATTTCTACTCTCACTCGATTAGAAACCCTAAAACCCCAAATCGTCTCTCTCTCTCTCTCTCTCTCTCCTTCAAACACTCAATCACCGTCTTCATCTTCTCCGAACTCAACTATCATCATGATGAAAACCATTCAACAAGAAACTGTTCGCTTCGCCAAAGAATTTGAAGCAACACTGAATCCCTCTCAGGAGTTACCCTCTTCATCCATCGCACCTTCTACAACTTCCGAGACCACCGCAACGATCACGTTGACTTCATCATCTCTTCCCACGATCGATGCAAACCATGTGACGCAAAGAAAACCCTCAGTTACTTGTGTTATTCATGCAGACAAGCTAATCGTTCTCAAGGAACTAGATGTTGACTTTGACAATCTTCATGCAAATGGGTTTAACCTGAATGATCAACTAAACACTCAAGGATGGAAAAGTTATTTTGACAGACTGAGAGGTCCCACCTACGAAGATCTAGTAAAAGAACTCTAGAGACTAGCTGAAACTGACGATCTTCATGTTGTCTCCTTTGTTATGGAATAAAAGATTATTATCACTGAGAAGTCAATCTCAGATCTGCTAGGAATGAAGTTCTTGGAAGGAAAAAGGGTTTATGGAAAGACCGAGAAATCTAACTTCGTCATCAACAAAGCAATTTTCAAAAATTGTCAATCTGAGACAACAGAGTATAAAAGCAAGGATTTGCGTGATAATCTGAGGATCTGGCATAAGATTATTCTTGGGTTCATCAATCCAAGACCTTCAAAGAGTGCTGCTGACTTCTTCAATGTAAATCAAAAGTACATGTTGTACTATTTGCACAAGAATGAGAAAATGTGTCTACCATCTATTCTGTTCTACTATCTAAGGGATATGGTACGCAAGACAAGAACAACAGCCTCGCCGGAAAGAAATATTGTAAACTATATTCCTTTCGGAAGACTTCTCTTTGATATCTTTGTTGAAAGTGGCTTAGTGGAGTATCTTGTCAAAGAAGGCAAATATACAGAATACCTGACTGCAAGCATAGGAGAGGCTTTCAATGCTGTTAACCTTAAGCATATGAAAATGGTCACGAACGTTGAAGTGAAACCCTTGTCTATCTCTCACGACACTGTGATCAAAAATAGACTATCCCATCTATCACAAAGGGGATCATATAAATACAATTGCTGGATTCGTTGCCATAATGAGAGAAGAAGGACATGACATGACCAAATTCAGAATTGAAGATGTCACTCCAAAACCTAAATATATTACCAGGAGCAAGAGGAGGCAAACTAAAGAAGATTCTGAGCCTAAGAAAAGGAAGAAGGGTAACAAAGTTGAATCTTCTAAGACTTCCACTCTACAGTCTCTTCTTCTTGGGAGTACCAGTAAGTCTGCTATCAATACTTCTGTTTCATTGAATGTTACTAAAACTGCTACTGCACCATCATCATCTCAAGCTACCTATATTCCCACCTCAAATCCACAAGTCAGCTTTAAGCCACCATCTTTTTCAATTCCACCATCACCAATCTCTATTCCTGTAATTCCACAAATTTCCTTTCCATCAATCAGTACACCTATCCAATCCGAAGCAATTCCTACATACACTTCATCAACAACCACCTCAATCATCCAACCAGATATATCTGTCTCACCGATGTCCTACGCTTTTCTTCAGAAAATCATTGCTAAATCCTCAATTCAACACTCTGATCTTCCATCTCCAAATTCTGAACCTCTCATGGTTTCAGTTACCCCAGAGGTATCTTCTCCTACTGATCAACAAACGACTGAACATGTTCTTACTGAGATTATTTCTCAGCTAGCACCGTCTGAAACCAACTATGTTGAACCTGACCTTGCTTTAGTCATCTATGATGTACCCCTTCCAACAACCCTTGAAGAATACATTATTCAATTTCGTAACAAGGCGTTAAAGAAGGTTACAAAGTTAAGAGCAGAAATAAACACAAGTGTTAATCCTCTAGAGCTTGAAAATTTGTGTCAAAACTTCCAGAAATGGTTGGATTCTGAACTTGCAAGAATTACAAGCTTCTCAGACGCCACTATAACTGCTGGAGTTCACCTGGCAAAGGAAAAAGCAGAAGCTAAAGAGCGGATAAAGGAACTCAAGTTTTTGACTGCAAAACAAAAAGAAGCTGAAGAAAAAGCTGCTGAAGAAGCAAGACTTCTAGCAGAAAAGGCTGCTGAGGAAGCCAGATTGGAACAAGAAGCCGAAGCCACATAAAAGGCCAAGCAATATGTTGTAGTCATTTCCTCATCTGATCCTGCTGTGAAGCGTTTGGAAAACGCAATTGAAGAAATTAGAGGAGAACAAAAGATTTTCAGAGAAACTTTTGTAGAACAAAAAGCTGTCAATGAGAACGTTCAGAGCTTGCTTCAAAAGATTCTGGACAAGATGTCCTCTGGAAGCACCTAAGATTGTCTCTGTTTCTTTTGTTTTTAAGATTTTAGATCTTAGTTTTTCACCCTTGGACAACAATTATTTTTTATCATGACAAAAAGGGGAGAATGTGATATTTTGATTCTCATAGTCAATCTCTGAAAATAACGATGTTTACATGCTAACCAATAAACTGTTATTTCTATTAGATTATTTTTCTTTTCAGGAATTCTGATCCGATTAAAACATCATGAAGTTAAACCTCAGAAAATCAGAACTCTGTTTTGGTTCTGGGCTCATGATAAACTCTGAAGGATCAAGTTTGAAATTCACCAAGTCTAAGACTCAGGGGGAATACTTCATACGAAGGATAAGCATTCCTTAAAACCTTTTATTACTCTTGCATTATGTACAAAATTATGTCATCAAAATACTTAGTTTTGTCATCATAAAAAAGGGGGAGATTGTGAGAACAAGATTTGGTTCTGCAATATTACTTCTAAGTTTTGATGATATCAAACGAGTATGTTTGTATGAACAATTTCGTAAGATTAATCTTTGTTACTTTTGAGAATCTAACAAACAGGTTATGCTTCTGTTAATTGGTGTGGACATAATGCTAAAAGAATATACTTCGCCTACACAAGTGCTAAATAGCATAAATTACTTCAGGAAACTCTGAAGTTGGCAAGACTCTGATAAAATATGGATAGAGAACAAGTTCTGAAGATCTGAAGACAAAGGTTCTGATTGAATGAAATTCAGATGCTGAAGGCTTTCGCTCTCTGATAAAGGTTCTGAAGACCCAACCAATAGTCTTTACTCATGCTTCAACTAAATACTATCTGAAGCCTCTGAAGATATGAAGATAATTTTCCAAGTGAACAAGGTTCTGAAGACCAAGTGCTGAAGACTCCGAAGGTGCTGTTCTGAGGACTCAAAGACTTGAAGATCTTAAGAACCAAGCTATGTTTTCCCTTCTTACTCATGCTTGCAGAAGCCTCTGAAGTTAAGAAGATTAGAAGACTAAGCAATGAAGTTCAAACGAAGATATCTTGGTAACTGTGCAAAAGTTCAAATGAAGATTTCTTGGTAATAGTGCCAACGAAGATATACTGACAAGATAGGACACAAAAGGTTTTATCTGTCCTCACGTTTCTACCAAACCGTCGTCAATAGTCATGATTACCTTACAACGACTACTTTTACTCGGCTATAAAAGGACTTGAAGACTCAAAGAATGATAACAACTTCGCTGACTAAAACACGCTCTATTTTGCTATTATAATTCAAAAAGTCATTTTTCTGGGCTGTAAAATAGTTTACATATTCAGCTTGTGCTAGAAGCAATACCTTGTAAACAAAATTGTTTTCAAACTGCTGTTTGAAATTCCTTGAGAAAAACCTGGTGAGGTTAGATTTCTTGAGAAGTCTAGGACTAGTGAGAGTCTTAGAGGTTGTTCCTTAAGAGAGACCAGTGTGGTTAGATCTCTTGAGAAGTCTAGAACTTAGGAGTTTTAGAGGTTGTTGTGAGTAATAAGCATTTTGGCTTATGCATTGTATTAATCTGTTTGATTAGTGGATTAAGACCTCGATTGAGAGAGGCGAAATCACCTTGGCGGGTGGACTAGATTAACTTGAGGAATTCTCAAGTGAACTAGTATAAACATACCGTGTTATCTCTTTCAAGCTTCATTAAGATTATCATCCATAAGTTAAAGAGTTATTAAAAAGGGGTTAGAATAAAAGAAAAGATTTTATTTTTGAAAAACCAATTCAAACCCTTTTTCTTGTGTTTTTCACACCTTCAATACATACTTGTTTATATATGTCTTATATATATATATATATATATATATATATATATATATATATATATATATATATATATATATATATATATATATATGCTTGTACATACTTGCTTATAGTTTTCCCCAGCAGTTAGGTCTACATTTAGGTCAAACCAGAGGTTACTCTTTCAACACAGTCAAAACTAGTTCCCCATAGGAAATTCCAGATACAGTCTTGCCTCCTCTTGGGCTTATACAATATGGAACAGAGAAAGGCATTATTCCCGGTGAAACTTTTCTCAAGACTGTCCAAACTTAGAAACATATGTGTACAAGAAATTCAATTCCCCCAAAGAGAATTTATTCCCAGTGAAACCTCTTTTGAATTTCTTCAAACCCTAGAATTGTTTTGCAAAGAAAGGACTTAATCCCGGTGAAACCTTTTTTGAACTTTTCTTAGGTTTGGACCCACAGGCTTCCTAAAAGCATCCCCAGCCTCCTCTTGGGCTCAGTACAAGGACCCACAGGCTTTTTAAAAGTTCTCAACCTCCTCTTGGGCTTATTACAAGGACCCAAAGGCCTCCTACAAGTATATGATAGAGCTTAGTCATCTCTACTAGTTCAATCCTCCAGAGAGCCAAAATCCAAAATATCATATCATTGTAGGGTTGATCTTCATCCCTTAAACCCTCGTCCTCCTCTTGGGCTTCATACAAGTAGACTTGGACAGTCTTAGCCTCCTCTTAGGCATCATACAAAGTTCATTCTTCAACTAAGAGTCAACCTCTTCATACCAGTAGACTTGGAAAGTCTCTTTTTCTCTTGGACCTCACTAAGAAAAACCCTCAAGTTTCCTAAAAGCACAGGAAAAAACCCTGATCATTTCATCAATCTCCAGCAGAGTTAAAACCTCCATAGGTTTTCAAACTCAATCTCTAAACCTTCACCTTAAAAAAAAACCAGCCAGGTTTAATTTACCATCAATAAAACCCTAACAAAATCAGAACCTCAAGACATCTGATATTTCAACTCTTCTTCAATCCCCAACAAGAGTTGATTCCCCAACACATATTGGACCTGTCTCCGGACTTCAATAATCCTCAGCAAAAGCCAGCCTCCTCTTAGGCTTCATATAAGAATTTCCCCACCTAGCCTCCTCTTAGGCTTTATATAATGATTTTCCTCAGTAGAGTCAGCCTCAATCTTGGGCATTGTACCAGATACATAAAACCTCCCTAGTGGAGTCAATCTCTTTTCAGCCTCAATCTTGGGCTTTGTACAATACAAATATGAAACTCCCCTAGTAGAGTCAACCTTTTAGCTTCAACTTTGGGCTTTGATCAAGGCACACAAAAATCATCATCCCCTCAGATGAGACCATGAGTCCACTCTGCAGGAGGATATTTTCTCTATACATCACACATCAAAACAGACATCCAAAACCTTTTTCCTAGGAATACGTAGGCATAATATTGCGAAATCTTAGCGAGCACACAAATAAAAAACTCTAGGTCTAGCACCTTCCCAAAAACAACGAAAAACCCAAAAACAACAAAAACACTCTCTCAACACTCCCAAAGGAGAAACTTTCCCAATCCACAACAGATAAACACCAGAAAGTATTTAAACCAATAGAAAAGCATACCATAAAAGGTCTATGGATAACCATATATACACTGGGTGATTGACAACTTCCTTTTGTATAACCTGACCCCAACCCCCCAATCTCTTAGCATTTGTTAAAGAAAACATTTGCGTGCAAGGTTAGTTTTAGATAGCTTCCCTTTCCTTTCCATCTTCAAAGGATAAATAAGAAATCAGAAAGTATCACCCAATTCCAACCATTGCGGTAAGGTGGTCGCGTCACCGACTAAAATCGCACGCTACACTGTTGTATGAAGTTGAGTTTATTATATGCTATGTGGATTGTTTGTTTCACTAACCCTTCACTGAAAATGCATTTCATTTAAATTGACATAGAAACTTATAATATGAAAATTAAGTTGTATTTGAAAACCAACTTATATGAATCAATGTTTTCCTAGTTGCATTCGTCTCATCATTCATCTCCCGTTCTTTTACATATAGGATATGGTTCGATGATTTTATTCCTTCATCACATCCATATCTTCTATTATAGTTTAATTTGAAAAACAACAATTTATTGATATTATTCAAATTAAACTAGAATAGAAGGAATTGATGTCATGAAGGACTTAGACCATTGAACCACATTCTATATGTTAAAGAGCGAGAAATGAATGATGAGACGCATGCAATTTGGAAAATAGTGGTTTGTGTAAGTTGGTTTTCAAGAATAGTTTAATTTTCAGATTATATATGTCTCCATCAATTTGAATGGTTGTATGTTGTTGTGAGGTTTATTGAAAAATAAGCAATCTACATATTTTATAATAAACTCTGGTACTTTCAACAACGGTTATTTATTTTAACCGTGATTAAATCTTTTTTTCATAAATGTATATACCACAACGGTTGGTACTATTAACCGTTGTGGTAGGTAGCACGCGTCCTGCTTTACTATCACGATCTCGTGACTGTGGTGGAAAGGACCAGACATACAATCACCCCTTACCTCACAATGTATGGTCAAACGTTGTGGTATCCCTTTCCCAACCGTGGTTGTATGGCTTTTTCGTAGTAGTGTGATTGGCTCTTTTCTATACCTTACCGCATCTAGGCCAGATATCATGTTTAGTGTATGCATGTGAGCCCGTTATCAATCGGCTCCTAAGGAATCTCACTTAAAATCCCTAAAGTGTATTCTTAGGTATCTTCACGGTACTTCTTAATATGGGCTTTGGTATTCTAAAGGAAGCGATTGTAACTTGGTTGGATATACCGACTCCGATTTTTTCGGTTGCAAATCGGATAGGAAAAGGACTAGTGGAACTTGCCATATGTTTTCAAATGCCTTAGTAAGTTGGCATAGCAAGAAACAAGTTTATGTTGCATTGTCAACCGCCGAGGCGGAATATGTTGTGGCCGGTAGTTGTTGTGACCAAATCTTGTAGCTGAAGCAACAATTACTTGATTTTGATATAAATTTGCAACGTATTCCCATAATGTGCGACAACACTAGCGCTATCAAGCTAACCAAGAATTTGGTGCTACATTCACGCACTAAGCATATTGAGATTCACTATCATTTACTACATGATCTTGTTGAAAAAGGTGATGTCGTATTCGAGCATGTTGATAGTAAACATCAACTTGCATATATTTTCACAAAACCACTTGTGAACGGACCATTTTTCAACATCCGAAGGGAGTTAGGGATACTCGATATTTCTAATCTTGCCTAGCATGTCATTTTATTCCATGCACTTTATATACTCTTACCCTAACCTTCATTAGAAGTTTCATCTCATAAGAGTGCATGGTTCATCAATCTACATGAGAGGTAATATTGTTCCTTTTATTTCTCTTGCTTAGTGAGTTTTCTTGTTGTTACTAGTAATCCAAATGACTAATATCCGTGATGAATGAAGTAGTTTATCAACTTTAACTTCCAAAAATTACCATTGATCTTTATCAATTATATGCTTATAGTGATGTTGTGTTATTCCTTCTATATACTTGAAACATTTTCTTTAGTGCATTTGGCTTGTTATGTATTATTTCATGAACTTTTGTTGAACATGTTATGATGTTAAATGAATTCTTGTTGTGTGCCAGCATTATGGTTACATCTCTGTTTTTGGTTTGAGTGGCGATGACTCCGTTTATCGCCTTGTTAGAGAACATGTGTGTGCAGCATTTTAGGAGCACCAAAAGCATATTTCAAGTAACTGTGTCGCTTCTTTAGAAGCTCAAGGGTTTCTCTTTGCATTATATCCTTCATTGTTCATGTTCTGTTATCTTATTTAGCACTATAATGGCAATTATGTTCTATTGTTCCTTGGTGTGATTGTATTTATGTTTAGGCATTCTAAATCAATGTGTCTATCATTCTATGTGAATGCTTTCATATTGATGTTCTTCTCTTTGCAAATTGCCTCTGTGTGGTATTTTGTGTTTGTTTGTGACTATTGATACTTCTAATTGTTTGCTTGTTCTCTTTTTGATGTTGTCAAAGGGGGAGAAGTATACACAAGATGAAAGTTGATGCACATATTAAGGGGGAGTCTTCAAAAAGACAACATCGTCACTAAACGCATCGTCTCATGTTTTGCCATCATGAAAAAAAGGGAGTATCCGAGTGCTTTTGTATTTTGAGTGATGTCAAAACTAGAAAAGTATAGCGTTATGTATATTAGACGGTATCCTCTCATTCTAGATGTGCATCCTGGAATTAGCAAGCATCTAAATGAGTTTAAAAAGGAGTAACATCATATTTGCATTTAAAAACTTGTTTTTGGGCATTCAAGCCATTTCAGGTTGACCTATGCAAGAACAGGTCGACTTATACGAGACTCAGCTTCAGTATAGGCCGGCACATGTACCCTTCAAGTTGACTCCCATGGAGCAGTATTAAAGCCTGTAGGGTCTGCCCACAGGTCGCTTCACAGGCTGCCTGATAGGCCAACCTATGACCTTCATAGGCCAACCTGAACAACACGCATAGGCCGACCTATATGTTTTTCCCATCCAAAAATTATAGTTTTGCTCCAACTTTTTGCATTCCTTTTGCCCATTTATTCACATACCTATATATACTCATACATGCATCTTCTTCAAGGCAAGGTTTCCTAGTGAATAAAACCTAAACGAAACCAGATTACAAAGTTGCCCATCATCTTCATCCCTTCTTCTATGCATACACACAATTGAACTACACATAATCATTTTTCGATTGGGTGACCATCTAGATTAGGGTTGATAACGTCCAATTAGGTTTGGTGTAACCGAAAATATTGGGTTTGGAACTTTGTGTGTTTCAAATAAGAAAACCAACGTGGGGTTTTCCTTCAAGATCGGGTTGATTTGAAGGTTTTGGACAAGATGATGTCAACACAGATTCGACCGAGTGAAAGCCTTGGGACAAGGTGGTTTCCTTGCAAGGGAGTAGCACGAGACGATGAATTGTGTTTGAGAATCTTGGGTTTCAACAAGTTGCGTGCTCGGGATAATTGGAGGATTGTATCCGCATTATTGGTCACTTGATCAAGCTTTGATCAAGGGTTGGAGGTGGAAGCATCAACACAAAACAATAGGGTTTTTGGGGTTTACATTCTTCATCTCTTGTATAAATGATTTTGCAAAGAAAAGGTTAATAGCACTATCTCAATTTGAATTTGAATTGAGGGCAGATGTACCCATAGCGAGGTCGATTGGGGAACTACCTAAACAAATATTGGTCTCTCTCTCTCTCTCTCTATCTATCTCTTTATTTCTTTTATTGTTGATTTTGCAATTTATCGAGTTCATCGTTGTTTGATCAATTTGATTGGAAGTTGTTTTCTAATATCTTTTAAAAGTGTTGTTGTGGATATATTCACAATCACTTTGATTGTGATAGGTTTTTAACATCAACAAAACAAACTATATTTCCAATTGTTATCAATTACACATTAAGTGTTCGATAAATTGTTTGTGCATATTTTGATTGTGTTTTGGTTCATTGGATATACGAGTTACAATTAGCATTACATTTAGTTGATTCGTAGCTTGATCGTTGTTGAACATTTACGTTCGTTGTCACTCAGTTTGGTTTACGATACGTATATTGCTTTTTGATAGTAGGTTCGGTTAGACGATTCGATCCGAGTCGTTTTTCCGCTGCACCATATTTGGAAAACAGATTTTTGCCAAAAGTTTTTTGTTGTAAAATTTGTGATCTATTTACCCCCTCTAGATCAAAACCTGTCTTCTAACAGTTTTAACAAATTAAAAATATCTAAAGGTAAACCTTAGATCCTTTTGAACTAATGCACCTAGGCCCAAAACTATGTAGGCACCAAAGGCGAAACCTTAGTGTTTTATAGGTAGGCTTTACAGGTCAAAGCTTTAAGGATTATTAATGGAGTTGTGCAATGAAAAAGTATACTTCTAAGTATACAGTATGTATGAAGTCTATGATCCCAGAATGTAAGATGATCACAAATATCAATTATAGTGATTAAAGAAAATGTCATTGAGAATATCTCAAGGTTTATGATCCTTAGTGATCAGTTGAGTAGACGTGTAAATAATGGACTTGTTCATCTCCTTGTTTATACCAACTTTCGCATCCAACAATGTATAGAGAAGGACACGCCATAATATGCTCGGTGTTTCCATTTAAGGGAAATTTTATCAAAGCATTTTGATATGAAAGGTAGTACACTATTTTAAGGTTGAAATGATCAAAAAACTCTGATTAATCCTTTAAAATAGTGATTTTAATTTTTCTCATCTCAATAAAATATATTCACTAACCAAAAAGATGAGTTTTATAAGTGTTTTTAGAATAAAGGTGTAAATAAGGCCAAACAAGGGTGCAACCACACAAGCCCAAAACCAAATATGCTGAAAATGGGCCAGACAATTAATTGACACTACGATCCATCGATTGGAGCATAAATAAAATCAGAAATTGGAACGTTGGAGTTGTCCACAACAAATAATTGGGTGAGCAGTAAATGCAACAGATAAATCAAAAATTTAAAGCTGCCAATGGATTGGACAGAGACTATAAATATAGGTAATATTCTCACCATTTTATTCTCATCATACTCTCACTTGTTCGTTGCATTAGAAGCACTTTAGTTCTTTCAATCATCCACCCTCACCTCCAATGGCCTAAAAAGGAACTCATTCATCCCAACCATCATCATCTTACTTCTCCAAAGATTTCTCCAATCAATCTCAAGAGAACAATTTCAATTGGTACTATGCGGATATAAAATTGTATGTCTCTAACTACTTGGATAAAGATCTCTTCAAGAACTGCATTTTCATGGAAGACTTCAACTTCGCCAGCTTGAAGGACTTCGTGTTTGAAAAACATCAAGAGAGGTACCCTGAATTGGTAAGAATGTTTTATTCAAATCTCAATAACAAAGATGGTATCATAAACTTTGAAGTTAAGAAACAATCTATCATTTTATCCCTAGAAGACTTTGCATAAGTTTGTAACCTACCCTTTGTTGAGCAAGATTTTGATCAAATTAATCTTGAAGGTAATGAATTTAACTTAGAAATTTATGTTCACACTATTCTAATTAATCCCTTTTCTGGAATGTCATCTCATTTCATTGCTCACCTCATTCACCTTGATTGTCGACTAATTCACTACACAACGAATCATGTATTTTTTCCAAGGAAAAGTAATTATAGCGCAATCAAAAAGTCAGGCGTCTCTACAGTCTAGTTTTTGGAAAACCAAGTTGAGAAAAGTTGGACAGATGTCGTACTTCACCACATGATAGATAGAAAAAATAAAAATATCACCTTACTCTATGCCAAACTAATCACAAAAATCTTGACCTACATCGGTTATGATTTCAGAGAGGAAGAGTTAAAATTCAAGCACACAAAGATAAGGCAAGTAGTATAAGCAAAATGGGATATGTTATTCAAGGAAAATAACTTGTTCCACTACCATCGATAAAAGCAAGGCCGCGAAGAAACAATGATCTTCCTCCATCCTCCTCAAACACCCTTAATGACAGCTGTGATAAGTATTAGGAAATGAATGCAAAGATCAACAATCTCATTGAAAGAATGGAGAGAAGAACCCTCATTTCACCAATGGCTTCAAGAGATGATGTTGATGATGATGATAAGATAAACTAATTGTTACTTACTTGCTTATGTTGCTTACTTTCCTTTCAATTTCTTTTTTTATACTTTAAATTTTGAGTAATTTTATATTAATGAATAAAACAATGTTTTTCCCTTTCTTAAATGTTTAATTACCCATATGTTCATATTTAAATATATTGCAATGCATATTTACCCGCCTTTTGATTTCACAAAAATGGGAGAAGTATTCTCTTAGAGGGAGTAGAGTCTACTTAATTGAAGGGGGAGTTTAATTACCCCAAATATTTTTCTTGTTCTTTTACCACATCCCTGAGAGATACATTGTCATCATCAAAAGGGGGGAGAATATGGAACCTTGTTTTGCAGGTTATTGCCTTGTGATATACCTTTAATGAAGACAACTACTTTGGATTATGACAGCTAGTGCTTAAAGATGTCTTTGATAAATAACTATAAGTCATTCATAATGTGGTTAAAGCGGTTAAAGATACAAGCCAAAATATTAGGGTTTGATAAACTTGACTCTCAGATGATGGCAACTAAATGTAAAATAACTCATGCCTCATCTCAAAGTAAACTCAAGAAAGTGTCTATAAGGATGAATCATCTTACGAGTCTTGAAATGTATGAAAGTCTATTTTGACACATCTGAGTGAACACATTGTAAAAGTACAAGAGCTTTCTAGTAAAAGTGCATGGCTAAGTCACACACACACATACACACACACACATAAACAATTTGTTAAAATTACTTTTATCAAGAAAACATTTTGAAAAATACATTGAAGTTGTTCCATGAAAGTTAAGAACTGTCAGAAAAGATATGGGCAAGTTTTTGCTTTTGCCAATCGATATTCACCTTATGGAAATCGATTCGAGAAGTTCAAAACTGTGTCCTAATCGACTAGGACAGTGCTGTAATGATTGATAACTGATAAATATATTTCCTTTCCTTTTGAGCCAATTAATCGATTAATTTAGACCCACCAATCAATTAGGACATAATGTCAATCGATTAGCAAGCCATAAATTGGCTTAAAACTTTTCCTTTTTTGTGTCATCTTTATCCTATAAATAGAGGTCCCTTTCCACATTTTTAATCAACCAGAAATGTGCTTTCATTTTCTCAATTCTCTCTCTATCTCTCTCTCTAGAATTTCTTTTGTTTACTTTCTCTCACTAAGAATTTCGCCGAAGTGCTTTTCGAGAAAGTAATTTTGCAAGTTAGGAAGCTGTAACTCTAGAAGGGTGGTTGATCAGTGCACTTTGATGCACACTCTTTTACTTCGTGCTATGACAATTCTTTACTTTCTCTTGTTATTTCTATTGATTTTAATATGTTTTCCAATTTAAATTTAATTTTTCTCTTATTTTATTTTCGTCATTTATTTTCTAAATAAGCATTAATTTGACACTTTCTCACTGTGTTGATCATAACTTGAGCTATGATATGTCATTTGACGCATTCAAATATGCGTTGGAAAGCTAAGATAAAGAACTACAAGTTTTATGTTGAGGTCAGAAGCCAATTCGGTGTACAGAGGAGTCGATTTATTATTTTTCTGCTAGACTTAATAAATAAGTTATTTTTTGGTCCGGATTTTTGTTTGTCGGGTTGGTTGCTCTTAGAGTCTAATTTTTCTTGTAATATTTAAATAAACACGCAGTGCTACTGATAGGTAGTTTTCATGAGAGCTAAATTCCATACGGTTGATCTACTGAATCGTGTTTCCATCAAGACTTTGAGGTTTTTTTACCTTTATCAATTCAATTTATTTTCCATTTCAAATATGTTATGTGAAATTCAGAGGCTTAATTCAAAATTTCATAGAGTAATTTTGATTAAATTCGATTGATTCACGTTCCTTAACCATAATTGCGTTTAAACGTGTCTTTTTCATTAATTCGCATAATCTTCATCGATTTTCTTAAATGATAAAATAGGAACGAAAACCATACAATATTAATTGCGCTTGTTAAATCGATATTGTAATCGAATAGGGATCGAATCTACTTAGGGAATTTGTAAGGTAGTAACTAGTGATAAGTCGAAAATCGAAACACTAGATTAGCTTGTTAATATTATTCATAACAAAATTCTCTTAATCACAATCATAATCGAAAACATAACCCCCCTTTGTTTCAATCGGTTGGTTAAAATAATCAAGGGTCCTTGCGATACGACTCGAATGTCGCTTTCGTATACTACCCTTTTGTAACTCATTTTTTACCCATGTGCGATAACAGGTCAAATTGGTGTCACTGTAGGAGACTCTTTTTGATTTTAACCAATATTAGAGCCATGGGTGTTGCTTTCTTGTGTTTTTTCCCTTACATTCTTTCTATTTTAGCCAATTCGCAATCTAGCATAAAAAAACTCGATTTTCAGGAAAATTGTCTTTGAATTGAAAAAATAAGGGTTCAAAGTCCAAAAAAATATGGGACACCACCTTAAAAACCCTAATTTCTTTGTTTTTCTATTTTTGTATTTTCAAAAAAAATCCAAAAAAATTGTAGATTCTTATTTTGATTTTATTTAATTTTTAATTATATTTTCATTATTTTTAATTTTATTTAAATCGTTTTTTCTATTTTCCAAATGTTTTTTTCTCAATAGGGACATTGTTGGTATTTCATATTTGTTGCATTGCTGACTTATGATGCATGACTACTAGGTCTGACTGTTCTGATTTGTTTGATTTTGATCATGAAGTAGAAAGAACTTTTTACGCACGTCATAGAGTCAATCAGGCTAGTAGTATTGCACCCGTTAGCGATAGTGATTATGATTCTATGTTCTCTCATAATTTGTTTGATTTTAATTTTGAGTTTAATTATCATAACATGACTGAACAAGAACTTTAAGAGAACTTGTTACACCAGAAGTGAATTATAATGCACTATGTATTGAGTATCCTGAAGTTGCTGCACCTTTTGAATTGAAATATGGTTTAATCACTTGTTGCCAAGGTTTAGTGATCTTTCAAGTGAGGATCCACATAAGCATCTGAAAGAATTCCAGGTAGCGTGTTCTACACCATTGAGGCCTCGAGGAATCACCAAAGATCACGTCAAGCTCAAAGCTTTTCCATTCTCAATGCAAGGTGCTGTGAAAGATTGGTTGTATTATCTTGAGCCAAATTATGTTATAAGCATGAATGATCTGAAGAAAGTCTTCTAGTTCCTAGAGAGATTTTCACCTCTTCAAGAGCCGCTTCGATCAGAAAAGAAATATGTGGTATTAGATAGATTGACATGGAATCATTGGTTGTATATTGAGAGAGATTTAAGTCGTTAGTGTCGAGTTGTCTTCGATACCATATTTCAGAGCAATTATTAATCGAATACATTGATGAGGGATTGTTGTCTATGTACAGAAATATTTTGTATGTTTCTAGTGAAGGAGCACTTGTTGATAAGACCCCCAGTTGCAACTAAAACCCTAATTGAGAACATGTCTCTCAACTACCAACAATTCACAACTAGAAACAATTCCATAATCCTGAAAAAATAGAGTGAATGAGATTCAAGTTTCTTCTTCCAACAAGGCTTTAGAAACCAGAATTGATGTGCTTACTTCATTGGTGAGACAATTGGGAATAGGAAAAAATCAAACATAAAGGTTCTGTGGCATTTGCAATTCCAATGAACACTTAACATATACATGTCCTACCTTGAAAGAGGGCATAATTATTGATTTGCCTCAAGTATACGCAGCAACTATTTATAGTCCTAGGAGCTACAACCGTTATAGGTAAAACACTCCTGGCCTATCCACTAATAGGTACGATCCCAGCTAGAGAAACCATCCAAACCATCGGTATGGGAATCTATCCATACAACAATCTAGTCAACAACAGTTGATGGTACCACTTCCACCATCGCTGAACACTCCACAAGTGACTACCTCTACAGATTTCAGACCTTCATTAGAGGACCTTGGAAAGTAGAAATGAAAATTTTGTTACCAAAGCCTATACTTTTGATGTAACTAAATGTGATGAAATTTCCAACCTTCTAGTTGTCGATGGTCAAATTATAGTGTCGAAAGGCCTAAAGATGCCATTATTGGAACAAATGGAGAAAAAAGGTTTTTGTAAATACCATAATTTCCTTGGTTGTAAGACTTCTCAATGTATTCTTTTAAGGGGTTTTGTACAAAATGCTCTAAAAGAAGGCATGCTTAAGTTTTGAGATAAACCTAGGCCACCCATGAAAATCGACTCATACCCCTTGCAAGTCGAGGATGCAAACTTTGTCGAACCCGTGGAGATTATAATGGTCGAAGTTACTAAGGGTCCAAACCTAAGGGTCGAATAAATGAATGTGGTAGATTACACTGAAAGAGTCATGAAGGTGTATCCAAAAGCTGAAGAAGGTTTAATTGATTTTCTGAATCGTTGCAAAGTCAAAGATTTTAAAGAGATGTTGTGCCCTCGCTGTAGTGGAGTTTTCGACAAAGAAGAAACAAAGGATCTCGAAAAAAGTCAAGATTCAACAAAGGGGAACCCTTACCATAGATATCAAAGCCCCCTACACCATTGGAATAAGCAGAAGAAAACGCATGTTCTGCCTGCAGGTGTGCCTTTGACCAGTGGATTCGACCTAATGACAAATCTAATGCTAATGATAAAAAGTGGAAAGTGGTCGAAATAGGTCAAGGCTCATCACACCATGATAACTCTCAAATTTCAAAGAAATAATCTTATAGTTCTAATAAATATTTGGCTAAGAATTATATGTCCAAAACTCAATGGAGGAGATACAGTGAAAGAAGAAAGTCGTTTATGAAGCTGAAGAATCAAGTAGCAATGCTAAATTCCCACCTTTAACAGTTGCTTAAGTGATGCAGAAGTCCATGGAAAAAATAATCTTTACCCTTCAGCCAACAATGGTCAAGTCCAAGGACAAGGACCCTATCTCAACCGAAGATGACGATATGCTCACTGACAACTTTGAAACTGGGTTCGATGATGAGCTCGATGTCATATGAAATGTTGTATTTATTTTTCCTATATAGTTCAAAAGAGTTATTGTGGTTACCGAAAAGTCAGAGGCTCGATTGCATTTATGATTATGAGCCATTAGGATTCGAAAAAGACCCATTGGATTCAACCAAGAGGATTCAAGCTCAAGACCCATTGGAGGAAATTGACTTAGGAGATGGAAAATTCAAAAGACCAACTTACATAAGTGCAAGAATTTATCCAAGCCTGAAGATCCAGATAGTCGAGTTGTTTAAAGAATTCAAAGACTACTTTACTTAGGATGATGAAGAAATGCCAGACCTCAGTCGGGATTTAGTGGAATTAAAACTGCCAATTCGGCCCGATAATAGGCTAGTGAAGCAAATGCCAAGGAGATTTGCACCAGTTGTGGTGCTGAAGATAAACAAAAGCTTGAAAGGATCTTAAACAAGTTTATACAAACTGCAAGATATGTTGATTGGTTAGTAAATATAGTCCTTCTTATTAAAAAGAATGTGACTCTTAGAGTTTGTATTGACTTTAGAGATTTGAGTGCTGCAACTCCAAAATACGAATATCCAATGCCTATTGTTAATATGTTGGTTGATTCAACAACAGGGTTTGAATATTTAAATATTTTATATGGTTACTCAGGTTATAACCAAGTTTTCATTTGAGAAGAAGATGTGTCAAAAACAACATTTTGATTTCCTAAAGCCTTAGGAACTTATGAGTGGGTAGTGATGTCCTTTGGCCTAAAGAATGTTGGTCCAACATACCAAAGGGTAATTAACATTGTGTTTCATGATTTGATCAAAACCTTTATTCAAGCCTATATTGATGATATAGTTATTAAATCCTCGTCAAAAAAATGGCCATTTAGACCACCTTCAACAATTATTCGAAAGAATGGGGAAGTATGGACTAAAAATGAATCCATTAAAGTGTGGTTTTGGTGTTAATATATTAGCCTGAGATTTTAGCTTAGAAATTCGACACAAATGCCAGATATAAGGTACAAAAAAATGCTAAGTGTAGATAACCAAGTCATACTTTTGACATCAAGTCACAAATTTGATACGTTAACCTCTCCAACATACGTGTTGAGTTCGACTCGCCTATGAAATTGGGTGTTTGGGACATATTATATTCTTGAGTCCATAGATTAGGTGACTGAAAGATGTTTTAGACAACAATGGCGGTTTAAAGCGATTCAAGTGCCGAGGACACGTGGAAACAAATCAGGAAACAAAAGCTAATGTAGTAGTATACATATCGGATTTTTAAGAGTTAGTCATTGCTGGTGGTGGATAAATATAAGTTGTGCATGGATATGTAAATCCACACACCATTTTCTTTATTGCCCTCTGGATAACATTATCCGAGGTCAATAAATACCTCTTTAATTCGTCACATTCTTCATTTAAGTCCAATTGTGTCCCTCTTCCTTCTGTAATGACTTCATATTCTTTAATGTGTAATTTCCTCCAAATTACATGAATGGATTCCAATGGAACATAAGAAGCTTGTATTTGAAGACTTGCAAGTTCACACATAAGGTAATCCATGTGTTGTCTAAATTAAGCATTTACATGCAACTTTGTCAACGCCAACTGCTTTTAATCTTTCTTATTCCTTCACAATGTGTTATATTTAATGTCTTGAGACAAAGTTGCATAATCTTGAGTAAAATGGAGTTTTATAGTGATGTTCAGTGTTGGCATTCATTAGGGAAATTTACCGATCTGTCACCATGACCTAGGGAAGTAACTTGTTGGATGTGAACAACTCCTTCAGCTTCTCTAGTGTGCATGTGAAGTTTTCCTCCCTTTCATATTCAAAGTAGGAAAACCCAACTGAGAAATTCAATTTGGTTTACCTAACTATTGGGTGTGAATATGGAAGTAGAAAAAGGATCTAGGGGGGTTAATATACCCAAATTAAAAAATGCAACCGCCGTTTTAAAAAATTAGAGTGTTTTCAAAAATGAGTTGCGAGTGGAAGGTTTGAAGTAAAAATGGAAATTATACAATTGATTATGATCAAGCAAACACACAGTTTGTTTCACAAATATCCAAGATTATAACAATGAAACGCTTGGTAGAATTGATTCAAGTTGTGTAGTCACAAGAATTTGACACAATTGATTCTATATGTGGAATCCTAAATTCAATCAGTTTTCAAATTTATCAATCACAATACTAGCTTGACTAGTTGTCCAATCCCAACAAAACCTAAGCTTTACGTAATTAATCACTATCAAGAACAAAATGATATCATACGAAGGAATTGAAAAACCTAGCATGCAATCACTACGAATATAAATGCAAGAGTAGAGTTAGAGAGATGACACCAAGACTTATAGTGCTTCGGTGTTTGTCCTCGCTTGGCCTACGCGCACTCTTCAATGATTTCCCATTGGAACCTGTATAGTTCCTTGTTATTTGACAAATATTTCCAAGAGCTCATACAATCACTACTCCACAATTTACAGCCGAGAAAATAAATATCCTAATTTGGATCTTGACTTGTATACAACAAACTTGACAAAGTCATCTACGTAATATTTACTCAAATACGTTTCTTGAACCTTCCAATAACAACAATTCTACTCCAAGCCTTCGTGTGTAGCTATTAACCCCTTGATCCTACCAATTCCTTGAGCGGTGATATTGTCTAAAGAACGAGAAGAACTTCGCCTTATCTATAGCCTTCCGCACAGTTACTACTAAGGCAATGTTGAAGAGAAGAATCTACTTCTTTTCAACGGAAGTTGTCACCACCATTTCCAATCCCCCTTTCTTGCTAACAACCTGAAAACTCAATAAGATCTCCAAGAACTGTTAGTTTCAAGTACTCGACTCCTTCGATCAATCTCGGAACTCTCGTTATTAAGATCTGAACTCAATTGAAGTTGAATATATAAGAAATTCATTGCAAGACTTTGAAAACACAAAACAGAGGGAATTTATTTTCACCCAAAATCACACTGAAAAATCATAGCAGAATGATATATGTTATGTTTAAATGATGACATAAAATTATTTATATGTGCTTGAGATGAAGCACACAAAATGGTTGAAGAAAGGGGGTTAGATTCGGGTCAAGAAAGATATAATTTGAATCGAATGAGCAAAAATGAGGTAAAATGAAAGACATACCTAATTTTTGAAAAATATGCCAATTGATTCGGATCAAAGAAAACGTGATTCGAATAAAATTCCTTCTAATTCGAATCAAGCACAAAATTCGATATGAAACAAATGACAGGGCTGACAAGATTTTTTAGGCAAATGGATTTGATTCAAATTATGTTTAAAGTTTGATTCAGATCAAATCAAATAGAAACAAACATGATTTGTGAAAATTGAAATTGATTGGAATCATGTAAAAATTGAGATTCGAATCAAATCAGACAAAATTTGTTCCCAGGAAAATGACCAGGATCAAATGAAAAATCTTATCAGAATCAAATTGTTGAGTTGAGCTAGTGTCCAATTTGATCTGAATCAAACTTTCAATGTAAAACAGAATGATAGAAATCAATCTTGTAAAATCTCAAATTTTCAAAAGCTTTTTGAGATTTTACCTTAAATCTAATTTTGTCTAAAAACACAAGGTGATTTCATTTCACTATCATATGCTATTGATTAAATAGCCTTTAGATCAAGATCAAATCTAACCAAAATTTTATGTATACTAAACATGAGAAATGAAATCAAGGAGGAGACTCAACGAATCGAAAAAACAACACAGATGAAAGCGATAAGACAAACAACAAAATAATCGGATAATAGAGACATGCAACTATAGTAACACCGACAATCTTAAGTAGTAGGAGTCGACGCCTGTTGGTTTTGTATGTATAATCAAAGATCAAGACAAAATGAAACATGTTCAATAACTTCACATAATTAGGATGTGTCAAGAATATATCAACCATAACATCTAAGTCCTCCTTGTTTCTGGTCCATCACATGTATTTCTCATCATGAATTAAGGTCAAAAGTTGTTGCATTTATGTGTAAGGACCTCTGGTAGTAGACAGGTATGCCAATCTTGCCTTATACATCTGTGTCATAGTCTTCAGATTATTAGCATCCATATCTTTCAATACGACTACTATGAACCTCGGCGCCATGTGGTATTTTGTCATGTCATTCACAAATTGTCTTTCATCGGGTTTTACACGGCCTAATATGTTATGTCTACCTAAATCCTTAGCTAGATCATGGTTGTGAATACCATATATAATCGTTATGTTCAAATAGTTATCACTTGACACATATCTCAACTTAAATGGCCAATTAAATCTTCTACTACAAGTGACATGAGATGATTTCTCGTTCTTGTAGTTTCCTCCACTTTCACAACCTATAATCAATTTGAATTTCCTTTCTCTTTGCCCATTTGTTGTATCAGAACGAACCCTAACAATAATAATATTATGTTGTCTCCAAATAGATTGTGCCCATGATAACACTTTAGTTCTAGAGGGAAATATCTATCAATTAAAATACATAATAAATTACTCACATATATCATAACTCGATTAAAATTTTCAAAAGTTCATATAAAACATGTAAGTAAAAGATACCAAGTTAGTAGTGAAGAACTGTGTAAAATCTATAGGAGAACCATCCATCTTGTGCGCATATTAGGAGAGAATGCTTATATGATTACCCGATTTTTCTGGGATGGGGGAAATATCCAGTATACCATATTTTTAAAATTTTCGATAAACAAAAACCACACATCAAATATTTCAAAAAAATCCGATAAAAACTCACATAGATTTTTTAAAAATTTTGGTAAATCGCATCTTTTTCTTTTGGATCAATTAAAAATCTATCGAATTTTTCAATAACACAATCAAAATATTTGCATTGTACATATTTTTTTTGAATAAATTTATGCACAAAGTGTAAATTTTTTAAGTGGTAAATAATTTTGAGAATAATTTTTTTCACAAACTATAAATTTTAAGAGGTAAACAATGAGATATATATAGTTTTGACATTATTGAAATATATGTGAATGTGTTAGGTTTAAGTGTCAGGTGTCAAGATAATTTTTTTTCAAAAAGCCATTCAAGTGAGGCTTTTCAAACTCAAAGAATCTTCCTGCCACTCCCAAGTTGTACCTGACACCCCCAAAGGTGTTGTGATTACACTTTAGCGCTTATTATAAATTTCTAATTTTTTAAAAGGTTTTGATAAATTTCGTATTTTTCATGCAGTTCCTGGATATTTCGTAAAATTTCTCGTTTGGATGTAGAATTACCGAATTTATTGGAAAATTACAAGATTTTTGCAAAAGAATGCAGCAATGCTGCACATTTACAAAATTGCTGGTTAAATTGAAGGTTTTCCAGAAAAATTATGAAGAATTACCAGATTTTTGAAAAATTCGGAAAGAAGTTATTAGATATTTGGAAAATTCCAAAAACAAATTAAACCTATCGGATTTTATGAAAAATCTTGTATGCACCAAAATTTCCGAAAATTTAAAAAGTCTGGTAGGCAATACTGAAATTTTTGAAAAACATATATTGTTTTTTTTACTTTGTTAACAAAGTTAAGTGGATAAAACATATACATATAATGCAAAAGTACTATAATATCATTGCAAAACAAATAATGTTGACTTCCTAGCTACTTCTTCCTAGTGCCTAATACGTCCCGCATATGCAGATTCATATGCTCTTGCATCTTCATTACAATTTTGTCTCCAACGGTCTGTGACGGGAGGCAAAGGATAATTGGGTTTCAACTTCACTTGCACTCAATGATTGTTGTTAACAAAATCCACTGCAATCATTTTGTGTCTACTTGACGCTATGCATGGAGCTATCACTAATGGGAAGAATGTGATCTTAAGATTCGTGGACAACGAGACCAGGATAACACATTATCTATAAGCAATAGGGTAACCCATATCAGGAATCGTCATCCACTTTTCATAACCCTGTACACTAAAGCCATCAACCCGCAATGCACTCCTAACTTCCGGCACCGTGTCATAGAACAAATTGGAATACAAATGATGGTGTTGATAAACTTCAGTATCTAACTGCGTACGAATCAAAAGCCAAAACTCTTTTCTCCATCCAAGTAAAGCTGCAATAGCCAAAAAACCACATTTTTCGATCGTCAACAACATCAACAATGTTATCAATGTACTAATGCAAGAAAACGGGAAATTGTAACAAATATTTTAGTTTTGAAGACACATAGTGGTGGACAAATAGAAGTTGTGGATGGAACTATTATTTCCCCAGCTTTTTTCTTCATCGCCCTCTGGCCTAAAATATCCAGTGTACCGAAATACTTCTTCAGTTCTTCACAGTCTTCTTGTGAATTCAACGGTATCCCATTATCTTCTTCAATGACATCATACTCTTCAATAAATGATTTTTTTCCAAAATACATGTATCGAGTCTAACAAAATAGGCCCTTGTTGTATTTGATACCCTGCCAGTTCACACACACAAGGTAACCCATGGGTTGTTTTAATGAAGCAACCACATGTTGTTTTGTCACAACTAACGAAGTTTATCCTTTCTAGCTCCTTTCCAATGTGTTGTATACAATGTCTTGAAACAAAGGTGTGCAATCTGGAGTAAAATGGAGTGCTATACCAATGCTCAATGTTGCATGCACTTTTCTCAAATGACACTCCAATTGAACCTAATTGCAGCTTCAACATAGTGTTAACAACATCCTAACTTCTACATAAATCTCCTCTGCTACTAGCCAACATATTTTTTAGTATCTAATGAGTAGACTCAACCCTAAAAAACATTAACAAATCAAAATGTCATTATTTGATAATTATTAATGTAACTATATTCATATTAACATCAATGTACCTGTTGGTTGTTGTGTTCCATATATGAGAGACTCTACTAGTCCAAGAAGTAACAAATCTTTTTTTATAGAGTGTCAACCAAGTTTCATGCACATACTTAACAAATTTTGGAATATTAGTACATACAACTTCGAAATGCTTCAAGTGTACCACAAAATCAGTCACCGTATTCGAATATATGATGTTGTTCCACATATCCATAACATGCATATGCCTATGTGATTCGACATACTCCTTACACTCCATACTAACATTCCTTGAAATGTGGAACAAACATAGCAAATGAGTTGAGTTTGAAAACACAACTTCCACAACATTCATCAACGCCAGTTCACGACCACTAACCAAAAAAATTGGTAGCATCTTCTCATAAACGAACAACTCTTTTAGCTTTTCAAGTGCCCACGTGAAGTTTTCCTCCCTTTCATGTTCCAGATATGCCAAACCAACTGAAAATGTCAACTTAGTGGATGTAACACCAACAATCTCAAATAGTGGTAGTCGGACCTGTTTGTTTTGTACATACATTAAATCATCAACAACCTCGAAAAACTTCTGAAACAAATAAATTAAAAAATCAACACAAGATGAAACATGTTCAACAACTTCACTAAATCAGGGTGTGTCCAAAAGTTATTAGCAATAACATTGGAAGAGTCCATATTTCTTTTCCAGTACAAGTATTTATCTTGATGATCAAGACTCAGTAGATGTTGCATTTCAGTCAACGAACCTCTCTTGCTCACATTGTAAGTAGACCTAAACTTACACACATGGGTAACACTCGTCAGTTTTTCTGAATCTCTATCTTTCAATGCAGCAACTATGTATTTGGGAGCCATATTGTATTTGGTCATGTCATTCACAAACTTTCTTTCATGATCTCTTAAATGACCTAATATTTCATTCCCATTTAAGTCCTTAGCTAGCATATGATTGTGAAACCCACACCCGACCGTAACCTTCCAGTCGCTTCCACTTAGCACAAATC
Organism: Lathyrus tuberosus; assembly: GCA_022829125.1. Classification (NCBI taxonomy): domain Eukaryota; kingdom Viridiplantae; phylum Streptophyta; class Magnoliopsida; order Fabales; family Fabaceae; genus Lathyrus; species Lathyrus tuberosus. The sequence continues at coordinate 10,683,643 of JALAZF010000185.1, forward strand.
TCAGCATAAATGGACATTTCACTTTCATAGTATAATTTCCTCCAACCACAACCTTTTTCTTGTAATTTCCTCCTCTCTCACAACCCATAATCAATTTATCTTTCTTCCCTTTCATCCCATTTGCGGTATCATAACAAATAGTAACAACAACAATACCATGTTGTTTACTAACAGGCTATGTCCATGCCAAAACGTCAGCCGATAGGAAAATATCTGACATTTACAACATATACAAAATAATTATCAATGTATGAGATATCATGAATAAGGACTGCACAATTATGTAAAAAATAAACATTTATGTAAAACATACCACATCAGTGGTGAAAAACTGAGTAAAATCCACTTGTGAGTCATCAGAAACAGGACTGCACAATTGGAGCATACTGAACTACCTGATTTTTTGGTATATGCAAAAAATCTGGTATACCGGACTTTCCAAAAAATCTAGTATTCAACATGTTTTTCGGTTTTTTCAAAATCTCTGTTAATAACAACGTCAAAAGCTTTGCAGATTCCTGACTTTTTCAAAAAAATGGTGAAACTACAAAAGATTTTGGATGTGTCCCAAAAACCCAGTAAAACTGCATAACAATTTAGAGTATTTGCCACAAATCTGGTAAAACTTCAAGGAATTTCAGGACATTTGGAAAAAATCCGATAAAACATCATACCGAATTATTAAATGTCTGATAAAATGCATAAAAAGTCAACTTCGCCAAATTTTTTGTACTAGATATTTTAAAACGACAATCGATTATTTTGTTTCTACCAGATTTTTACAAAGAGAATTTTTTACTGCAACATGAAAATTTGAAAGGTAAAATAATATGAAGAACAAATTTATCATTATGAAAAATTGTGAAGATGCCAGATACAATTTGAAGGGTGGTAGGAAGATTCATCTTCAGACTCGATCATATTGTATCCGAAGACTTTTTAAACATATTCGGTAATAAAAGATTTTTTTTTTGTTTCAAAATGTAGGAAAAAACACTATAAAAAAATTAAAAATGTAAAAGTGAGAAGAAAAAGAGTTATATAAACCATTTAATTATGAAAAAAATAGAAGATGCATTGAAGATCTAAAATAATTTTACACCATCATTCAATAAATAATATACTACCATAGTAATTTAAAACGATTTGAATGATTTGGTAAATCGGTGGTTTCTCGTTAAACGATTGAGGCTTAAATAGTCAATTTTTTTCGTTTTCCTTTTTTATAATGTCCAGTAATTCCACGTTAACCTTTTTATTATTATTTTATGTTTTATCCAAAAAATACAAAGTTTACAAAATGGTCCCAAGTGGAGTTGAACCCATGACCATTGCCATAAATAAGTACTCTTTAATCACTTGGTCAACTTTACATTTTGTTTATATCATTGCAACACAAATATATATTATTGCAACATAAATATTTATTTAATATTTAAATTAATAAAATATTAATATCATTAATTAATAGACTAATTATTAAATAAAGTAGTTTATCAAGTATTCTAATAAAGTAATTATTTAATAAACTGTTAAAAAAAATATTTTACAAAATAACTGATCGTACCTGGATCAGACAGTTTCTGTGGCCAACAACGTCGTCTGGGCTTCAGCTCCGGTGCGGTTGAAAGACGGCGGGGGGTGTACCTGCAAGGTACTCCGACGCTCAAGTAAGGTGATTGTCAGAGAATAGCAAGTACAGAGATGAGAGTGAAAGTGAACGTAATCTGACCCTCTCAAGTGAGAGGGTATTTATAGAGAGCCCCCAGTGCGGGGCCAACGGTTACTTGCATTGGGCTGGATTGCCAGGCCCAATCCAAGTAACTGCTAGGGCTTACGTGGCGTAGTGAAGACCAGCACGTGGTCTTCGCCCTGGGGTAACCGTTCCTAGATCTCCGGAATTAGGGCAGACCGATTCCATCGGGAGTGGGTGGTTACATGAGAACGTGTCCTCGCGGGGAGGAGTCTTGCGTGTCGGGGAGAGACGTGTCCTCGCAGAGAGGACTGACTTGCGGGCGAAGATGGCTCCTCCCGGGGAGGAGCATATGGGCGTCGAGGAGAGGCGAGCCCGGGAGCTTAGGACCTGCACCCGACAGCCAACCGAGGGTGCCGTACACATCCGAGGTTAGGCGTATGCCCGACCTGTGGAGGTGAGCCTGTGCTCGGCAGTGATCTTGTTAGGAGCCCTTATTGGGCCGTCCCTGGCCTTGTGGGTTGGGCCTGCTCGACTGATGAGCATGCCCTGGCCCAGTCCAGAACAATAACTATTTATCAAGTGTTTTAAAAAACTGTTTAATAAACGGTTAAAAATATTTTAAAAAAAAACTGTTTATCAAGTATTTTAATATAAACTATTTAATAATATGAAAAAATTAAACTATTTAATAATGAGATTAATTGGAATACACTGTCAGTGTAAAACTATTTTACACTGACATCCTATTAGAAGGAATCATTTTGACACATAATTATGAAATTAAAAATAAAAATAAATAAATTATAATCAAACTATTTTAATAACTACTTCTTCCATGTTTTTCTCTTCTCATGTGTCAAAATAATTCATTCTAATTGGATGACAGTGTAAAGTGGTTTTACACTGACAGTGTATTCCAATTAATCTCTTTAATAAAATACTTTTGTAATACTGAATTAGTTATATAATATATATTTTAATATAAACTAATTTATATTTTGCAATAAATTTATATATTTTAACTATTTTCTATTTCAACTATTAATATTTAGTAAACTATTTAATATTTCAATTATTAATATTTAATATACTATTTTATTATTAATTGATAGTTGAAATGTTAATAGTTGAAATATTAAATAGTAATTGATATATTTAAAACATTAAATAATATTTCAAGTATTTAATAAGTATTTCAATTATTTAAATAAATATTTAATAAATATTTCAACTATTAAATATTTCAACCATATTAAATATTCAGTTCATAATATTATGAGAAATATTATTTATTAATATTCTGAATAGTTGAAAGAATATGAAATAATATTGTGAGAAATACTATGAAATAATACTACATACTGCAACTATTATATTTTAATTATATTTTTATTAATTTTATGAAATAATATTAATATTATTAAATAGTTTATTATATATTTCAACTATTTAGTTAATTAACATTATTAAATAGTTTTATACAGTTTTTTAAAATACTTTTTTAACAGTTTATTAAATACTTTTTTAAAATACTTGATAAATAGTTTTTTAAATATTAAATAGGTTATTAAGTAATTTATATTTCAACTATTAAAATATTAATTAGTTTATTAAATATTAAATAGTTTATTAATTAATTTATATTCTAAATAGATAAAATAGTTTATTTAAAATAGTTTATTAACTAATTTATATTTTAATTTTTATTAAATAGATAAAATAGTTTATTAATATTTATATTTTAACTATTTTATTAAATATTAATAAAATATTAATATCATTAAATAACTATTTATATAACTATTTCAACCATTATATCAAATAGTTTAAACTAACTTATTTAATTTATTAATTTATTTATTTATTCAATATTTTAACTATTTAAATAAGTAAGTGGCAACAATATTATTAAATATAAATTAAATATAAATAAGTAAGTAAGTGGCAACTATTTAAATAAGTAAGTGGCAACAATATTATTAAATATAAATTAAATATTTAATAAACTAATTAATAAATTAATTATTAGTTATATTATTTAATAGTTGAAATATTTATTAAACTAATTATTAGTTGAAATATTAATAGTTGTAATATTAAATAGTTGAAATATTAATAATTAAAATATTAAATAGTTGAAATACTAAGTAAATTATTTAATGATATGAAATAATTAAACTATTTAATAAGCTATTTAGATAATTCTAGAATCATTTATGTAATAAATATATATTTGTTGCAATAAATTAAACAAATGTGTTGGTTGGTTTAGTGGTTATGTATTAGCATGTGAACCTAATAGTCATGGGTTTAATTTTTTTTGGGACCATTTTTAAACTTTGCATTTTAGTCTTTTAACATCAACACAAATAATAATAATAATAATAATAATAATAATAATAATAATAATAATAAAAAAAAATAATAATGCTGATGTGGAATTTAAAAAAAAACGAAAAAACACCCTGCCACATCAGCGGTAGGAACCACATCAGCAATTCTATATCATCACCGTTAGTTCAGTCAGTTTTTTTTAACAGATTTTTAACGTCACATATTAAAGGCAATACAAAAATAAGATGGTAAACATTCCGGTACCTTTGAAATTAATTGAGTACTGGTACCCTCAACCAATCAAACATTTTAATTCAATACTACATTATTTTATTATTTTATTTTATTTTAAAAAAAAATCAATTATTTCTTACAATTTGTACTAAAGTACCAATTCAAAAATTCGCTAACAGGGACCAAACCACTGTTTAAGCCCATATTTTATTATTCTAAAAAAAACTGAACAAATCTTCGGATTTTCTTTCTCGCTCGCACACTCTTTCTCTGGTTTCGTCTGAAAATTCAACACTCTAGGTATGCATCTCTCTCTTTCTTGTTCATTTCTTCAGATCTGCAATGCAACCGTTTTCGAATTTGATTCGCGCTTTAACTTACCTCAACTTGCATTTCCTTTGGTTTTTCCTCTGCGTTTGTTGCATAATTCATGTTTAAATTCTCATCTGCATCTGATCGATTGGATTTGTGTGATATTTTCATCCATAGAATAATACTCTACTGCTGATCTGTTTGCATTTCTGAAATCAAGTATCAGTAATTGTAATGCAGAGTATTTTAACAGTGTTGTTATTGTTACCATCCATTTTGATTCTATTGAAATTTGTATTATGAGTAATTTTTTCATCTGTGAATGGAAGTGATTGAAGGATTCTGTTAAAATTGGTATTACAGTGTAGGTTAGAAAATCTGATGATTGAATTGATGAAGTTATTACAGAATGATCATGGAATTGAGAAATATTTGATCACTTTAGTTCATCGGGGACAGTTTCAGAACTAAATTGACCGATCCAAAGGACTAATGGGATTGAAGATTATCAATTTCATAGATGATTTTGAAATTTAGTTAATTTCATGACCGGATTATTTGACGAGTACTGTTTCTTGATTAAATTGGTGATTTGTGTGGAATATTATTAAAACTTGATAGCTCCACTAAAGGAGCATGGAAGGAAATGGATAGATACACCTGTGGATTATTTGACTAGAATGTGTTGTTGCATTTTTTCAAATTCCAGACCGTGCTATCCTGCAAAATTCGTGTTATGAATGGGCGATTATTTTGTCTAATTTTTTGGCTCTATTGTTTTGGTATTCCTATATCGTTCTTTCCAATTGAAAACCATGGTGGTTTGTTTGCGAAAGATTTCATCTCTGGTGCTGACGGGGAAGGAGATTTATGTTTACTTTCTGGCAGCTCTATTTTGTGACTGTTGATTAATAATTACAAACTTGTTTTATCACAGAATGGCATCCAACAGTGGTCAAGGTGGAATTCAACAGTTGTTGGCTGCTGAACATGAGGCACAGGCAATTGTGAATGCTGCGAAAAACGGTATTGTAGCCAATCTTCATTTATTATTTCTGCATGTTGTTTGCCATGATGTCATCTCATTCTTTGTCCATTTTGTGTTTTCACTAAAAAAATTTTTACTAAGATTGCAACGGCTCATTCATAGCAATGTTATGTCACCTAGGCCAATTAATGTGGTTTTTAAAAAGATTGATTTTGCCATCCAAAAAGGGGTAGCGGCGCTGCTTGTTACCTGTTTGCATGCTATTTCTGTATAATCTTGATTATATATGCCAAAAGTTTTTTTTTTTACTAAAAATCTTACCATGCCATTTTATGTAAAGTGAATTTCCATCTCTTTTTCCTTCTTGAGTTGATTTTTTCATCAGTATGGAAATTTCTTGTGTATGCCAAAAGTTATTTTTTCATGAGCCTTTTCATGAGTATGCCAAAAGTTATATTTTCATTTATCATGAGTATGGAAATTTCTTGTGTCCTCCTCATATATGTCACAGAACAAATTATGAGATATTGCTACGATATAAACCAGTTTCCCTTCTCTTCTTTTTTCTTTTACTTTTTCTTTGTTGCAATTATATTGGTTATGTTGAATCCCTCTATTTGTACACTAATGAGTATTCTGCATCTCTACTGTTAGAAAAATATGCTAGGCTGAAACAGGCCAAAGAAGAGGCTGAAAGGGAGATTGCTGAACAGCGAACTCTTTTGGAAAACCAGTTTCAACAGAAATTATCAGCGGTATGTTGATGATTGACTCCAGTAATAAATGGAAAATGTTTCCGTTAGACTTCGTTTCTATCACTTTATAAGTTTGTGTGCTTTCTTTCAATGAATACAGAGCAGTGGAGATTCTGGTGCTAATGTCAAACGACTTGAGCAAGAGACTGATACGAAAATCCATGAGCTGAAAACCGAGGCTGCTAGAATTTCAGGAGATGTTGTTTCCATGCTTCTCAAGTATGTTACAACTGTGAAGAACTAGAGTCCTTGGTGATATATTGGTGATGCGAACTCTCAAATTATGCTGAATATTGTCTTGTGTTTTTGGTGACTCTAGAGTCTGGTATAGATGAGATTCTTGTTTAGGTTATAATGCTTAGTATTTTGCTTCCATATGTTCAACATTATTTCAAAGTTCGTTAAAATAAATTATTTAGCGTGATAGACATGCCCATATGTATCACCGTTTCAACAGAGGTGTGTGAGGATAGTTATGTCAGTGAGTATGAATGAATGATTTATTATTTTCCTGTCAAATCTTGGTTTTTTAAGTTGTTATGTTTTTTTTTATAGATAGACGAAGTGGTAATAACTACAATAATTTTACACACACTTGTGAGATTTAGGATTCGAACCTTAGTGTTAAGGTTCAATCTAATAATATAGACTTCTTACCAATTGAGTTAGTATTTACGTACAAGGTGTTCTATATTTAGATGTTGTGAGAAAGAGATTGAAGTTTTGTTTTGAAAATGAAGAGATTCAATGAATTCGATTATCTTGAGAGTGGGGCCTACGAATTAAATGAAAAAAGAGGATCCAAATTTAGCTTGTGTTTTTATACCATGAGAGAATACTATTGTACAAGATCTAGAGAAGGGATCATCGAGTAGCATAGAAGAAATGTCTTTGATTAAGCAATTTTCGTCGGTAGTTTGAGTGCCATGTGGAGGTGAAGGTGGTGCATTCGTTTAGAGAAGCAAACAAGTATGCTGATGTCCTAGTTAATGTAGGTTGCAATCTAGATTTCGTTTATAGTTTCTTTGATGTTACACTGGATTTTATTAGAAGCTTGTTAGATTTGTTAGGTGATGATGCTAAAGAGATAACTTCTCTCTGGTTGTTTCTTCGTTTGAAGAGGCATAAGTTACGCCAATGTAAAAACAAGTCTACAAAAAAGAAACCACCCCTGCTCCAAAGGAAACAAAACACTAGAACAGAAGCTTCACAACATTATTATTACTTAAAAGCATGGCTACACAAGGAAGCACGAGCTGAAGGAAAAAACGACCAAAGCACACGTGACACACCATATTCATACCGGATGAAACGAAAACCTGCACCTAAAAACAACCTAAACACACATGACACTCCATATTTTTTGTTTTGAATTTGTGGTTTGTTTGGTTCCGTCTCGTTTGATCTTGTTTGGTTCCTTTCTATGTTTGTTTGAATTATGTTTGGTTTAGTTTGATTTGATTTAATTCGCTAAGATTTGTTTAGTTAGTTTGATTTGGTATGGTTTGATTTTGTTCAATTTAGATTGATTGTGTTTGATTTTGTTTTATATAGTTTTGTTCCGTTTGGTTTAGTTTCATTTGTTTTGAATTGAATTAGATTAGTTCAATTTGATTTGATTTTGGTTTGATTTTGTTCGTTTATTTTTTATCTTCTATTTGGTTGATCATCTCTGTAATATCTCATATACTTTTAAATACTCAATTGGTTGTCAATTGAGACCAACTAAGTTTCTATGTACTGTATCTTTTGTCAGTTGGAACAATTAAGGCTCTTAGGTACTCTAAGTGTTGTTAGTGGAGACTAATAGAGTAAGCAGTGAACTTTGAAGAGATCAATCCTTATTAAAAGAGACGGATCATTATTAATAAGTACGAGAGGGGACATTTTGATAACATTAATAATTGATTAATTGATTACTAGAAGATAAAATATCAATTGAGGTATTTTGTATTACTACCTAATATTATATAGGCTTAAATACACTTTTGGTCCCCTAGTTTGGTGTTTTTACACTTTTGATCCCCCTGTTACAAAACTTGTGTTTTTGATCCCTTTAGTTTAGTGCGCTTTGCATTTTGTTGGTCCCCCTCTACTTTTGCTTACGTGACAGTGATAATTAGGATAAAAAACTTATTTTTAATTAGTTTGCAAAGATGACTAAGATATTTTATTAATTAATATTTTTTTAACTAATTTAATATTTAATAATGTTTTTAACTATATTAATATTTAATAATCTTAAGTAAGTTTATTTAATTAATTAATTAAAATATTGAAATTATTTCAGGGCCTAAGCCCATTTACTTAGAGTATCAGTCCAATACACATTTGTAAACATATGATGTATATATGAGTTATATAAACAATTGCATATTTAGGAAAACAATCGATGTGGAACTCTCATAGGTGTAAGTTGGTTTATCTTTATGCATAGTATCAATCCATCATCATTTTTATTGGTGTAGGTTGGTTTATTTGCAACCCATCCAATTATTCATGCATGCCTCAAAAGAAATTGTTTCCTTCTTTCTCACCAATCCACTATGGAACTAGGCATAGCAGACACAATTAAGAAATTGTTTCCTTCTTTCTCACCAATCCACTATGGAACTAGGCATAGCAGACACAATTCATGAAGCATTTACTCATTATGCTCCATGGCTATGTACCCCTCTATGTTGTTGTTGTTCATCTTTAGATTATTTTGAAATGGTGCAGGTTGTGAATGGATCTTATTATATGAATGGAATAGTTCCTACACTCATAGTACGCTACTATAGCAAATTTCCAAACCTCCCTGCAAATGAAAAATTAGATATGATATGGACCCCAAAACAAGGCTTAATTCCCAACTATTACTACATTCATGGCTGTGCTCGAACAATATGCCAAATTGTGTTTTTTTCCATCACAAATAAAAACCATTTTTATGACAAATGGTAAAAAAGAATGGTTTTATCATGCTTATGATTGCAAAATCATCTTCATATAATAAATCACTAAATAAGCAAGCATCAACATGAACATAACATCGTGGCATATATGAAAGGGATAAATCCACCGAATAAAATTATGCCTAACAGTGCCATAGGAAGCCAAAAGTTTAACAGACATGACAAGACTATTTTGTTGACATTAGGAAAATAGTTTATGTTTCAGAACATTATTTACTTAAGCATTTGTTCCTTGTAGTAGTTAAAGTCAGTATCAAGACAAATAATGCCAAAAATGTGCATGTAATCTGCGGAACAATAAACATGTGTTTTATATGTCTGTGAAGTCTGTGAACACCATCAATTCCATGTATTACGTCTCTACATTTTTTTCCTAGAACTGATTGAAAGAAAGAAGATTAATAACTAAAGTTTCCAATTCCTGGAACTAAGATTAATAACTAAAGTTTTCATGTAGTTATGAGTGGAAGAGTTCTTACAACAAAGTGATGTGAGAAGGAAGTTAGTTGTAGTTATGAGTGGAAGAGTTCTGTCAACTTAGTGGTACTAGAAAAGTTCCACATCGGTTTGTCAAATAATGAAAATAGTGTTTATAAAGTATAGTAAAGCTACTTAATGTAAGTAAAGCACATGAAAGAGAGTGTGTGTAATGAAGTGATGTGTCACATGTTCCAAAAATTAATTATTAAAATTTTAGTTAATATATTTCTAAATAATTATTATGTAATTAATTCTTTAAAAAATATTAAAAATATTAAATTAGTTAAAAATACAATTAAACAATCTTAATAATATAATACTCCCTCCGTCCCAAAATATAAGAGAAAAAAATGCATTTTTTTGTCCCAAAATATAAGAGAAAAAAATAACTTTCATCTTTTTCAAGGTAAAATTAAATGCAAGTTGCATTTAATTTGCTTTCTCTCTCATCTTTTCTATAGCTAACAACTAATTAGAATTGTTTTTACATCTTTCAAAATAATTTTTTTCAACAAAATCTTAGTCAAACTATTATACTTTTTACTTTTCTTAATAAGTGTGTTTTTAATTTTTTCTCTTATATTTTGGGACGGAGGGAGTATGTAATATTAGTGACATGTCAAAAAAAAATTAGTGACAATTTAAATTATAATGACATGTAATATAATTATACAAGCCAGATCATCATATTTGCAAGGAGGACCAACAAAATGCAAAGCGCACCAAACTAAAGGGATCAAAAACACAGATTTTGTAATAGGGGGATCAAAAGTGTAAAAACGCCAAACTAGAGGGACCAAAAGTGCATTTAAGCCTATTATATATTATACATCATATATTATGTATTATATAGTATGTATATATTTATGTGGTGGAAAAGAGAAAATAAGAACAAAGGAAAAGAAGAAGTGGATAGTAGAAGAGAGAGTTATCAGAAGGTGGAAAGAAGAGAAAAGTGGAGAATAGGAGAAAGAGAGAAAGAGGAAAAAGAAGGGACGAAAAAGAGAAAACTATGGATTTTCATCATCTCCACATTATCATCATCAACAACTTCATCTCAATTTCATCATTTTCTTCTTCAAGGTGAGTTCCATAGATAGGTTAGCTTTGTAGGAAAAAACATGAAAAGATTGGGTTAAGGTTTTGTGTAGTGAACCATGCAATTGTTATTGTTCTTGTTTCTCTATTGTTGATGTTCTTGATTCTTGAAGCCATGTTGTTTTGCATGCCTATCTATGTTAAACCATGTTAATTTGAGTTATTGGATACAATACAATCATATGTGTTGATGTGTATGTCCATTTTTACCATCCAATCATGTTTCTGCACTTTCTGGGTTTTGTCTGCTTCGTCGGGTGAGCCCCAGGAGAGCTGGTCTCGCTGGTTCTTCTTCGGGTGAACCCCAGGAGAGCTGGTCTCGCTGGTTCTTCGTCGGGTGAGCACAAAGCTTTTTGCCACTGACTTGTATCGCCAGAGCTCGCCTCCAGCTTGCTGAGCGAGCATGGCAGCACACAGAAAAATGTTTGGCTCTTGTTTTCACCATAACTCGAGAATTGTAGTTCAGATTAATGCACTGTCGAATGCGTTGGAAAGGTCTTCCAATGCTCTATTTTCAATTGAAACAGAAACATGGTTTTATGTCAATTATTAATAGGATAATATTGATAAACTATCATGTATAATATAATAAAATTCGAAGTGAATGTAAATACTTGGTTTCCCTGTTTCCACCATAAAATGGAAATAATAGCTTCGATTGTTACGAGAACGAATGTGTTAGGAAGATAATGTAGAAAACTATGATATAGAGAGATGTCTATATGACTTATTCTAATGAATCATTTCCTTTAAGTCCGGTGAACGCCCGCCATAGGATGATCAGACGAATGTTGTTGTGAGACTTGGAAGTCGAATAAGATAGAATGAGGCGAGTTGTGTGACAACCTAGCCGATGATTTGTATTATGTTATGTTACCATGTGTGCCTTATGTAAGTTATGAACTATATCTTCATGCATGCTTTATGTTGTGAATTTTGTTGTATGGTTTGTGTAATAACATGATTAAAATCTTATGAAGATGAGTAAAGAAACCTAGGAGCATAACTAGGTGAATGAACTAGTAAGATAATAGGTTATGGAAATTGGTTTAGATGGCGATGCTTGGACGCAAGGGTACTTTGGTGTGTGCCGCAGAAAAGTAGTCGCTAGAGTTATAGTTTAGTCATGAAATAATATGCTTTGTATGGAATATGTTGTGTTGTTATGTGATTAAGGTGAATGTGATCACCTTGTGGTTGTCGAATACAATCACGTTGGGTTTCTATTTAATCATGTAGTTAGAAACAACTCCTTAATTGTTCCGTCCCAAGTTGCAATGCTTATATAAAGTAAGATTTGAGATGTACGCATTCATACTTTCATGGCTTGGGTTTGAATCCCAAAGGCAGTGGATCCCAAAATGGGTTAGAGACCCATATGGGTAAAAAGCTTGAAATGAGTTTGGAGTCCCATAGGAAGCGACGATTCTTAAGGTGGATCTTATCCCTTAGAATCCTAAATCCATGTGTATATCAAAGTATGAGATAGGTATCTGTAACCCGTGTCGATAACCCTAGGGATATGGCTTGTCGAGGAAAGATACCTATGATATAAGTATCCGTGACCTGTAACACCCCACTTTCCCATTTTATAAAAATACATATTAATATGAAAATAATCAGAGTTTACACCAAAAAGTAGGATGTCACATCATTTAAACCAGCAACTAAACTTCTTTTATTAATTATAAAAATATAGTTTTTACAGTGGAATCATACTTCAATTCAAACTATAGCACTAAGGCCTTCATTACAATATTCTCCAACTAACTAGTGGCCTCATAAAAGGTTATTAAATAAGATACGTAACGAAATACAATGGTGTAAAACATAACAAATCCCCAATATCTCGTGTTACGTATCAGAGCGACTCCAAAGACTCGATCAAGAACCACTCACTCCATGCACACTCAAGTACCTGGATTATCTGTACTTCCAAAGAAGCACAAACACAACAAACAACAAAAGGGGTGAGAACTACATTCAATAATTAATGGCGTATAATACATGATAAGAGTAGTATTCACCAAACACACAAATCCAATCAACAGATAATAATAATGCAATGTGACTCAACAATGACATAATGCATGTGGTACCAACATCATGGTTCATTCAATCGAACCCGGATAGATCACATACACCCCTACTTGGCAATTATCTATCCCCACCATTCTCCATATCGGAGTACGGATGAATCACATACACTCCTCTTGAGCAATGATTCATCCCACCAACACCATGAAATGCATGACACAATTATGCATATAAAACACATGTACAATAGCATAAATATATATACATGTTCACGATCCTCCTGATCACACCTGAATCACACATCAACATCCAACATCATACGACTACTTCACACAACATCAATCAACAGTTAAGTAATTAATTAATTCCCTAAAATTATTAAATTAATTATTTTCGTTACCAATTCTACGTTAAGTCATTGCTGGCATCTATACCAACCTCTCAAACCAAGAAATGGAGAAGAAACGAGTTGGAAATCACAAAACAGAAGAAAATAAATGAAAACCCATGACAGAGCACTGTGACGGTCGCCATAGCCTCTATTACGGTCGCCAGAGCCTCTCTTATGGTCGCCACAACCTCTTTGACAGTCGTCACACTTTCCTTGCCGGTCGCCACACTTCCCCTGCCGGTCGCCACGCCTGGAACGTTCGAACCCTCTGCTGTCTTACGTTTACACTCATTTTTCCGTCCTAAAATCGTTCTACATTGATTTTAAGGTCTATAATTCCACACTACGTTCTGGTCTTGTTATTACTACACAAATTAAATATTCCTCAATCTAAATTTGTAGCCTCCGCTTGCACCCAAAACCCAATATGTACACCAATGTTCAGATAAACACAACAATAACAGTATTTTCCACAAGTTCATGACACAACACAACAATTCCACTCAAATTCATCACAATACATTCATACAAGAACAGATCTACACAAACATCAAACATATATATAAATTCCTATGAGGGAAAGGACCCCTCACTACCCTCTCATGATATTACCACCCATTATAAAATAGATTCTCCCCCTTACCTCGAAATTGTTCAGAAAATCCTACGAATCTTGATTCTCCAAATTTCCCTAGCAGCCGTTTTCTCTCTTGTTCTTGATCTCCCCTAGCTTGTTCTTACGTGAAAAATTCTCCTCCTTTCTTTTTGGCTAAACTCCCCACTAATTCCACATTAAGGACTCACTCTTCCTTATTTTTCTCACTTAACTCCTTGTTTTCCTCCCACTAACAATATTATTAATAATTCATATTTTTACTTAATAATAATATTAATATTAATAATAATAATAATAATAATAGTGATAATAATGATAATAGTAATAATAATAATAATACCTCTTATACTACTATTATTAATTACACCCTCTAATTATCCACTATTATGTTATCCACCCAATATTATTTAAATTAATATTCTCATAATATTATAATTAAATATATATTAACTAACATAATCTAATTAGTTTTGCTCACCACACCACCAATCTCTACACTTTTGGTCACACACCCCTACTACCTTAAAGTCTCACTCTTAAGGCTATTATCCCTTACTATGGGTACATAATTTATAACGAATACACACCAAAACACACCATCAATTACATCAATTCACAGTTATATCATAATTAATAATCAAAATAAAAATGGGTGTTACAACTCTCCCCCACTTAGAATATTTTCGTCCTCGAAAATTTACAGGATACGAACTACCCCGGACAACCTCTCGCACCCAAATAGTCAACTTTCATGCCATGAAAGGCAACACCACGAATAACACAAAACAACAAACTACCTTATCAACGACAACAACAATAAGATGCAATGCTCACGCAATGCACTCGACGACTAACTCAAGACACCAAGAATAGCCAAGTTAAGAACACACAGGTTCACTATGAATCAGAACACGACATGATCGTTACCATCACCATAGGCAACACTCCCCTAATTCCCCATCATAGGAATTAGTCACTCGCACTCGAACCATCACCATAGGTAACGAGGCAACAACAAAGATAAGAACACAAAAGCCCATAACACAACATCAACGTAACCAAACTATCAACATCGCCGTTACCTACGTATGAACAAACTACGCTACACCACGCTTCCGCTGCGCACTCTGAGTACTCGCAACTATCAAATCTACCAAGTTTACCTCAACTTCCGACCATCAAAGCAGACATAAGAAAATACTTTCGACTTAACTCATTGGAAATTCCGACCAAACAGGTATTCTCCACTCTTGCGATGACTAAACGCTTCGAACCCAGATCCATTAAAATAATACCTCTGAATATTCAACACAATTACAACCGCAACCAATTCCAAATCTTGAATAGGATAGATGCTTCCTTGAATCCCCAATTATCGTAAAACATAAGCTACAACTTTACCATCTTGTATTAACACGTTGTCCAAACTCATCATAACCACCTACCAATACCATAACAGCAACAATGCAGCATTCCAACAGCATAAGCTACATGTGTCCAATTAATTTCAACAAGAAAAAAAATCATCTTTTTCACTCCCAGACCGCGCTAAGCGGGATCTGTGAATTCTGCAGGAAAACCCTACGAAAGACACAAGTCCTGCTGCGACTTAACACTTTCCAAACAGTTCTTTAACACCAATTAACCACAGATTTTTCATCCATACTCCACACCCAACCTATGCACATTAACCAAACCAATCAAACAAACTAGTTCATCAATTTCTACTCATACTAACATAATTCTTCATAAACCCTCATCTGAATTAACACAACCATGTAAACTCATCTTTACTAACCATATAACTTCACTTCTTTCAATACTCATAACTCAATTCTCAAATACTATACACGTTCTTCTTCTGATTTTATAATAGATCAGAACATCCATAACGAACACCAGTTCCAACTTATCCAAACAAATATGGAAGATACACTTCATACTCCCTATATAAACTTTAAGGTATACTAGCCACTACTATTCTCTATCCGACATCCTCGGTCAAATCGTGGTCTTACATTTCCATTTACTTCCTCCTTGGATCCTCCCTACAATGCTTCAAGTTTCATGTTAATCGGATTCTCGATTCATCACAAATCAAAACTCAAGTTATCCTGAACATAACTGTGAGTTTCTATACCACTCACCGATCAACTCGCAACCTCATGCTATCATCCTCGAGTCCGCCTTATCTTCCTATATAGGAATCTGCATTGACTAATCAAAGCAATCCTTAAGCACTGGGCTCAACTCCAAACAATTTATTGTACACACAATCCCAATTGGCATGACACGTCTATTCCATTCAACATGATTCCGTCTACTATCAACAAGAGATTAAGGGTGATCAGTTCCTCAATTTGTCAATAAACAGCCGGTAACCATAACGGTGGCATAAATCATCATTACCCAACTACAACAGCGTCCTTTACCTTGTGCTCAAAGTTACTTAAGCATAATGCTCCACAATCTTTCTAAGGTTTACAAACGTTTTCTTAATTTCCTTATTTCCAACCTCGTCAATGATACAAAAACACTCAAAATCCAGTACATATTCTCCTATACACGCTTATCGCACAACACAATTATTAAATATCCTTCTAATACCGGAATTGCTACTACATCAAGTACAATCCAAATCAGTTTGCTCCAATTGAAATCTTTATTCAAGTTAAGAACTTTAACAACACTAACCAATCCTTCATCTTTCCTTTAATCTCAGAACCTCTATAATCCATATAATTTCACACTTGGGCCTCATTCAAATCACAATCTCAACAGTACCATCTCATCATCTGGTTGGTGGTAGAAACTCTCCAAAAATTTCTCCGACATATGTCGACACCATATCATCAATAACACACAATCCACCTTACTATCTAACTTTCCTCAAAGATACCTATATTCTAATAATCCTCCACTGGCATACGCCTCATCTCTATGTGCTCCTCCGATATCCTTACCTTCTTCCTATTTCCAAACATTTTACACTTCATCTTATCGTACTCGTCTCTAGCAAGAATTGTTCAACTTCAAACACAATTATCTCCTTCAATACAAACCTCCGAAACACAAAATTATATTCCAAAATGAATGGAATTTCATGTAGATTCCAGAAATTCAAGAATCGCTTAAATATGAGTTACAAACAAAAAGTTATCGCCCGTGCAATAGCGGCTGATCCAGAAATCCCGTATACATACTTCCACCAAAATCAGCATCAGACCCAAATATTCAAACGCGTTTTTCTCTCTCTTCAAAAACATGCTGAAGACAAAATTTATATGCAAACTGTAGGGAATTTCGTAAGCTTTCCAAAAAATCCAGATTCGCTTCCATCGGAGTTACGAGTGAAAAGTTATACCCCTTTTTCTGAATGATGTTCCATAAATGCGAAAATGAAAATTGAAATTGATGAACATGAGTTCTACCTCTCTCCCTCTTGCTTCCAAGATCCTCCAACTACCCTTGCTTTTCACCCAACTCTGAAAATCAACCGACTTCAATCCATTTATACTCCAGACATACTAGTCTACCAGTTGATCCATCAAATTACCAATTTCTTTGGAGTGGATCCTTATTCTCAATCATCTCTTTACTCCGCCGTCAGTACTCTAGGCACCTCTTAAATAACCGTTATCACACACACGCACTCATATAAGCTTCATTCTCTAAGAGTTATCTTACTCGCTTAGCAGATAAAAACATCATTTCCTAACTGTCTCCAAACTCTGATCTACACCCCAGAGGCAAGTTGCAATTATCGACTCATCCTCCCTCAAAGGCATCTCAAACTTGACCGACCGATAAGAATCATGAGTCCATACTCTCGTCGGTTCGCAACAACATAGTTCCAACATCATTTGCACTCTTACCATCCATATCACCTTGAACCAACTCCTCACACCAGAAACGTCTCTGGGGAGCAAACTTCTCCCCCACTTGTTTCAAACCAACTCCTGGAGACAAACGGTTAGAAAATCAACAAGCAAGTAACGACAGTGTTTCACACACATGTCGCGTACTAAGAAATAAACAACATTCGACAACCTGCCCGGACGGACCGACCTGTTCTGATACCAATTGTAACACCCCACTTTCCCATTTTATAAAAATACATATTAATATGAAAATAATCAGAGTTTGCACCAAAAAGTAGGATGTCACATCATTTAAACCAGCAACTAAACTTCTTTTATTAATTACAAAAATATAGTTTTTACAGCGGAATCATACTTCAATTCAAACTATGGCACTAAGGCCTTCATTACAATATTCTCCAACTAACTAGTGGCCTCATAAAAGGTTATTAAATAAGATACGTAACGAAATACAATGGTGTAAAACATAACAAATCCCCAATATCCCGTGTTACGTATCAGAGCGACTCCTAAGACTCGATCAAGCAACACTCACTCCTTGCACACTCAAGTACCTGGATTATCTGTACTTCCAAAGAAGCACAGACACAACAAACAACAAAAGGGGTGAGAACTACATTCAATAATTAACAGCGTATAATACATGATAAGATTAGTATTCACCAAACACACAAATCCAATCAACAGATAATAATAATGCAATGTGACTCAACAATGACACAATGCATGTGGTACCAACATCACGGTTCATTCAATCGAACCCGGATAGATCACATACACTCCTACTTGGCAATGATCTATCCCCACCATTCTCCATATCGGAGTACGGATGAATCACATACACTCCTCCTGAGCAATGATTCATCCCACCAACACCATGAAATGCATGACACAATTATGCATATAAAACACATGTATAATAGCATAAATATATATACATGTTCACGATCCTCCTGATCACGCCTGAATCACACATCAACATCCAACATCATACGATTACTTCACCCAACATCAATCAACGGTTAATTAATTAATTAATTCCCTAAAATCATTAAATTAATTATTTTCGTTACCAATTCTACGTTAAGTCATTGCCGACATCTATACCAACCTCTCAAACCAAGAAATGGAGAAGAAACGAGTTGGAAATCACAAAAAAGAAGAAAATAGCATAAAACCCATGACAGAGCACTGTGATGGTCGCCATAGCCTCTCTTACGGTCGCCACAGCCTCTCTGACGGTCGTCACACTTCCCTTACCGGTCGCCACACTTCCCCTGCCGGTCGCCACGCCTGGAACGTTCGAACCCTCTGCTGTCTTACGTTTACACTCCTTTTTCCGTCCTAAAATCGTTCTACATTGATTTTAAGGTCTATAATTCCACACTACGTTCTGGTCTTGTTATTACTACACAAATTAAATATTCCTCAATCTAAATTTGTAGCCTCCGCTTGCACCCAAAACCCAATATGTACATCAATGTTCATATAAACACAACAACAACAGTATTTTCCACAAGTTCATGATACAACACAACAATTCCACTCAAATTCATCACAATACATTCATACAAGAACAGATCTACACAAACATCAAACATATATACAAATTCCTATGAGGGAAAGGACCCCTCACTACCCTCTCATGATATTACCACCCATTATGAAATAGATTCTTCCCCCTTACCTCGAAATTGTTCAGAAAATCCTGCGAATCTTGATTCTCCAAATTTCCCTAGCAGTCGTTTTCTCTCTTGTTCTTGATCTCCCCTAGCTTGTTCTTACGTGAAAAATTCTCCTCCTTTCTTTTTGGCTAAACTCCCCACTAATTCCACATTAAGGACTCACTCTTCCTTATTTTTCTCACTTAACTCCTTGTTTTCCTCCCACTAACAATATTATTAATAATTCTTATTTTTACTTAATAATAATAATAATATTAATAATAATAATAATAATAATAGTGATAATAATGATAATAGTAATAATAATAATAATACCTCTTATACTACTATTATTAATTACACCCTCTAATTATCCACTATTATGTTATCCACCCAATATTATTTAAAGTAATATTCTCCTAATATTATAATTAAATATATATTAACTAACATAATCTAATTAGTTTTGCTCACCACACCACCAATCTCTACACTTTTGGTCACACACCCCTACTACCTTAAAGTCTCACTCTTAAGGCTACTATCCCTTACTATGGGTACATAATTTACAACGAATACACACCAAAACACACCATCAATTACATCAATATACAATTATATCACAAATAATAATCAAAATAAAAATGGGTGTTACATGACCCGTGTCGATAACCTTAGGCATAGGGCTTGCCGGGGAAAGATACCTTTGATATAAGTATCTATGACCCGTGTCGATAACCCTAAGCATAGGGCTTGCCGGGGAAATATATTTATGCTACAAGGATCCGTGACCAGAGTCGATAACCCTAGACATAAGGCTTGTCGAAGAAAGATACCTTAATTCGGATTCTGATTAGTGATTGTTTGAGTTAATGAATTCAAGAGGCATGTTTCCATACATTGCGAGTTTTGTGAACTCAAGTCTTTCCCCCCTTTGGACTTGATTTAGGATTTGATTAGAACCCTATAGATCCAAGTGAACCTATAAGATAAAAAAGCTCACTGAGATTATTAACTTATCCCAATATTGTTGTTGCTTTTCAGGTATTGTTTGCGGGTTATATGCAAGAGGAGTTATGCACTGATGTTTTGAGGGATGTTGATTATTGTGATCTTCTGCTGCATATTGTACATGGTTCTTAAATTTTATTTTTAGGCCTTATTGTATAACATGTGCCATAGATGTATTTAGTTGGAAATGTGTATATAATGATGTCATTAGGATCTTATGTTGTGACAGTACCAATAATTAACACTTGTATGATATTTTTTCTAGATATATATTATACAGGTTGTTGCAGTTGGTATCAGAGCAGGTCGATTCTCGACCTAACCTTGAAACATTATAAGTAAATCTATTTCTGCCTCATATGTGTGGTTAGTTAACATGATTCTTAATTTCAGGGTATGCAGTATTGGGCCTGGTCAACTTAATTCTATGTACGTGGTAGATAGGATCATGGTTGAGCGACCACGAGGACTCCGAAGTGTTGGAGGAACTTGTGCTTGGAGGGTAGATTCAAGACAATAATGGGAAGTGAGGGAAACCAAAGAGCTCTGTCAAAGTTGAAGTGAGAGTTGTATCCTAGGTAATGTGGAAGTGCAAGGTGGTATATGGATCAAGAAATCCTGTAGTTCTAATAGAGTTGGAAGGTTGAGAATTTCTATCGGATGATTTTGTTAGAGTTTTAGAGATATATGGGAATTTGTTAATGGATCAAAAATGACCCTCTGGTATGAAATAAGTGTTGTGTGTAATACCTTATAGTGAAGGAAGAAGGATTGTTTTGTTGCACGTATAACTAGGGATGGCAAAAATATCCATACCCACGGATATCCGTGGATAAAATCCGTCACGGATATCGGGCGGATAACTTAATGGATATCCATGGATAAATTAAATGGATATTTAAATATTTGTTTGTTAATGGATATGGATATGGGTTTAATGATATATGTACCCGTGGATATCCATATCCGTTAATAAATTATAAAAATCATTAAATATCATTAGTTTATTATACCTTATTTTTTCATCTTCTTAAATAAATAGTCTTATTATATTTATTTCTTTTTTTTAATTTTCTTTGAAGAAAACCTTTCATATTTCATTCAAATTCTATTAGCCATTTCATATTTAAACTCGTCAATACTTCATACCCCACTTCAACAATTTCACAGTCCAACCAACTAGTGTTGTCATTCCTCTATCGAACCAGTGTCTCTCTGCCTACTCCTCTGTCGTTCGCTCTTCCATCATAACTCACAATCACAATATCTTTTATTTGTTTGATTAAAATGAAATGTGTGGATATTATGTTTGGATCTAATTATAGTTTGGTGAATAAGAAGAAAATTAATGTGATGAAATTTTATTATTAAATTAAGAGCGAATTGTATGGATGTTATATGATAATAATTTTTTGTGTCTTTAAAAGAAGTTAAAAGTATATTTAAAAAAAACATTTTTCATAAAAAAATATTATCCATGGATATCTGTAAATATCCACAGATAGCGTAAAAGCCGCAGATTACCTGCTTAACGGATATCCACATGGATATGGGGCGGATATGGATATCATATTTATCCAACGGGGCGGATACGGATATCATAGTATCCGTCCCCATGGATATCCATTTACATCCCTACGTATAACATAAGGTCTGGAAGTGACGTAATGCATTGGCGTTTCAACTTCTAAGGTTTATATGGCTTACTGGAAGAACAAGAGGATCTCATGGAGTATGTTCAGAAGAGTACCTTCCAAGTGGTTGATATCTTGATAGATAAGGAAGTTTAGCATCTTTGTAAGGGTCTAATACAGTGGTGAAGTGTAAGGGGAGACTTGAGGACTTGACTGCCTATTCAAAGTGAAACGTGTATGCACTAGATGAAGGGTGGAAGATAAATCAAGTATATTCAGTCTTGGAAGGGAGATCGGGTTCAGAATAGTTCGTCAGAGATTCAGTGTTAGTAAGAAGACGTTATGGGAAATGTTGAGTTACCCGGGGATTAGTTGGAAGAGATTTGTGTCGAAGAGAGAGACAAACATCACAGATCACGGAAGCTCTAGGGGGATTTGGTTGAAGGAGTTTTGTGCTGAGGAAAAGAGCAAGTATTTTGGATTCAAGGAATTCTAGTAGAATTGTTTTATAATTGGAGTTAAGAGGATTACCTTAGAAGAGAAGCGAACACAGAGTTGGGAGTAATGTAAACCTTGCATTATAACTATTGTAATAGGATGCATTTCCGATAAAGAGATTATGGAGCTATAAAGATTTTATAAAGGCTAAGATAGGAGCGTGTAGTTGATTATTGTTCACATACGAAGACTTCTAGAGTGTGAAATAGAGTGGAGGAAGTTATACCTTGATATTATGAAATATGTGATAGTAGCATTTAAGGTCACAGGTATATGAAACTGATTCTTTGTCTTGAGATGAATGTGAAGTAACACACTCTTTGTTGAGTAATGAGTCTTATGTTCTGAGAAGTTGAGTCTATGGTAAACAACGGAAGACAAACCAAGATTGAGTACGAGACTAAGTGTGAATCGTGGAATGGACTATACCGGGTGGTCTTGTAGGCATTTGATGAGAGGCATCGATTACGAGTTGTTCAAATAAGTGGATTATGTGTAATGAAGTGTTAAATGGATATTGGGTTGGAAGAGAATCCAAGTCAATAAGTATGTGGAAGATGTCAAGGTTCTTCATGATGGTGTATTATTTTGGTTGTCAAGAGTGGGAGAATTTTATGTATTTGTGAATGGTCAAGGTATTCTGAATCTATCTTTTGTTGGACAAGGAAAGTTTGTTACCTTGGTTCTCACCAAGGAATCAAGTGAGAGAGTGAGGTTGTATGCTTGACATGGTTTATTTATGATACCTCTTAGATGACGTGATAACTATGGTGTTATGGGTTTGATGTTGAGTTATAAATCATGTTGTTGACCTTATACAATGTCGTTAAATCGTATGGTGGAAAACTTGTGGTTGCTAACCCTTGAAGTTGAGATTGTCTTTGTTGTTGTTCTTTTTGCCCTTTATGTTAGTATCACAAGTTGTGTTGTAGTGGTGGTTATTGACGGTATCCTTACCGATTCTCGTACTCTACAAGAATTGAGGAAACTTCTGGTGAAGTTTATCAAGTTGAGTCTTAGTCATGTGATATTGCGAGCATAAGTGAATGGAAGTTAGATGGGTGAACGTATTAAGTACGTCAGTTATGTATAAGGCAGGAGTATGGTGTTGGAGTATGAATTATTAGAAGGGTTGTCAGAATCAATTTTTTAATAAGTAGGAATTAGTCAGGACTTACCAAGTGGTGATCTCAAGAGATTTGTTCAGTATCTTGTAAATGTTAGTAAGGTATTAGTGGATAGTTAGGGTATGACATCTAGGCAGTTCACCCACATACATGGTGTCAGGGGTAGACCCCATAAGAGTGGTACATGATGTATACAATGTTACCCTACCCTATTAAAAAGATTTATAAGTCATCCTTCAAAGCAAGAAAGGGGATCATACATTTTTGAAGTTAAGCACGTAACCCAGATTGTATATGAGTAAGGGCACGAGCTAAGGTCGCGGGAAAAGGAGAAGGATATTTGAGGGTAATGATTTTGGATAGGAAGTGTAATGTTATCTCCAGATGTGTGACTCTGTGAGTAGTATGGAAATTCACGGTTGCATCCCAGATTGGTTAGAGTCCTTTAGAAGTGGTGTCTCATTGATAACTTGGAAATTTCTTGTTGGTGTAAGTTCTCCAGTTGGTTAGAATCTTGTGTCAACAAAACCCGTGAGTGGGCCAGAGCTCTATGAAGAACTTAGAATGGATTATGGTAATAAGAACAAGGTATTGGTTCTAATTCTCCATATGTCGACAAGAAAAGTATTTTATCGGTGGATGTGGTAAGATTCTAGTACCGTATTGGGTGGTGGGCACTCTGAAGGATAAATGTGATTTTTTATGCAGACTGTTAGCTAACCAGTAGTTCCTAAGAATCCAAGGTGTTCCATACAGTTTGAATCAAAGTAGCACAGTGGAAGGTGATGAATGGAAGAGCTCAATAAAGTTTCATTGAGGATTAGAGAGATAACTATTTGTAATAATGAATGTAAGATAATCTCGTGCTAAGTGTGCTATCTTATTAGAGTAGTACGAGATAAATGGGGCATTAAGTGTAGATGCTTGCAATATATAGTACCGGGTCAAGTGAAGTTGATGAGGATAGCAATAGAGGGATTAAAAAGTTTGTCACAATTGTTGAAAGATTTATATGAGAAGAGCCGCCAGTATCACATGTAGTCAAGAAATCAGTAAATTTTCTCATGAAGATTTGATGAGATCAAGATAAGATGTCATGTTTATGTTTTGTGTGATTCAGTATGAAGGGGGTTGTAGATTTCGGAAGGAAAGTGACCAAGTGTTTTAGAACGGCGTGTCAAGATTAGAGGAGAACAAGATTAGAAGTTAATCAAATTTTGGAATAAGAGTAAAGATAATGTCATGAAGCTTCGAGAATTCATGAAAGATGGAAAATTCTCCAGTGAAGACAAGTTGAATGATTGAGTAGGTCAGAGGTATGAACTGAAGAAAAGTTAAGTGTTGAGCTGGGACGTTGATGCAAGAAGTGTTTATTTATTGAGTGGGGGGAATTCGTGGGCAAAGTTCAATTTAAGGGGGGAGAATGTAATATCCCATATGCCCTTAAAGTATCAATTGGTTGTCAGATGAGACTAACTAAGTTCCTATGTACTTTATCTTTTGTCAGTTGGAACAATTAGAGCTCATATATACTCTAAGTGTTGTCAGTTGGGACCAATAGAGTAACCAGTGAACTCCAAAGAGATCAATCCATATTAAAAGAGACTGACAATTATTAATAAGTACAAGAGGGGACATTTTGGTAACATTAATAATTGGTCAATTGGTACTAGAAGACAAAATATCAATTGATATATTTTGTATTAATACCTAATATTATATATTATATATTGTATAGTATGTATATATTTATGTGGTGGAAAAGTGAATATAAGAATAAAAGAAAAGAAGAAGTGGATAAGAGAAGAAATAAAGAGTTATCAGAAAGGAGGAAAGAAGAGAAAAGTGGAGAATAGGAGAAAGAGAGAAAGTGGGAAAAGGAGGGAAAAAGAAGAGAAAGCTATGGATTTTCATAATCTCCACCTTATCATCATCAACAACCTTATCTCAATTTCACCCTCTTCTTCTTCAATATGAGTTGTATAGATATTTTAGCTAAGGAAAAAACATGAAAAGATTGGGTTAGGGTTTTGTGTATTGAATCATGAAACTGTTATTGTTCTTGTTTCTCTATTATTAATGTTCTTGATTCTTGAAGCCATTTTGTTTTGCATGCCTATCTATATTAAATCATGTTAATTTGGGATATTGGATGCAATATGATCATATGTGTTGATGTGTATGTCCATTTTTACCATCCTATCATGTTTATGCATTTTCTGGGTTTTGTATGCTTCGTCGGGCGAACCCCAGGAGAGATAGTCTTGCTGGGTCTTCATCGGGCGAGCATGAGGCATTTTTCCACTGACTTGTCTCGCCGTAGCTCGCCCCCAGCTCGTCGGGCGAGCATGACTGTACGCAGAAAAATGTTTGGTTCTTGTTTTCACCATAACTTGAGAAACGTAACTCCGATTAACGCACGATCGAATGCGTGGGAAAGGTCGTCCAAGGCTCTATTTGATAGTAAAGCAGAAACATGGTTTTATTTCAATGATTAATATGATAGTATTAATAAACTATCATGTATGGTATAATGAAATTCGAAGTGAATGTAAATACTTTGCTTCCCTATTTCAACCATAAAATTGGAATGATAGCTTTGATTGTTAGGAGAATGAATGTGTTAGGAAGATAACATAAAGAACTATGATATAGAGAGATGTCTATATGACTTATTCCAATAAATCATTCCCTTTAAGTCTGGTGAACCCCCACCATTGGATGATCGGACGAATGTTGTTATGAGACTTGGAAGTGGAATAAGATAGAATGGGGTGGGTTGTGTTATAATCTTACAAATGTCTTTTATTATATTATGTTACCATGTGTGCCTTATGTAATTATGAATTATATCTTGATGCCTTCTTTATGTTGTTAATTGTTGTTGTGTGGTTTGTGTAATAACATGATTAAAAATCTTATGAAGATGAGTGAGGAAACTTAGGAGCAAAACTAGGTGAATGAACTAGTAAGATAATAGGTTATGGAAATTAACTTAGATGGTGATGCTTAGACGCAAGGGTACCTTGGTGTGTGGCACGTACAAGTAGTCGCTAGAATTAAAATTTAGTCATGAAATAATATGCTTTGTATGGAACATGTTGTGTCGTTATGTGATTAAGGTGAATGTGATCACCTTGTGGTTGTCGAATACAATCACGTTGTGTTTCTATTTAATCACATAGTCAGAATCAACCCTTTGATTGTGTCATCCTAAGTTAAGATACTTATATAAAGTAAGAATTGGGATGTACTCACTCATACTTGAATGACCTGGGTTTGAATCCCAAAAGTGGTGGATCCCAAAGTGGGTTAGAGCCCCAAAGGGGTAAAAGGCTTGAAATGAATTTGGAGTCCCATAGTAAACGATAATTCTTAAGGTGAATGTTACCCCTTAGAATCCGAAATCCATGCTTATGTCAAAGTATGAGTTAGGTATCCGTGACCCGTGTCGATAACCCTAGGCATAGGACTTGCCGAGGAAAGATACCTATGATATAAGTATCTGTGACCCATGTTGATAACCCTAGGCATGGGGCTTGCCGGGGAAAGATACTTATGATATAAGTATTTATGACTCGTGTCGATAACCCTATGCATATGGCCTTCCGTGGAAAGATACTTTTGATACAAAGATCCGTGACCCGAGTTGATAGCTCTAGACGAAGGACGTGTCGAGGAAAGATACTGTGATTTGATTTCCGATTAGTGATTGTTTAAGTTAATGAACTCAAGAAGCATGTTTCCATACATTGAAAGTTTTGTGAACTCAAGTCTTTTCTCCCTTTGGACTTGAGTTAGGATTTGATTAGAACCTGTAGAGCCGAGTGAACCCAAAAGATAGGTGAACTCACTAAGATTATTATATCACCCCAATATTGTTGTTGCTCTTCAGGTATTGTTTGCAGGTTATATGCAAGAGGAGATATGCATTGATGTTTTGAGGGATGTTCATTATTATGATCTTCTGTTATGGATTGGTGTACAACAAAGATATTGTACATGGTTCTTAGATTTTATTTTTAGGACTTATTGTATAATATGTGCCATAGATGTATTCAGTTGGACATGTGTATATAATGATGCAATTAGGTTCTTATATTGTGACAGTACCAATAATTAACACTTATATGATATTATTCTAGATATATATTATATGGGTTGTTACACTCTCTCTATTGCCTCTTTTGTTTGATTATTTTTCTTATTATTGGTTCTTGCTTCTATCTATTGTTTCTTCTGTTGTTTACAACCATCTCTTTTGGTTGTTTTATTTTACCGATTTTCACTCTAAAGGTTCTTTTGTTTGCTTGTTTTATTATATATTTTCTTCTATTTGGTTACTCCTCTTTGAATACTCATCCTCTCTCGGGTGGATTTTCTCTTTGCCTTCTTTGATCGCTTCTCCACTTTATGATGACACATATTTGTTGTTGTTGTTGTTGTTGTTGTTGTTGTTGTTGTTGTTGTTGTTGTTGTAGAAATTTACTTTGTATTTAATAATTGATAAAATGAAGTTTATATAAAAATAGAAGGCAAACGGGCAACAAGCTGCATCACTACTACTTTTTGGATGACAAAGTTAACCCTTTTAAGGGAAGTATGTGGTAAGAGGAGGGTGTTGAAAGTGTTTTCAGTGGGTATTTGTTGTATCGTCTCCACAGGGATTATCATGATATTACTGCCGTTCTACAAATTATATTGTCTTAAGTGAGGGTTTGAAGTGATTTTGTTTGGTAACATTAATTTCACAAGAGTTTCTTAGCAAAGAGTAAAATGTAAAAGATGTTTGTTTTGAAAGTATGTCAAGATTAGGTTTCATTAACCCCTTTCATACATATCCTAATAATCAAGCATGTGAACTTGGTTATGATCATTATAATCACGTATCCTCGCAATACCGTTTATCTCTAAAGCGATTTCGTGAATATTATCGTATTAATTACTAGATGAGGTCTCATGCTAACAATCAACACAATAACCTTAAAGTTTGATACAAAGTGAATATAAACTCACAAATCTATGTCTGGAGTTTGTTTATTGATAGATGAATAACTTAGGTCATGGTTTGAGAGATACCTTTTAATAGTGATTCAAATAAAAAATCTACCATTAAAAGCAAAGATATTCATCATATATCGACCATAAACTTTGTTCACATATAAAAGATCAAAAGAAATGCATATTAACAAGGTTAACTACCTCTAATCTTGACACAAAAGGGAGTTTAGCTACTCATCACCATGGTAGCTTGAGCAACAAGTAAGAAAGATAGTTCTACTAGCATCAAAGTCAAAAAATCGAAGATTGATGCTCCAAAACTTTGATTTTTACTCCTTTTTAAGTTTTTGAGCTTCTTGACCTAAAATATCTTTTAAAAATATGAAAAGTTTGCCTTTTATACATCTGCCTTCAAGTGACACCGTGCTAAGCCCATGCAGAGCTCACTTAATGCGGTCAATAAAGTATCTGTCAAAACCCCAGAAAGCGCGCTAAGTAAGGTGGAGCGGGCTAAGCGTGGTTTGACACCCTTAGCTACTGCCTCTGTCTTGAAACCACGCTGCATATTGGGCTAAGCGTGGTTCGCGCTGCAAATCAGGCTTAGCGCGAGCTGGCATGCAAAATTTCTTCAAAATATCTACAACACTTGCTTTTCTTCCTCCATAGGCCCCGAGCATCCATTCAAGTGATAAAACATACAAAAATTAACCAATTTGATCACCCTACAAGCTATTTGCAAGAATAAGCTTGAATTTACTTATTTACACTAAAACTGTGATTTTATTACTACTTCACCATGAAATCAATTGAAAAAGGCCACAAAACACTATCAATTATATACAAAATTCGGCCTTTAACAACTCTCCCCAACTTAGGATTTTGTTTGTCTCTAAACAAAAGTTTGACAAACACAAAGAAAACCCAAAGCAACACGCAAGAAATCAGAACCAACAAGTTTTTAGAACAACAATAATTTCATGGTTCAAACATAAAAGTAAAAGCAAGATAAAACTTACCACTACTCTAAACAAACTA
Organism: Lathyrus tuberosus; assembly: GCA_022829125.1. Taxonomy (NCBI): domain Eukaryota; kingdom Viridiplantae; phylum Streptophyta; class Magnoliopsida; order Fabales; family Fabaceae; genus Lathyrus; species Lathyrus tuberosus. Next base: position 10,713,392 of record JALAZF010000185.1, read on the forward strand.
TGTGGGTGAAACAATTGCTAAGTGCACAACACATATCAAAAATTCGAAAGCAATACAATCTCAAAACATGAATCACACCTAAGCACAAATTCATCCTTTAATAAAAAACAACATGAGGTTTTTTCTCTCACCAAACAATCCTACAAACATCCGAATCGAATTATGCATTCATCAAACACACGTATTAATCAGTACAAAAGCAAGAATCACAAGGACTTTCAAAGGTTATAATTTGGATTGGGTTACAAGGAAGAGTCATTTATCAAAGTCATTGAAACTAGAATGCCTAATCCTATGAGAACATTAACTTCTCACATTCTCACACAATCCAAGACCTTAACCCTCTTGTTTTCTTTTCTTTTTCATTATTCCCACCTTGAGTTCAATTGTTGGCATATTTCATGCCCCTTTTTGCTTTCTTTTTCAAACTCTTATTTTCATTGCTTCTTTTTTTTCTTTTCTTTTTTTCAAACCTTTTTATTATTTTCAACCACTTTATTTTTCACAACGCATCAACCTACCTCTTTCTCCCCAACTTTGAATATAACCCAATATGGTGACGAGAGTGCTCTCACATAACTAAGGCAACGAAACACAAAAGAAACCACACTTTATGGTTGAGGTTCAAAAAAAATTCACAAACAAAAATCAAGATCCACTCAAAAATTTAATGATGAAATTATTATTATGAACAATATTTACACAATTCACTCATCAACAAGGATCTTGATAGAAAAGCTCAAAGAGGTTAACAAATGCTCACTCACTCACAAGGTAGATTGAATATTCATTTTGTTCAAGTGGTTTTACTCAATTTCAAACAAATTGCCTTGATCATTTTCCTACTTTCACACAAATCAACACACATGCATTATTAAACATAATAAGAGAAATTTACAACAAGGATGTTGGTCTCCCTTATTTAGTACACAATGGAAGCTTCCTCACACAAGTTTATGTTCTAAGTGATTCACATTTGAACATGAATTTCAAAAGAATTAATGGTATAATGGTGTGCACAAATCACAAGTTTCATATTCATGCTAAGTTTAGAAAGTGATAAACATGTACTTTGAAATTGTCTCTATTTAAGCATATCATTACCACTCAATTATAGGTTGATTTAGTCCCTCTTGACATCACAAGGTTCCTTCAAGTTCTTTAAACTTAGGAACAAACAAAAAAATTCTACTAAACTAGTAATTAACTAGCTACACTAAATAAATAAATAAACAACTTAATATTAAACATAATCCGCATAATATTAAACATAAAACACCTAAAACATGGTACACCAAAATGAGTTTACACATCCTCATCCTAAAAAGGATGACACAAAATAAATCCATAGTGCACAAAAGTTTTGAAACAATAACAAACTAACATGGTACAACAACAACATAAAAACTAAATAAAACTCATAATAAACAAACCCATCACTCCTCCTCCTTAGTGGCCTCCTCCTCCCAAATGGTCTCATCACTATCATCATCAGCAGCAGCATCATCATCCTGTACTACATCTTCCTGAGGTGCCGCTGCCCTCTTAAAATGAAACAGTATGTCCTCAGGCCAATCAACAAACTCATCAAACTCCTCATCAATGGGTAATGAATGATCCACATGCAGCTCGGGGATCTGAAGCTGCAACCTGCACAAAGAAGAATGAAGAGATTTGAAATCTCTCTGATGAGTAAGGTGCTTGTCCTAAGTGTACATACACGCGACCCTCTCATCATACTCCTGTCGAGCTTGAGAGGTTATTGGCTGTTGTAGAGTTACTAGCTGTGGATCTCTGGGCACATCTAATATGGGCATACAATGACTCTCAATGTAAGCATCATTCATAACACTGTCGATGGTCTTATAAACCATGTCAGGTATTGGAACACCCGCCTGAATGTACAACCCCATGATGAGTCCTGGAAGAGCAAGAATAAATGGAGTCTTGGTACTAAGTCGATGACCACTAGAGGAAATAAATGGATCTAATTAGAAATTATCCTTGCTATATCAATTTGCCTCTCATCCAACATATATTAAATCAGGCAAGTTGTCTTAATAGAAATGGCAGAAGTGTGACTCATGGGCCTTCTGTTGTGAAGGACCAGGGTCATCATTACCTGCGTAGGGGTGTTCATGTCTCCCCTCTTCAACTTCAGCGGCTTGTCGGATGCGTTCAACACAAATGACTTGCCTGGATACACCAAAGCATCATTCACGTGCTCTAAATTCCAACTCTTCCGAGCCACCCTCTGGTAATAAGCACATTGCTCACCTTCAGCCAAAGTAAGCGGGTTACCCAAGTATGTGTTAATGGTATCCCAAGTAAATGAAACCTCTTTCCCCCGCACAAAAGTTGTGTAAGAATTACGCATTCCCTCAACCGGAATCGCATTAGCATAAATTTCTCTTACAATCTCAAAACTAAGTCTAGTATGGGGAGTAAGCAATTTGTGCCAGTTCCTGTTTTTTTATTAATGCAAGACACCCTTGATGATTTCCTTGTGGGTTGATACGAAAAATTATTTTGGACCAAATACTTATGCGAGTCAACTCCAGGTATCAGGCCTCTTGCTCAGGGCCTATGAATCTGGTTGCATCGAAGGCAGCAGGCGCATGCCTCTGTTGGGAAGATGAGCCAATGGTGTATCTTGGTCACTTTGGTTCCATTTGCAAAAGAATCTGACAAAACAACACCAACATTCATAAAAAACAATTTCAAAAATTATAGTAAATCCATATGCAACCTATTGTTAACTCTCAACAAGCAGGAAAACATGAAATGAACGAAATACAAAAAACTGGGTCCAGGGGGGCGTGCTTAGCACGGTCAGACCGGGCTAAGCATGGTTCCGATAACAAGCAAAAATTCCTATGCTACCAGCTTCAACCTCATACACAACAATCTAGCAATTCCCACGTGCAATAGCATCTTAAACAACACACTGACAAGCAGCAACCAACAATCATTAAATCAACTTGCTCACAACTAGCCAATCCAAGTTTCAAAAACCCTAACATTTCAAACTATCTCAAGCAAGAATTTTCACAACAACAAATCAAGCATGCATTTAACACAATAAACCAAACCTAGAAACCAGTTTCTAACAAGTCCATAACCAAACTCTAGCCACATGTTAACCTCTAATGCAGAGAGGCAAGAAGAAAAAAAATTAAAGCAAACCTGAACTTGAAGAGATGAGAATCTGAGAGTGTTAGGAAAGCTTGAAAATTTTATCCTATCTCTTGGAATGGTTGTGACAGAATTTGAGAATGAGGGAGTTTGAATGTGAGATGGTTTGTGAGAAAATGAAATGGTGAAGGGAAAATGAGGGGAAAAATTAGAGTAACAAAAAAATAACCCCTTAAAATCTGAAGTCACCCCAGGCTCACCAAAGTAAAAACAACACGACCCATATCTGATGTGGCCATTTTAAAGGACCGCGCTAAGCAGGATCAGAACCGCGCTTAGCACTATTAGTGGAACAAGGCCAATAAATTTTGGCCACAAAATGGGGTTCTGCCGACTTTCATCACCGCCTTAATTCTACCTACAGAAAATAACAAATACTTACAATGTTGGGTGCCTCCCAACTAGCACTTTGTTTAACATCCTTTGAGTTCAATGGTTCGATGGTGACTTCATGGATCGCCAAGAGGAATTTTTAGCCAATTCTCGATCAAACTCACCTACCAAATAGATCTTCAACCTTTGTCCCTTCAAGTTCCAATTTTTTTTCATAAATGGAATCTTCCAACATGATTTCCTTTTAGCATCCATTGCATCTTCATCATTACCATCTATGCGGAAACCATCTTCCTTATCTTTGGAATATTTCATTGCTTCAAAGAGGGTGAAATATACTTCTTCACCTTGAACCATTACCTTCATAATACCATTATCAACATCAATTATCATTTTGGCGGTCTTCATAAAAGGTCGACCAAGAATCAAAGGTGTATCTTCATCTTCCTTCATGTCCATTACCACTAAGACAATTGGAAACAAGAATTTATCAACTTTTACCAATACATTTTTTGCTACACCGTGAGGACGAGTAGCATATTTATCGGTTAATTGCAACGTCATTTTTGTTGATTTAATTTCAATGTCTACAAGCCGTTGAACCATAGATAAAGGAATCAAATTTATGCTAGAGCCCAAATCAATCAAAGCCTTGCAATGGTATTCGTTACCTATAGTTATAGGTAATACAACTCTTCCCGAATCACCTTCTTTCCGCGGTAGAGTCCTTTGAATGATCACGCTATCACTAGCGTCAAAAAGGATGGTTTCTTTGTCTGTAAATCTTCTCTTTTTGATAAAGATATCCTTTATGAATTTAGCATGCGTAGGCATTTTTCAAGTGCCTCGGAGAATAGGATATTGATTTGCAATCGACTAAATATATCCAAAAATTGAGCGTAGTGCCTCGCATTGTCTTTTTTAGAAGGACCATGATGATAAGGAAAATTTTGGATCGGAATATTGCTCACTTTCTCCTTCCCCTTTTTGTTCTTTTTCTTTTTCTCTTCTCTCAACTTCTTTTCTACTTCTTCTTTCTCTCTTTTCTCCTTTTCAACTAAGTCTCCCTCGACACTTTTTTCTACTTCACTATCATCAATTTCTTTTTCTTTTTCAACTACAACCTCTTTTTTCTCATTCTCCTCACCAATACCCATATCAATAACCCTACCACTTCGAGTAAAAATAGCTTTGTAATGCCCTTTTGGATTTACTTGAGTATTCGCCGAAAAAGTTCCTTTGTGTTGGTCAACAAATTGTTTGGAGAATTGCCCAACTTGCGTCTCAAGATTCTTGATAGCCGCATTGGTACTGTTTTGGTTGGCCATTGACATTTGCATAAATTGAGTGAATGTGTCTTCCATCTTTGAATTTCCACTTTGAGGTTGTGGAGGTTGAGTGTAGTTTTGATACAGATTTTGACTATTTGAAGTTCCGGTATCTTGTCTCCAACCTTGTTGATAACCTTGGTTATTTCCTTTGTTGGTAACCTTGGTTGCCTTGATAAGGAGCTTGTCTTAGTTGGTAGACTTGATTTTGATTTGGATTCCCCATATAATTCACTTCCTCTCCAACCGGAGAACAATACCCGGTAGAATGGTCTCCCTTGCATAATTCACAATAAGCAACTTGTTGATGCTTTATAGGAATCTCTTGCATCTCCTTTATTTGTTGTGGAAGCTTCGACATTTGTTGAGTTAATAATTCCACTTGTTTAGAAAGCAATTTGTTTTGAGCAAGAATTGCATCATTAGTGCCCAATTCAATCATTCCCTGTTTCCTTTGTGTCGTGCCTCGGTTGTGTTGGCCTTGATGATCGTTGAGTGCCATTCTATCAATAATTGCTATTGCTCCTTCTGCACTCTTTGACATTAAAGAACCACCCAGGGTAGCATCCAATAGAGTTTTGGGTTGAGGTTGGATTCCATGACGAAAGACATGGATTTGAGTAAGCTCATCAAACCCATGACCTTGACATTTGCGTAACATAGACTTGAGCCACTCCCAAGCTTCATTAAGTGTTTCACTAGCACCTTGAGAGAAAGCCACAATTGTTGTCTTCTCTTCCATGAACCTATTATGTGGAAAAAATCTTTCAAGAAATTTTTCCTCCAAAATATTCCAATTGGTCATTGTCTGAGTCGGTTGATCAAGATATCATTCCTTTTCTTTCCCTATCAAGGAGTTAGGAAATAGTTTCTTGAATAATTGTTCCTCTTTAGCTTTTGGAGCTCCCGTTGCGCCCGCAATCTCATAGAACTTTGTCAAGTGAGTGTAAGGATCCTCTTGATCGAGCCCTATGAAGGTATTTGCATACATAAGGTGAAGTATCTCGGTTTTCATCTCTGAGTATCTTCCATTGTTTGTATTTCTCGCAAATTGAGCGTTCCTTCTTGGACTATTTGTACACGGTTCCCTTGCAGAAGGTGGGGGTGGAGGTGGATCAGCCATGATTGGTGTAGAGACGAGAGTTTTTGGTGGATTACTAGTAGAAGTTCCTTCGAGCTCTCTTCTTTCCTTAGCTAGTTATCTTCTTCATCTGGTCTTGCTATTAAGTTTCCGCACAGTTCTATCAATCTCAGGATCAAATAGAAGTTGATCTGTAGGCACACATCCTAGCATAAACAGATATCTGAAAAGCTAACCAAGCAAATTAAAAAACACAAGGAATATGACTGAGATAAGAGATAACAATACAAAGCTTAAAATAAGATAAACTATTGCAATGGTTGCAATATCAATAAAAAAATCCCTGGCAACGACGCCATTTTGTTGAAAGTGTTTTCGGTGGGTATTTGTTGTATCGTCTCCACAAGAATTATCGTGATATTAATGTCGTTCTACAAATTATATTGTCTTAAGTGAGGGTTTTGAAGTGATTTTGTTTGGTAACATTAATTTCACAAGAGATTCTTAGCAAAGAGTAAAATGTAAAAGATGTTTGTTTTGAAAGCATTTCAAGATTAGCTTTCATTAACCCATTTCATACATATCCTAATAATAAAGCATGTGAACTTGGTTATGATCATTATAATCATGTATCCTCACAATACCGTTTATCTCTAAAGCTATTTCGTGAATATTATCGTATTAATTACTAGATGATGTCTTATGTTAACAATCAGCATGATAATCTTAAAGCTTGATACAAAGTGAATATCAACTCACAAATATATGTCTGGAGTTTGGTTATTGATAGATGAATAACTTAGGTCATGGTTTGAAAAATACTTTTCAATAGTGATTCAAATCAAAGATCTATAATTAAAAGCAAAGATATTCATCATATATTGATCATCAACATTGTTCACATATAAAACATTAAAAGAAATACATATTAACAAGGTTAACTACCTCTAATCTTGACACAAAAGAGAGTTTAGCTACCCATCACCATGGTAGCTTGAGCAACAATTAAGAAAGAAAGCTCTACTGGCATCAAAGTCGAAAGATCAAAGATTGATGCTCCAAAGCTTTGATTCTTACTACTTTTGAAGTTTTTGAGCTTCTTGGCCTAAAATATCTTCTAAAAATCTGAAAAGTGGGATCGTGTTCCAAAATATCTTCTAAGTTGCCTTTTATACATGTGCCTCCAAGTGACACCACGCTAAGCCCATGCAGAGCTCGCTTAGCGTGGTTAGTAAAGTCTCTGTCAAAATCCCAGAAATGCGCTAAGTGCGGTGGAGCGGGCTAAGTGTGGTTTGATACCCTTAGCTACTGCCTTTGTCTTGAAATCGTGCTGCATACTAGGCTAAGCGCGGTTTGAACTGTAAATTAGGCTTAACGCGAGCTGGCATGCAAAATTTCTTTAAAATCTCTATTACACTTGCTTTTCTTCCTCCATAGGCCTCAAGCATTCATTCAAGTGATAAAACCTACAAAAATTCACCAATTTGATCACCCAACAAGCTATTTACAAGAATAAGCGTGAATTTACTTATTTGCACTAAAATTATGATTTTATTACTACTTCACCTTGAAATCAATTAAAAAGGACCACAAAACACTATCAATTATATACACAATTTGGCCCTTAACAGAGGGAAGCTGAGTTTTAGTTGGGCAAAAACTATAATTATGAGAAGATAATTATAATATTATATAATTAGAAAATTAGAGAAATAGGGTTTGGGAGAGCCTTTTTGTTAATACGTGAAAAAGAGGAGAAAATAGAACAAGAGCATTGGAAGGGAGAGCTAGGGCTTTGAGAAGGAGATCACTAAGAAGGTCATTGTTGTTGGTTTTGCTAGAATTATAAGGTAAGGGGGAGACTATTCATTTAAGGGCGCCTAAATCATTAAAGGGTAGAGAGGTTTCCCTTAATCTCCATTAGGGTTTTGTTTTTTCTTATGGATTGATGATAATCTATTAAATAATGATGTAATTCTATTTTTATGTCATGAATTGTGCGAAATTATGTCTTTGATGTTTGGTGTTTTCTATTCAAGATCAAAGTGATTCAATGATGAGTTTGATCTGAAATTGGGTGTTTTAGGGTATGAACATAATTGAATAATTCATGATGAAATTAACAGATTTGTATGATGTCAATCGATTGACACCATATGTAAATCGATTGCATGCTTTTTTTTTTTGAAATTTGAACTATGTCAATCGATTGACATCATGTGTCAATCGATTGCATGTGTGTATTTTTAGAAAAAAATTTACCATTAATCGATTAATTGGAGATGTTAATCGATTACATGCAGTTTTTAATCGAATTTTGGAAAGGCAGTGAGCAATTGAGTTTGATGTTAATCGATTGACATCCCATATCAATTGATTGATGCTGGGCAATTTTTGAATAATTCTTAAACTGAAACATGTTTATTTACCCGACGATTTATGCTTTAACTTTAGTTCTGTGAGTCCAAATGAAGTGTCGTTTGAAACATTAGAGAGCCAACGGGAAAAAAATACTTCATGGTAGTTCATTGTGAGATAAATGATGTGTGGATGTATGATCATTGTGTGAACATATGTTGTGAATTATATGAAATTCTGGCCTATGCAGACAGCAGATGTCCTAGCACATGTCAAGACATTGTGCTGCATAATCATTTAAACTAGGAGGCACAATAGTAGACTGATACCTTGAATATCAGAACTGAACACTCACGGATGTCACGACATCTGATCCAACATGTTTATCATGAACCCTAACATAAAATGTAAATCTGCAAAATGATAAAGAACACAGTAATTGTTAACCCAGTTCGGTGCAACTCACCTACATCTGGGGGACCAATCCAGGAAGAAGACTTCACTATCTGTAGACTGTTACAAAGCTAAATTCCCCCGTTTACAACTTTATCCCTAACATCTACCCCATGAACATCTTTACCAAGGCTAAACTCAAACGTTTACATCCCTGATATGAGATACCCCACTCACTTCCCTTAATCAACAACTGTGATTTCTACATCATCCCTATCAATACAGAAATATGTCAAGCATACTTGACAAACAAGCTAACTCAGATTTACTTAAAAGCTTCATCCAAGAACAATACACGATTCATTGCCTACAGGCTTCTGAATCTGTACAAGGTCCTATGTCTACCACAATGTATCCACTGATACAAAGGGAGACTTACAAGAGAAACCTACGACTCTCAACCCTAACCCTACTTCACAAAATAGGATTCCTAAGTCTATGTCGTCCTCCTCACTGTCTGTATAGGTCTTGGTCTTCTTTTGTAGTCTTCTGTTGAGTTGGGCTTTGTATCTTTCTTCCTTGATCCATTGTTAGTCATGCCTTGAATCATGGAACAGATTTAAACAAAACCTGATATGACAGTCATGATGTCAAGTATTCATGCTGTGACATTTCACTCGACATCTTTAGTCTGGGTCTGAATCCTTCATGTTGGAACATCTTTCCCAACATTATATTTTATCAAAATTTAGTCAAACTCTTGGAGCCATCAATCTCCCCCTTTTGACAAATTTTGGCTAAAACATCCTTCAACCTAATGATGCGTGCAGTGGAAAAATACTTGAAGCAAGTGGTGAGGAAAAGGGAGAAGATAATTTGGAGTTACCCTCTTCATTTCCTTGTGATACCTGGAACATAGTGAATGTAACTCAGGTCATAAAACACAACTTGCTTTATAACTCTGGTCACAAAACACAACTTCCCAAGATGTTATAACCAAAAATGTTGGAACATCCTTCGAAACATTTTGCATATACCAGCAGCACACACCATACACCTCTCAGCAATAAGCCACCCCCCCCCCTTTTTAGCCAAAAGATGGAAAAAGTGGCCCATGCATACCCAAACCAAAATGATGCTTACCCACATCCGAACATAACTCATTTTCCTTCAACGTAAGACGAGTGTTTACACCTCTTCTTAAAAAGAAGGCTATGTAGGTAGAGCCAAAAGACTAGTCAAAGATTCCATCATTTCTGACTTGTCCTCGAAACTACTTCTGAACCTTGTCTTGATACCTAACCTGATATTGTCAGGCTTATGGTCCCCACAGATAGGACTTTCTTAATCCAGATTTAACAGACTCGATTACAATTAGAATTCTTTCATTAGCAGAGAACTAATTTCTTCCTGTCAGCAATCAATAGATTTTTGTATTGAATAAACTCTTCACAGTTTTCGTGACTACAATCTGCAGAGAAAGGTAAATTCTCCCAGACTCATCAATGATTCTTAAGCATCTAATAAGAGCCATTTCCAATACACATGTACTACCAAGTTTCTCACAACTTGCAACAATACAAAATGTCAAGACATCCTCCTTGACATCTCAGTTTGCTTGATGCACAAATGCAAACTGGAACTACAACAATAATGTCAAGCCATCCTCCTTGACATCTCAGTTTGCTTGACGCACAAATGCAAATTGGATCTTCAACAATAATGTCAAGCCATCCTCCTTGACATCTCAGTTTGCTTGACGCACAAATGCAAACTGGATCTTCAACAATAATGTCAAGCCATCCTCCTTGGCATTTCTCCGGGAAGATCCCGAGAAAAGTATGATGTAACCCCAAATGAATTTACTTGTTAAAATTTTTTCTGCTTTTAAATTAAAGATGGCATTTCTTTTGACTGTTGAACATCAGAAGAATCTCGATCGCTTCTCCAAAGGTGTTTGAACCTCAAAGTGCAGAATCAAAGTACTCCTTCTAAACCAGTTCGCCTGAATGAAGGGATCGACTGTGTCAGAGACCTTGTTTCGTCTGACACCCTCGGCCGAGTTCTCATCTCTTAAGCCCGATCTACATAGCTCCCCACGTGGACTATTTCTCCTAAGCAAGGTGGAATTGCTATTTTGAACCAACGGTACTTCTTCACCCCGCGATGGCCGAGTATCCAATTGTGTTCATCTGTATGTCGTGTCTGTTTTGTCAGCATATACATACATACATCATGCATTTTTTATTTGCATTCACATTTCATATTGCATCACTATCACTTGAGTCGGTCTTGTCCCCTAGTGATAAACAGTTTTCTCAATCGAGTTTGTCAGTTCTTTCCTCGTCAGGAAGTGTTGCGTCTGCACAATCTCGCCACCAGTGTATCTTTAGATCAGAGTCGGCACTTGGCCACTTTGATAACTTGAACCTCTGAAAGATCAGAGAACCTTCAACAGATGTCACTCTTCGCCATTGAAGATGATATCCTTGCTTTCCCGGATTAAGGAAAATCCACAGAGAAAGCCTTGTGATCAGAGATTCGGCAGTACATCAGTATTTCTTCGAAAAGTCATTGATGAGAAGGTCATCGGCACCTCAAAAATCGATCCCATCATATGCCATTTCTCCGGGAAGATCCCGAGAAAAGTATGATGTAACCGCAAACGAAAACAGTCTCTCAAGAGACTCGCTTTCCCCAGTAGAATCGACAAATGGCGTCTCCAAAACAGAGAAGTTTGTGTACCTCTACAACTCAGACGAATGGGTTCCCCAGCAAGTCTGACATCAAAACTTTTTCCACTCAAATGGCATCTCCCCAGGAAAATTCGGCGAGAAGTTTGAAGGAAAGCCGCTACGAATAGCGTCCCTTGTCAGTATAGTTTACTGACAAAAGAAACTAAGACCAATTCCTTGGTAGGAAACCAGGATCGAGGGGAAGTTTATATTAGAAACTAAAACCAGTTCCTTGGTAAGAAACCAGGATCGAGGGGAAGTTTAAATCAGAAACTAAGACCAGTTCTTGGTAGGAAACCAAGAACGAGGGGAGGTTTATTTCAAAAGAAAACTGAGACCAGTTCCTTGGCTGAAGACCAGGATCGAGGGGAAGTTTACCTTTTCTAAGCATCATTGCTTAGCTAAAGAAGATGAATGCGTAAGCTACCATTCATAACCACCATCAAAATTTCGGATATTCCGATATTTAATCCTCTTGCACCCCGAATGCTCGAATACCTTCGTCATTCATACCTTCGGGTCCAAGAAGATTAAATAGGGGCATCTGTAATACCCCAAATTTTGACCACTTAGATTTCCCATCATTGTGAAAATCATCATCACAATATGGATGAACCATCATGCTTCATCAGTCTCCCCAAAGATGGGTGAGCATCCAATACAATCAAAATTAGGGTTTCAAGCCCTCTCTGAGTGCTTAGACAAAGGATCAATCAAGAAATGACATGATCTTCAACTTGTCTAATCTCTCAAACATCCACAATGGATCAAAAAGGACTCCCACTTCAAGGATTAAGCACAAGGCTGCTCCCTTCTAGGTGGATCAAGTCTCAAGATCGACAGTGTCACCAAATTAGGGTTTTGGTCGACCAGGGCCTCCAGATGGAAATTTTCATCTGGGCACAAGGCAATGATCCAAAACATGACCTAATATACTTCATGGAACCTCATGAACCCATGCATCAAGTCAATTTTGCCTCAGGGGATGCATTCATCAAAAATTAGGAATTAGGGTTTCTTGACCTAATTCACCCCTAAGTTGACTTTTGGGACAAACCATGAGCCAAGACCTCAAGAGATGATTTGAGGGTCTCTAATACACCATATTGATCCATTTGGAACAATGGATTGATCCAAGAAGCTTGAGCAACAAGTTTCATTTTCATCTGCACCACAATTAGGGTTTTAAGGGAAAAGTCAACTGTAACTTTGACTTTTGACCTGGACATGCTCCCAAACCCTAATACATGATTGAATATACCCTATGACACCCATGGAACATGTCCATCAAGTTTGATTTAGGTCAAGGACATGATTTCCTGAAGAATTGCACAGTTTGGAATTCATCTGATAAAAAGTCAACTGTGCACAAAAGTCAACTTTGACTTTTTGAGATTTTTCACCAAAATGGATTTTTAACCCTAAAATGATGTTAATGTATGATTTGAATCATCATTCATCAAGAAAAATCAAGAAAAGTGAGATAACTTGTAAAAGGGGTAACCATAAAACTTAGAAATTTTTCTAAGTTAAAAATAAAGTGGCAAAGGTACCAACTTTGGAGGACCATAACTCCTAAACCACAAGGCCATTTTTTCTCATCCAAAGATGGATTTGTAGCCCTAATTATCACCTACAAAAACTTCAACTACAAGTCATTCCGATTCATTAAGGATTTTGAGTTATGGAGTGATCAAAGTGGCTGAAAAGTGAAAATGTCACTTTTTCCAACACTTAGTGAAATTTTCACTAAGTCAGAATTCTGCTTCACTTTTTGCCAAATGTAGGGGGATTTTTCACTTGGAATCAAAAGAGATCAAAACCAAACTTGTTCAAACAGTTGTTGTATCATGTAAGAGCTTTCCAAAATGGCCAAGAACATTGCCAAATTCAACCTACATCATGAGATACAACATTGGCAAGTTGCCTTGCTGAAATCTGTCAAAGCAAGGCAGAATTTGTATTTTGGCTCGATTTGCCAAAATCAGCCAATTGTAATTGCTCCAATCCACTTGGACACCTCAGAGGATTGAATCCAAAGGGGACAATCACTGAGCCAATCCTCAAAGGTCCAAGGAACAAAGAATAGCATGTTGAACCTAGAATGGCCAAAATAGGGACAAGACTTCAAATTTGGAATAAGGCATTCAATGGAACCATCAAGGTGGCATGGACTGAGCCATTCTCATTTGAAATCAGTCAAGACTTATCCAAGACCAAGGGGACCAAAGCTCTGTGCCCTAACCTCTAGTCAATGGCTAGAGGAGACTTTCATTTCCATTGGTCAACATTGAGGAAACCTACTTACCAGCTGCCATGTACTATTCCTTGCAAAACAAACTTGCTCTACTATAAATAGAGCTCAATTGTGGTCAGTTTAAGAACACCAAAGCCATCTAACAGATGCTTTCCTCAAAATCTCTTTCTCTTGGCAAAAATGCCTTTCTTAGCAAGGTAGCTATCGGGTTTTGAGTTTGAGAGCAATTCTGCACAAACCAATCACTCACACACCTCACATACATCACATATGAGTTGATCAAACACTCACATAACATCTAGAACATCAAAATCTCAAAATCACTTGCCATCCACACAAGTTTGAAGTGAAGTTGCAGCTGAGATGCCATAAACTGATCCAGTCCATTTCAATTCAATCCAAGTGTTCAAACACACTCCATATGGTGTAGGGAAGCTGTCCAGATCATCACAACTTATCTATAACACCTCCAACTCAAAATCACATCTGCTCTTGCTGTCACGACTTGAAGGTAAGCCTAAACTTGGGCATCTCTCAATCTATGCATATTTCCTCGCACAATAATTTGGTCATATGTTCATAATCATGCATGGAATGTTTTCCCTCAATTAATTGCATTGTTTGAATCGTGTATCAAAAATCCTAGCCTTCATGCAGAAATTAGGGTTCTTGAGGTTTCTTCGTGATTTCTTGTTGTATGTTTAATTTAAATGAAATTAAAGTACATAGACATGATCGTGAGGTTGAGGCGAGCATAATGATATGTGGATTACATGTTATAATTACGTATTCAGTGAGATTGGATGGAAAATGCAAATCTGGGCAAACTGAAAAAACGCGCGTGTTCTTGGTGTTGTTCTTGGCGCCATTTTCATATATTTGAATATTTGAATTTTGTGATTTTGTTTAATTGATTCAAAAATTAATTTCTCTCTGAGTTTTAATGATTTTGAGTTGATTCTTTTTTTAATAATTCACAAAAATGTTAAAATATTTTATTTTATCAAAAAATCCCAAAAATATTATTTATTTCATATAATTGATATTTTTGTAAAGAATTAATATTTTGATTGTTTTTGGCATTTTAAATATTTTTTCTACATTGATTTTGCAACTTTTAATGCTTTCTAATTATTTTGTAGGTCAATACTTAATTTTTGAAGCATTAATCCAAGATCACAATTTGTTTTCCATGTGTTAAACAATTTTTGATCATTTTAATTGAATTTTTATTCAATTAAATACTTTTTGAAAACAAATTAGGGTTTTGGATTAATTCAACCCTCATAAATCATTTTCAAAACACTTTGGGCCTCTATTAGAGTGTAAGACCCAATCCTTTTTTGACCAAATCATTTTTGGGCCTCACTTATTGTATAAGTCCCGATACCGTCAAAAAATAAACGGCGCGATCGTCGCCTTTTCAAAAAATATCTGGGCCTCTCCTCGAGCTATAAGACCCATTCAAAACTTTTGGGCCTCTATTAGAGTGTAAGACCCAATCCCCCTTTTAACCAAAACATTTTGGGCCTCACTTATTGTATAAGTCCCTCTGCGTTAAAAGAAAACCTCGGCGCGATCGCCATTTTTAAACGAAAAATCATTTGGGCCTACCCTCGTGTTATAAGCCCCACTCTTTTTCCTTTAAACCTTTTTGGGCCTCTTGAGAGAGTGTAAGACCCATCCCTTTGTACAGAAAACCATTTTTGGGCCACAGTCACTTGTATAAGTCCCGCTGTACAAATTCAAACAGTGTGCTCACTGATAAAACCCTGGGCCTCTCCTTGAGCTGTAAGCCCCAAATCTTTATTTTTCAAAGTACTTTCTCCTTTGATTTTGAATATACTATTGTTTTCAATCTTTCTTTGTTGAACAACTAACCAAACAACATGGAAGCTCTACAACCGAGTAAGTGGTTATCGCTTTCATTTACTGCTTTCATATTATAAACTGTATTGTGGGGCTGCTCACTGTAAGTCTCCTTTCATAAGCTCATATCTACTGTGTAATAATAGTATAGATATTTCGAGTTTCCCCGGCAACTACGTCTAAGAACTAGGTGACGCCGTTTCATTTATTCGTAGAAATAGACACCTAGATCCCCAATAGGAGCACCAGATACAGTCTTCTCTTCGGCTGTCCTCCTTAGGAATCGTCAAGAAATTCTATCCCCCAGAGATGAATTATTCTCGGTGAAACTTCTCTTGAATTTCTTCAAACCGCCGAACGGTTCGGACTCTCTCTAAAAATTAAAGTCACTGGATAGTAAACCTCGCACGTTTACCAGTGGTTTTAACTCTAAAAGAGTTTTCCTGAACTTTTCTTTGGTTTGGGACCCACGGGCTTCTTAAAAGCATCGGCCTCCTCTTGGGCATCATACAAGGACCCACAGGCTTCCTAAAAGCAACCCCGCCTCCTCTTGGGCATTATTCAAGGACCCTACGGCTTCTTATAAGTATTCACAGCCTCCTCTTAGGCTTCGTATAACGATCTCTTCCTCCGGGAATGATAGCCTCCTCTTGGGCTTCGTACAAGGACCCGTCGGCTTCTTAAAAGTTTCCAGCCTCCTCTTGGGCTTCGTACAAATTGTCCCGACGACCTCCTAGAGGTATAGGAACAGAACCTAGTCATCCTCATAGAACAGTCCTTTCATAGAGTCTACTACTATTTCTCAAAGCATAGTACCAAAGATAAAACTCTAGACACGGACAGTCTAACTTCCTTGAGTCTCAAAGACATTCTCAAGCACCCTTCGTTAAATAGGAAGGAAACCCGCAGACTCAGACAGTCTCAATACCCTTTGGATTTCCCGTTTCCTCAAAGAGAAGGAAATACCCCTGATCCTCAAATTAAATCCCTGAGTACAGTGTTGCTCATATAAGAACTGATTTTCTCTTTTAAATCAGTATATTGGATCTGTCACTCAACTGAAACAGTTACAATAGCCTCCATCTCGGGCTTCGTACGAGATACCAAAATTCTCCCCAGTGGAGTCAAAACAACCTTTCCGCCTCTCTCTCAGGCTTTGTATGAGACACAAAAGATTCCCTCGTTGAGTCAATCACCCTTTTTTTGCCTCCATCTCGGGCCTCGTACGAGATATAAATCCCTTAAGCAAGAGTCGAACTCTTTGCTAGCCTCCTCTTAGGCTTTGTATAACGATATGCCCCACTGGGTCAAAAACTTTTAGCCTCTCTCTCGGGCTTTGTACGAGACACAAAATAGCCTCCTCTTAGGCTTTGTATAATGATTTTCCTAGCGGAAATTAGCCTCCTCTTAGGCTTTGTATAAGAAAACCACTGGTTGATCCAATCAATCTTTTAGCATCAAAGCTGTGCCTCGTTCACAGTACACAAACATCAACAACTCCTTCATCTAATCGCTGTAAGCGGCAAGCCTCTGGATCATCTATATCCATGCCACTGTCCCTCTTTTAGCATGAGAAATTCCTAAGGAAAGATGGCATTGCTCTACACTGAGTTAAAGTCTTCTCCTTCAGGTTAAAACCCTTTCTTCAGAAATTATGGCATTGCTCGGATCCGTGTATCCCAGTTAAAGTAATTCTCCTTCCCCCTCTTTAGAGATGACAAATTCTCTCTAAAGTCGAGGTCTTTCAGCTTCACGTCTTGGGCTTTGAACAATAGACCTTTTAACTTCACATCTTGGGCTTTGAACAAGATACAAATCACCTTTCGCTTCACGTCTTGGGCTTTGAACAAGACACCAAAAACCAATTTCCTCCCATAGAATAGGAGGAACTACGAACGCTCTGATTTCCCTGTTTCGGTAAACGGGAATACGTAGGCATAAGGTCAAAAGAAAAGATCTTAGCGAGCGCAATCAACAAAAAACCCAAATCCCATATCCCCATCAATCAAAAGCAGTAATTCAAAAGCACCAGTCCTAACATCCTAATCCTTATTCCCCGCCAGAAACCCTTTGCCTAGAAAAAAAAGAAAGAAAGAACTTGTATTGGCGAAATACGAATAACCAGTACAAAGGCCCCCCTACATTGATAGCATCCGTAACCTAACAGACCGCTGTTTAAATTCAGTATGCAAGCAGGGTTAATTGGAGACATCTATTTCCCTTCCTTATTCAGCTCACAATAGGATAAAAAATGAATCGACCTGTAGTTTTAAGCTCAACCGTAGAGAGCGACCATCGCTTAAGAACCGCGTCCAAAATCGCTCGCTACAGAAAAGTGGCGCCCACCGTGGGGCCGATCTTTCTTTCTGTTTCTGTTTTCTTTGAAAATGGCGACTCTGCTGGGGAGTCGTTGCCAAGATCTTTCTGCCTTAGGGCATCATCCCCGTTTTCCGCGGAAAATGGGAACTCTACCGAAGAGAAAGATTGACCTATGCTGGTCCATCTCTTAGGCAGGGAACCACAGATTGGGGCTTCCGCCGGGGAACCCATTTCTGTCAGGAACTTAAGATTCATAGCTTTATAAGTCTAGGATGATTAGGACAAATATATATATACTGCTTTTCCTAATTGCTATACATGTTTATTTTTCTGCTAATGGGAATGCGAGTGATGTCGTATGTGGACAGAATGAGTATACACTTAAGAAAAGCCAACCTTTTTCGTAGTGCGGAAGCTATCGGAAATAGATGTTACGCGATACTACCCTCATTTGAGGTTGGTGATCTATTCTCGGTGAATATCACTTACTCTAAGATTGCACACAACTCGCTGGCGATCCGCTTGTTGTTTTGCTTTCCTGGGAGGAGCTGATGATAATGAGTACAGGTACAAAAATCACCCTAGTATAAACCTTTGGGGATGGGTAGAGCCTTGACTTCATGACAACGACCCTTTGACCCCATGTTTTTTCTATGTTTTTGTGTGCTGCATTCATGCATCCATTTAATAAAACATTAAAACATTCAAAAAATTTCTCTTCTAGTCTCTCTGTTTTTCAAAATTAAACTAAGACTGTGATTGCAAATATCAGAGAAAAAGATTACGCTAATGGATTTCGGTAGAAGGAGAACTCACCCGTATACCTTCAAGGTTCCAAAACTAGGGGATTTGAGAAAGTTAGCAAGGATGATCGTTAACCCAGAGGCTTTCAGAGCCAAGCACGGCGGTTTGCTACCACTGTTAAGAGTCCATGTGATTAAGGGAATCATGGATGCGCTCATTCAGTTCTACGATCCGGTTTATCATTGTTTCACATTCCCGGATTACCAGCTGGCACCAACGCTGGAGGAGTACTCTCATCTGGCTGATTTACATATCACTGATCGAGCTCCATTTTCTGGACTGGAAGAAATTCCAAAGAATCAGACTATTGCAAGAGCAATTTATTTGGATGAGTCTGAGGTCAGGACTCACATGACCACTAAGGGTGGCATCCAAGGTTTGCCAGCCCAGTTCTTGACAAAGAAAGCTCTGTACTTCGCTAGTATAGGGAACAGGACTGCTTTTGAAAGCATCTTTGTCTTGCTCACCTACGGGTTATTTTTGTTTCCCAACATCAATAACTTTGTCGATATCAACGCTATTAAGGTTTTTCTCATTGGAAACCCTGTGCCGACTTTGCTCGCAGATGCGTATCATTCTGTACACTTAGGAAATTTGTACAGCGGAGGGGAGATCACATGCTGTGTACCTTTGCTTTACAAGTGGTTTATCTCTCACTTGCCTAAGTCCGCTGCTTTTTGGGATTGCAAGAGTGGCTTACGTTGGTCGCAGAAGATCATGTCCCTCACCAATTCTGATATAGATTGGTGTAATAGGATTTATGAGGGAATCAGAATCATTGACCGTTGTGGAAACTTCCCCAGCGTACCCCTCATAGGGACTAAAGGAGGAATCGACTATCATCCGATATTAGTTCTTCGTCAATTTGGATACCCGATGCAACACATCCCATTGGATGTTCATCTGGAAGGTCTTTTCTTCAAAGAAGGAGAAAACGACAGAGCACTAAAGATGGAAATAGTGCAAGCTTGGAAACATGTTCATAAGAAAGGACGAGAGTCTCTGGGAAAACCGGACTGTGTCTCGGTGGAGCCTTATCTCCATTGGGTACAAACTAGAGCTCTCTAGCTAAAGATGCCTTATCCTCGTTACGGAATTCTTCCGCCGAGGGAAATTGTCATGTACTTCATGACGGAAACTGAAAGGCTTCAGGTTACTCTCAATAAAGTTCAAAAGGAAAGAAGATCTTGGAAGAACAAGTACCGCACCCTCAACGTAGAGTGCATCCAAATACAACAATTACTGAAAGAGAAAGATGCTCTGATTGAAATTTTGGAGCAGCACGCTGTAGAGAATCAAGATGACCAAAGGAATTTGCTCACTCCTTTCACTTGGCAAAGGAATGACAACCCAACAACGGCCCAAGCGCCCCGGTCAAAGAAAAGGAAGATGCCAGAATCAACACCCGGTTTCTCCTCAGAGAGGACTCGGGACCCATTAGTTTAGGTTTCTGTTTCTGCACTTTGTAATCTACTGTATTTCCATTTCTGTAATCCTTTGGAATTCAATAAAAAGGGGTTTCCCCACTGTTTGATATTTGCAATCTAATTGTCGAAGTTTATTTTGATTAAACCAAACAACAATTAATATAATCATTGCATTCATTATTCTCACATCGCGTATTCTCCTTACCTACGAATCTCACGTTTGTGTCTCGATTCTAGAGTCAAACTGTCTCATTCGTATAATACTCGGGCCAATCGTCAGAAAAAGATGGATGATCTTGAGGAAGAAAACAGAGAGTTGAAAGAAGAGATCGACACTCTAAGAGAGGATATGAGAAAGCTTCGTAACGACATGCAAGCCATGACAGAAGCTCAGCTACAAAGAACTGTGATCTCAGAGATCACCTCAACGCCCATCATAGAAAAGTATGATCCTAGGTATCAGATACCGAAAGATCGTCCTTGGGGCATGCCTGTTAACTATATCCCGGAAGGATATGTTCCGCCGATCACTGAAGATCAGGGAATCGCAACAGAAGCCGTTGGGCCTGAAGGTTACAAACTTCGCGAAAGCGAAGATGCCAGGGGCATACTGAAGACTCCTGAAGGTTACAAACTTCGGGAAGCACCAAGACTTACTGCCGTAGTCACGGTACCACCCCCTGTGGTGCACACTGTCCCGGAAGGACAGATTCCACCAACACCTTCTGGTAAGAAGGAAACTATGTTTGAAAAAATGGAGGAATTCCAGGAACAGTTCCTGGAAATGCAGAAAGAGCTGCAAGCCATTCGCGGTCAGGATCTATTTGGAAAGGATGCCGCAGACCTCTGCTTGGTCCCAAATGTAAAAGTCCCGCACAAGTTCCAAGTGCCCGACTTTGAAAAATACAAGGGTAACTCTTGCCCTCAGAGCCATCTGGTGATGTACGCTCGGCGGATGTCAGCTCAGATGGAGAATCAGGACCTGCTGATTCACTACTTCCAGGATAGTTTAACCGGTGCCGCACTCAAATGGTACATGGGTTTAAACCGTACTACGATCAGCACATTCAGAGATCTTGGTACTGCCTTCGTCCAACAATACAAATACAATTTGGACATGGCACCCGACAGAGATCAACTCAGATCAATGTCGCAAAAGGAAAAGGAAACCTTTAAGGAGTATGCTCAAAGGTGGCGTGAAATTGCCGCTCAAATTTGTCCACCTCTTGAGGAAAAAGAGATGACAAAGATCTTCTTAAAGACCTTAAGCTCGTTTTACTATGACCGAATGGTTGCCAGCGCACCCAGTGATTTCACCGAAATGGTCGGTATGGGTGTACGTCTTCGTCCGAGAAGGACGTTTGGTAAAAGACACTGGATCGACGAGCGGTACTAAAAAATATGGTAGTGCTCTCCCTAAGAAAAAAGAGCAAGATATTGGGAATATCTCTCTCGGAAAGCAAAGGCGGCGTTATCAGCCAGTAGCAGCTGTTACTCCTGCTATCGGCCCCGTGCCTGTTCCTATGTATCAACCTCAGGTTGCGCAGAGCCAACCTGACCAACAAAGGACACAACAGCCTCTTCAGCAGGCTCGTCCTCCATATAACAACAACCGTATAACACGGCCATCAGGATTTGATCCTATACCTGTAACGTACGCAGAACTGTTTCTGTTACTGCTAGCCAAGGGGCACATCTAGACTAAGTCTCCCCTTTCAGTTCCGGAAAATCCGCCTTTCTGGTTTAAGGTGGATCAAACATGCCCTTATCATCAAGGAGGTTCAGGGCATAACATTGAGACTTGCCTCAATTTCAAATCCGACGTGCAAAAGCTTGTTAGGAGCGGGCTCTTATCTTTCAAAGATACGAACCCTAATGTTCTCACGAACCCGCTGCCTCAACACGAGAAAGCTGCAGTCAATCTGATTGAGAAAGAGACTAACAATGTCTATCAAATTCACGACGTACTCTTATTGGGGACCAATCTGGTCAAGATGCATTGTAGACAAAGTGGATATGGCCATGTGCCACCTCATAACTATCACCACTGTGATATCTGCTCTAAAGATAACCAGGGGTGTTCTGTAGTGCAAGCAGCTCTACAGGAACAAATGGATCTTGGATGGATCCAAGAGCACCGAGTTCGTGGAGTTAACATGGTTTACACGAATTCCAACGTCATTCAAAACCACGACATCCGTGCGATGAATGTCAACTTGGTGGCGATGCACTCAAGGTAAAGCCAGTATCATAATCTGCCGCGGCACGATTACAGTTCCTGTCTGATTTGCTCGGTAAACAAACAGGGATGCTCTTTCATACAAGAGGCCCTCCAGCGTAGGATGGATCTTGGGTGGATCCAAGACTACCATGATAGGAACTCCTATCAAATCAACATGGTTCAGATCTTCGATATCCGCGTAATGAATACCAACCTAGTGGAGTTACATGCTGAGCAGGTCCGACTCGGATTCTTAATATCACATGATTACCAAAACTGTAAAGCGGGTTGCAAAAACGATCGAGGTTGTACCCTTGTCCAGGAGGCACTTCAGCACTTGTTAAATCACTGGTGGATGCCAATCTACATGGATGAAGATACTCAGCAAATTAGTATCAATAACAGGAATCCTACTCGTCGTCAAAGTCAGGATGTCCGATCAATGGAAGGTAACCTAGTGAGGTTACGTTGTATTCAAAGTGGGCGTGGCCAGGTGCCACCACACAACTATGACAGTTGTAGCGTCTGTTCGGAAAGTAATCAAGGGTGTTACCTTGTGAGAGCAGCTCTTCAGGATCAGGTCGATCATGGAGAAATTCGTCCATATCCAGGTTCTGGACCCATCAACTGGACGCCGAACTACCTTGTCGATCAAGTTGAGGATGTTGTCACAATCTCTAGTCATCATAGGACCAGGGATGTTTTTTCCATCATTCCTCTACTTGACGAATCTAAAGTTCCCAACCAGGAACGGATCAAGGTTACTTATGATGGTCAGAAAAATCAGAAGGTTCCCATAGTCATCTATCTACCGGGGCCACTACCGTATAAATTAGCTAAGGCAATCCCTTACAAATACGGTGTAACAATAATCGAGAATGGAAAGGAAATTCCATTACCCTCCGTCGTGAATATTGCAGACATCAGTCGTGTAACACGGAGTGGTCGAATCTTCAACCGAGGGGTTGGAGAATCCAACAAAGAAAAGGAACTTCAGGCAGAAATTCCTGATCCACCAGTCAGTCAATCTGGTAATCCCGACTTTTCAAAATACAAAGATGAGATGCTAAAGCTCATCCAAAGGAGTGAATATAACATTGTTGATCAACTGTTACAGACTCCTTCAAAGATCTCAGTATTATCGTTGTTACTCAGTTCAGAAGCCCACAGGGAGGCTCTACAGAAAGTCTTGGAGCAAGCCTTTGTGGAACAGGACGTAACAATCAGACAGTTCGATAGCATTGTCTCTAACATCACTTCCTGCAATAATTTGGGATTTAGTGATGAAGAATTACCTGAAGAGGGTCGCCGTCATAACATGGCGCTCAACATTACAGTTAACTGCCAGGGCGATGCTTTAGCCAACGTACTGGTAGACACAGGGTCAGCCCTGAATGTTATGCCGAAGTCCACTTTGACGCAATTATCATTTAAGGGCCCTCCGATGAGAGTCAGCGAGGTCGTCGTCAAAGCATTCGACGGATCCAGAAAAACAGTTATCAGCGAAGTTGATCTTCCCATAACTATTGGTCCTCACACTTTCCAAATCACTTTCCAGGTCATGGACATCCGGGCAACATACAGTTGTTTATTAGGAAGACCTTGGATACATCAGGCTGGAGCGGTTACTTCAACCCTCCACCAAAAGCTAAAGTTCGTCAAGAACGATCAACTTGTCACGGTTTGTGGGGAACAAGCCTTGCTTATGAGTAACCTATCATCATCTGTTTGTGTAGAACCCGAGGAGGTTATTGGAACTCAGTTCCAAGCACTATCGGTGAGCAAGAACGATCAATCCAAAGAAGGAACTTCAATTTCTTCATACAAAGATGCTATCAAAGCGGTCGAGAGTACTGATACAAAAGGATGGGGACGGCTTGTCATTCCTATTGACAATAAAACAAAGAAGGGTCTTGGTTTTTCTGCAACCTGTACTCAGACAGCTGTCAACGATGAATGTCTTCATCCCCTTCAAAACTTCTTCCACAGTGGAGGTTTTCTTCACCCATTGTCTCAGACAGTTCATGCTATCAATGAGGAAGATCCCTCTGACACGGATGAAGAATGGAAGTCCTATCTTAACAAGGACGGCTATATGTCTCAGGAAGAGGTGCCTATGCCTTTTTGCTTTCCTACAGAAAGTCTGAGATTTATACCAAGATCAGATGTCGAAACGATCTACGGAGATTGTGATCCAAAAGGATGCCGTGCTCCGCCAAATTCATTAGAGGATGACACTCCGATGAAAGAAAACTTTGATCACAATTAGTATGGCCCGATGGATGGTCTGCCAATGTGGCAGCCTTACCCAGGAAACTTGGGGCAAGAAAGTCAGCCGATTAATGAAACTCAGCTGAGCATCATTGAACAGAATACCTGTGTCCCCGCCATGTCATGGGATCAACACTCAGGTCATTCGGAAACTACTCAACATGAAGATGAATTCGCAACGGTTGCAGGACTAGAATTCATCAACTATGCTTTTCCTGAGGTCAACGTCATTGAGAGAGATGACTCCTCCAGTTCCAAAGAAATTTGGGACACTCTGGGACAACCAAGTGGAAAATACGACTTTATGGTCAAGTACACTGCTCCCGAAAGCTCTCGTATCAGGCTCGAAGATATGCAGTCAACTGGATGGGGAGATGCAGCTGAGAGCACCAATGCTATGCAAAATGCAACAGAGGAATTCTCCTACGACAATTCTGCTTGGGAAACAGATTTCAATGATCCTACTCCACCAGAAATCAGCGTCATTTCTGAAGACAAATCAAGGAAGGTGCCATACTTTGTGATTCACCGAGGAGTTCGCCGCCAATGGGTTGCCGTTGAGGTTCCGAGGGTCGTTCGTCAGTCAAAGTAATTGCCATCTTTAAGCCTTTCACCCTGCCCAGGTGAAACGGATGTTTTGATAGGGCTCGCTTTTTGTAAATTTCCCTCTTCGCTTTGCCCGAAGCGAGTGAGTTTTGTTTTATAGGGCTGTAGTTTCAAGATTCGACTTGTTCATTAATAAAATAACGTCGTTCTGTAATTTCCGCATTAATTGCTGTTTTCTCTTTTTGCTTTTTCAGAAAATGGTAATCCTAAAAAAAAACATTCAATAATAAAAACAAGCAGTAAAATAAATACACTGCACACACTTGCATTTTCTCTATCTCTTCTAAACACAAATCATCACGTCATGCAGATTACTTGTTTTATACCCCGTTGAAACATACGATCCGATGCCTTCTTCCAACTTTGAGTTCCCGGTATTCGAGGCTGAAGAAGAAAATGACAACGAAATTCCAGAAGAGATCTCCCGACTACTCAGACAAGAGGAAAGGTCCATTGAACCTCACAAAGAACCATTGGAAACGGTAAACTTGGGTTCAAAAAAAGAGAGAAAAGAAATCAGGATCGGAGCATTGCTCAGTCCAACTGCCAGAGAGGGTTTGATAAAGCTTCTCAAAGAATTCCCCGATGTATTCGCTTGGTCCTATCAAGATATGCCAGGGTTGGATACCAGCATCGTGGAACATCACTTACCGTTGAGATCGGAATGTCCGCCAGTAAAGCAAAGGTTGAGACGCACTCACCCGGACATGGCTATCAAAATCAAAGAGGAGGTACAGAAACAGATCGACGCGGGTTTTCTCGCTACATCTGAATATCCTCAATGGTTAGCCAACATCGTACCCGTTCCCAAAAAGGACGGAAGGGTCAGAATGTGTGTTGATTACAGAGATCTAAACAAGGTAAGTCCAAAGGACGACTTTCCTTTACCACACATTGACATGTTGATTGACAGCACATCAAAGTTCAAAGTATTCTTCTTCATGGATGGATTCTCGGGCTATAACCAGATCAAAATGGCGCCGAAAGACATGGAGAAAACTTCGTTCATAACCCCATGGGGCACCTTTTGTTACAAGGTAATGCCGTTCGGTTTGAAGAATGTCGGGGCAACCTATCAAAGGGCCATGACTACTCTGTTTCATGACATGATACACAAAGAAATCGAGGTGTATGTCGATGATTTGATTGCAAAATCAAGAATAGAGGATGAGCACGTTGAACATCTGTCAAAATTGTTCGAACGTCTAAGAAAATTCAAGCTCCACTTGAATCCCAACAAGTGCACCTTCGGTGTCCGTTCGGGGAAATTACT
The DNA here is from genome assembly GCA_022829125.1 of Lathyrus tuberosus. Lineage (NCBI taxonomy): Eukaryota > Viridiplantae > Streptophyta > Magnoliopsida > Fabales > Fabaceae > Lathyrus > Lathyrus tuberosus. The sequence goes on from JALAZF010000185.1 coordinate 10,739,862, forward strand.
AGGATTCATCGTCAGCTAGAAAGGGATTGAAGTTGATCCTGACAAGGTCAAGGCCATTCAAGAAATGCCTTCTCCGAAAACTGAAAAATAAGTCAGAGGATTCCTGGGACGTTTGAACTACATCTCTAGATTCATATTCCTTATGACCGCCACTTGTGCGCCGATTTTCAAGTTATTGAAAAAGAACCAGGATTGCGTTTGGTCAGAAGATTGCCAAACCGCCTTCGACAGTATCAAGGAATATCTGTTGAATCCTCCGATTCTATCACCTCCAGTGGAAGGAAGACCATTGATCATTTACCTCACAGTCCTAGAGGACTCAATGGGATGTGTACTTGGCCAACAAGACGAAACTAAAAGGAAAGAGTCTGCCATTTACTATCTAAGCAAGAAATTCACCGACTGTGAGACTCGGTACACAATGCTTGAGAAAACTTGATGCGCTTTGGCTTGGGCAGCCAAACGTCTTCGCCAGTACATGATTCGTCATACTACTTGGTTGGTCTCCGAAATGGATCCAATCAAGTACGTTTTCGAAAAACCTGCTCTCACGGGAAGGATTTCCCGTTGGCAGATGTTACTATCAGAATATGACATAGAGTACCATGCTCAGAAAGCCGTTAAAGGAAGTATTTTAGCCGATCATTTGGCTCATCAACCGATTGACGATCAAGAATCAATCGGGTTTGACTTCCCAGACAAAGATGTCATGTATCTAAAGATGAAAGATTGCGATGAACCGCTACCCAGTGAAGGGCCAGAACCAGGTTCCCAGTGGGGACTTATCTTTGACGGAGCAGTCAATCATTATGGAAACGGAATTGGGGCAATCATTGTTACCCCTCAGGGTTCCCACATTCCTTTCACTGCCAGACTTACGTTCAAATGTACGAACAACGAGGCCGAATACGAAGCATGTATCATGGGTCTCGAAGAAGCGATTGATTTAAGGATCAAAAACTTGGACGTATACGGCGATTCAGCATTGGTTATTAACCAGATAAAAGGAGATTGGAACACATACCAATCAGGATTGATTCCTTACAAAGACTATGCAAGAAGGTTGTTACCTTTCTTTAACAGAGTTGAGTTTCATCACATCCCTCGTGATGAGAATCACATGGCTGATGCATTAGCCACTCTCTCTTCCGTGATTAGTGTAGGTCGATGGAATGACATACCTAAGATCGACATCATACGCCTTGAACGACCCGCTTACATCTTCGCGATTGAAGCAGTCAAAGACGACAGACCTTGGTATCACGATATCAAATGCTTCCTTCAGAAACAAGAGTACCCATCTGGGGCACTCAGAAAAGACAGGAAGACCCTCAGAAGATTGGCTGGAAACTTCTTCCTGAGCGGTGACACTCTTTATAAGAGAAATTTTGACATGGTTTTGCTCCGATGTGTCGACAGACCAGAAGCAGACATGCTCATGAAAGAAATTCATGAAGGATCCTTTGGCACTCATGCCAACGGACACACAATGGCGAGAAAAATTCTCAGGGCCGGGTACTATTGGTTGACAATGGAATCTGACTGCTACAAGTACATGAGGAGGTGTCACAAGTGTCAGATATACTCCGACAAAATTCATGTACCGCCATCACATCTCAAAGTTCTTTCTTCCCCATGGCCTTTTTCCATATGGGGAATCGACATGATTGGTATGATTGAGCCCAAGGCTTCAAACGGACATCGGTTCATCCTGGTAGCCATTGACTATTTCACCAAGTGGGTCGAAGCAGCGTCATTCGCTAATGTAACCCGACAAGTGGTGGTCCGATTTATCAAAAAAAATATCATCTTCCGTTATGGTGTTCCAAGCGAGATCATTACTGATAATGGATCTAACTTGAACAATAAGTTGATGAAAGAGTTATGCGCAGAGTTCAAGATCGAACACCATAACTCATCTCCCTACCGACCCAAGATGAACGAAGCGGTAGAAGCGGCTAACAAGAACATCAAGAAGATTGTTCAAAAGATGGTTCTAACCTACAAAGATTGGCACGAGATGCTACCCTTTGCTCTTCACGGTTATCGCACATCTGTCCGCACTTCAACAGGGGCTACCCCTTTCTCTCTAGTATATGGCATGGAGGCAGTGCTTCCCATAGAAGTAGAGATCCCGTCAATCAGGGTATTGATGGAAGCTAAGCTCACCGAAGCTGAATGGTGTCAAAGTCGACACGACGAACTGAACCTGATCAAAGAGAAGAGAATCACGGCACTATGCCACGGTAAGTTGTATCAACAGAGAATGAAGAGGGCGTTTGACAAAAAGGTCCGACCTCGTGTCTTCAGGAAAGGAGACCTCGTGCTCAAGAAGATACAATCATTTCTCACTGACTCTCGGGGCAAATAGACCCCAAATTATGATGGCCCCTATGTGGTCACGAAAGTTTTCTCAGGCGGCGCCTTGAGACTTGCAACCATGGACGGAGAGGAATTTGCCTACCCCACGAATGTTGATGTAGTCAAGAAATACTTCGCCTAAATTAAAAAAAAAAAACGTCTCGGTGGATTGAAAACCCAAAAGGGCGGTCCAGGCAAAAGTTAGAGACATGAAAAAAAAAGAATCATCCCGATGGATTAGAAATCTCATAGTACAATTCAGGCAAAAATTAGGGATAATGGCAAGTAACTATGTTCAACAGAGGCAAGTCCCTCAGCAGCAGTAGTTACATCATCTATCGGAGGAAATCTCCAGTCAAAGGTCATCTTCGACGGAAGCTCTGGATGCCCCGAATTCAAAGTTGGTAGAAGGATAGTGGTCGTTATGTTTCAACGTAGCCCTTTTCCCTGTAAATTACCATTTTCTAACTTTGTATATACTCTTTGGAATCACGCGTTTGGCTGATCTCCATCTTATCAATAAAATTTGAGCCCTTGTGCTTTTGTTTGTAATTCTTAACTTGCTTTAGCTTTACAGAACGACGTTGTTTAAACTTAATCAGCGATTCTTGAAATAAAACAAAAATGAATTTACTTGTTAAAACTATTTTTGCTTTTAAATTAAAGATGGCATTTCTTTTGACTGTTGAACATCAGAAGAATCTCGATCGCTTCTCCAAAGGTGTTTGAACCTCAAAGTGCAGAATCAAAGTACTCCTTCTAAACCAGTTCGCCTGAATGAAGGGATCAACTGTGTCAGAGACCTTGTTTCGTCTGACACCCTCGGCCGAGTTCTCATCTCTTAAGCCCGATCAACATAGCTCCCCGCGTGGACTATTTCTCCTAAGCAAGGTGGAATTGCTATTTTGAACCAACGGTACTTCTTTGCCCCGCGATGGCCGAGTATCCAATTGTGTTCATCTGTATGTCGTGTCTGTTTTGTCGGCATATACATACATACATCATGCATTTTTTATTTGCATTCACATTTCATATTGCATCACTATCACTTGAGTCGGTCTTGTCCCCTAGTGATAAACAGTTTTCTCAATCGAGTTTGTCAGTTCTTTCCTCGTCAGGAAGTGTTGCGTCTGCACAATCTTGCCACCAGTGTATCTTTAGATCAGAGTCGGCACTTGGCCACTTTGATAACTTGAACCTCTGAAAGATCAGAGAACCTTCAACAGATGTCACTCTTTGCCATTGAAGATGATATCCTTGCTTTCCCGGATTAAGGAAAATCCACAGAGAAAGCCTCGTGATCAGAGATTCGGCAGTACATCAGTATTTCTTCGAAAAGTCGTTGATGAGAAGGTCATCGGCACCTCAAAAATCGATCCCATCATATGGCATTTCTCCGGGAAGATCCCGAGAAAAGTATGATGTAACCCCAAACGAAAACAGTCTCTCAAGAGACTCGCTTTCCCCAGTAGAATCGACAAATGGCGTCTCCAAAACAGAGAAGTTTGTGTACCTCTACAACTCAGACGAATGGGTTCCCCATCAAGTCTGACATCAAAACTTTTTCCACTCAAATGGCATCTCCCCAGGAAAATTCGGCGAGAAGTTTGAAGGAAAGCCGCTACGAATAGCGTCCCTTGTCAGTATAGTTTACTGACAAAAGAAACTAAGACCAGTTCCTTGGTAGGAAACCAGGATCGAGGGGAAGTTTATATCAGAAACTAAAACCAGTTCCTTGGTAAGAAACCAGGATCGAGGGGAAGTTTAAATCAGAAACTAAGACCAGTTCTTGGTAGGAAACCAAGAACGAGGGGAGGTTTATTTCAAAAGAAAACTGAGACCAGTTCCTTGGCTGAAGACCAGGATCGAGGGGAAGTTTACCTTTTCTAAGCATCATTGCTTAGCTAAAGAAGATGAATGCGTAAGCTACCATTCATAACCACCATCAAAATTTCGGATATTCCGATATTTAATCCTCTTGCACCCCGAATGCTCGAATACCTTCGTCATTCATACCTTCGGGTCCAAGAAGATTAAATAGGGGCATCTGTAATACCCCAAATTTTGACCACTTAGATTTCCCATCATTGTGAAAATCATCATCACAATATGGATGAACCATCATGCTTCATCAGTCTCCCCAAAGATGGGTGAGCATCCAATACAATCAAAATTAGGGTTTCAAGCCCTCTCTGAGTGCTTAGACAAAGGATCAATCAATAAATGACATGATCTTCAACTTGTCTAATCTCTCAAACATCCACAATGGATCAAAAAGGACTCCCACTTCAAGGATTAAGCACAAGGCTGCTCCCTTCTAGGTGGATCAAGTCTCAAGATCGACAGTGTCACCAAATTAGGGTTTTGGTCGACCAGGGCCTCCAGATGGAAATTTTCATCTGGGCACAAGGCAATGATCCAAAACATGACCTAATATACTTCATGGAACCTCATGAACCCATGCATCAAGTCAATTTTGCCTCAGGGGATGCATTCATCAAAAATCAGGAATTAGGGTTTCTTGACCTAATTCACCCCTAAGTTGACTTTTGGGACAAACCATGAGCCAAGACCTCAAGAGATGATTTGAGGGTCTCTAATACACCATATTGATCCATTTGGAACAATGGATTGATCCAAGAAGCTTGAGCAACAAGTTTCATTTTCATCTGCACCACAATTAGGGTTTTAAGGGAAAAGTCAACTGTAACTTTGACTTTTGACCTGGACATGCTCCCAAACCCTAATACATGATTGAATATACCCTATGACACCCATGGAACATGTCCATCAAGTTTGATTTAGGTCAAGGACATGATTTCCTGAAGAATTGCACAGTTTGGAATTCATCTGATAAAAAGTCAACTGTGCACAAAAGTCAACTTTGACTTTTTGAGATTTTTCACCAAAATGGATTTTTCACCCTAAAATGATGTTAATGTATGATTTTAATCATCATTCATCAAGAAAAATCAAGAAAAGTGAGATAACTTGTAAAAGGGGTAACCATAAAACTTAGAAATTTTTCTAAGTTAAAAATAAAGTGGCAAAGGTACCAACTTTGGAGGACCATAACTCCTAAACCACAAGGCCATTTTTTCTCATCCAAAGATGGATTTGTAGCCCTCATTATCACCTACAAAAACTTCAACTACAATTCATTCCGATTCATTAAGGATTTTGAGTTATGGAGTGATCAAAGTGGCTGAAAAGTGAAAATGTCACTTTTTCCAACACTTAGTGAAATTTTCACTAAGTCAGAATTCTGCTTCAATTTTTGCCAAATGTAGGGGGATTTTTCACTTGGAATCAAAAGAGATCAAAACCAAACTTGTTCAAACAGTTGTTGTATCATGTAAGAGCTTTCCAAAATGGCCAAGAACATTGCCAAATTCAACCTACGTCATGAGATACAACATTGGCAAGTTGCCTTGCTGAAATCTGTCAAAGCAAGGTAGAATTTGCATTTTGGCTCGATTTGCCAAAATCAGCCAATTGCAATTGCTCCAATCCACTTGGACACCTCAGAGGATTTAATCCAAAGGGGACAATCACTGAGCCAGGCCTCCAAGGTCCAAGGAACAAAGAATAGCATGTTGAACCTAGAATGGCCAAAATAGGGACAAGACTTCAAATTTGGAATAAGGCATTCAATGGAACCATCAAGGTGGCATGGACTGAGCCATTCTCATCTGAAATCAGTCAAGACTTATCCAAGACCAAGGGGACCAAAGCTCTGTGCCCTAACCTCTAGTCAATGGCTAGAGGAGACTTTCATTTCCATTGGCCAACATTGAGGAAACCTACTTACCAGCTGCCATGTACTATTCCTTGCAAAACAAACTTGCTCTACTATAAATAGAGCTCAATTGTGGTCAGTTTAAGAACACCAAAGCCATCTAACAGATGCTTTCCTCAAAATCTCTTTCTCTTGGCAAAAATGCCTTTCTTAGCAAGGTAGCTATCGGGTTTTGAGTTTGAGGGCAATTCTGCACAAACCAATCACTCACACACCTCACATACATCACATATGAGCTGATCAAACAATCACATAACATCTGGAACATCAAAATCTCAAAATCACTTGCCATCCACACAAGTTTGAAGTGAAGTTGCAGCTGAGATGCCATAAACTGATCCAGTCCATTTCAATTCAATCCAAGTGTTCAAACACACTCCATATGGTGTAGAGAAGCTGTCCAGATCATCACAACTTGTCTGTAACACCTCCAACTCAAAATCACATCTGTTCTTGCTGTCACGACTTGAAGGTAAGCCTAAACTTGGACATCTCTCAATCTATGCATATTTCCTCGCACAATAATTTGGCCATATGTTCATAATCATGCATGGAATGTTTTCCCTCAATTAATTCCATTGTTTGAATCGTGTATCAAAAATCCTAGCCTTCATGCAGAAATTAGGGTTCTTGAGGTTTCTTCGTGATTTCTTGTTGTATGTTTAATTTAAATGAAATTAAAGTACATAGACATGATCGTGAGGTTGAGGCGAGCATAATGATATGTGGATTGCATGTTATAATTACGTATTCAGTGAGATTGGATGGAAAATGCAAATCTGGGCAAACTGAAAAAACGCGCGTGTTCTTGGTGTTGTTCTTGGCGCCATTTTCATATATTTGAATATTTGAATTTTGTGATTTTGTTTAATTGATTCAAAAATTAATTTCTCTCTGAGTTTTAATGATTTATAGTTGATTCTTTTTTTAATAATTCACAAAAATGTTAAAATATTTTATTTTATCAAAAAATCCCAAAAATATTATTTATTTTATATAATTGATATTTTTGTAAAGAATTAATATTTTGATTGTTTTTGGCATTTTAAATATTTTTTCTACATTGATTTTGCAACTTTTAATGCTTTCTAATTATTTTGTAGGTCAATACTTAATTTTTGAAGCATTAAATCAAGATCACAATTTGTTTTCCATGTGTTAAACAATTTTTGATCATTTTAATTGAATTTTTACTCAATTAAATACTTTTTGAAAACAAATTAGGGTTTTGGATTAATTCAACCCTCATAAATCATTTTCAAAACACTTTGGGCCTCTATTAGAGTGTAAGACCCAATCCTTTTTTGACCAAATCATTTTTGGGCCTCACTTATTGTATAAGTCCCGATACCGTCAAAAAACAAACGGCGCGATCGTCGCCTTTTCAAAAAACATCTGGGTCTCTCCTCGAGCTATAAGACCCATTCAAAACTTTTGGGCCTCTATTAGAGTGTAAGACCCAATCCCCCTTTTAACCAAAACATTTTGGGCCTCACTTATTGTATAAGTCCCTCTGCGTTAAAAGAAAACCTCGGCGCGATCGCCATTTTTAAACGAAAAATCATTTGGGCCTACCCTCGTGTTATAAGCCCCACTCTTTTTCCTTTAAACCTTTTTGGGACTCTTGAGAGAGTGTGACCCATCCCTTTGTACAGAAAACCATTTTTGGGCCACAGTCACTTGTATAAGTCCCGCTGTACAAATTCAAACAGTGCGCTCACTGATAAAACCCTGGGCCTCTCCTTGAGCTGTAAGCCCCAAATCTTTCTTTTTCAAAGTACTTTCTCCTTTGATTTTGAATATACTATTGTTTTCAATCTTTCTTTGTTGAACAACTAACCAAACAGCATGGAAGCTCTACAACCGAGTAAGTGGTTATCGCTTTCATTTACTGCTTTCATATTATAAACTGTATTGTGGGGCTGCTCACTGTAAGTCTCCTTTCATAAGCTCATATCTACTGTGTAATAATAGTATAGATATTTCGAGTTTCCCCGGCAACTACGTCTAAGAACTAGGTGACGCCGTTTCATTTATTCGTAGAAATAGACGCCTAGATCCCCAATAGGAGCACCAGATACAGTCTTCTCTTCGGCTGTCCTCCTTAGGAATCGTCAAGAAATTCTATCCCCCAGAGATGAATTATTCTCGGTGAAACTTCTCTTGAATTTCTTCAAACCGCCGAACGGTTCGGACTCTCTCTAAAAATTAAAGTCACTGGATAGTAAACCTCGCACGTTTACCAGTGGTTTTAACTCTAAAAGAGTTTTCCTGAACTTTTCTTTGGTTTGGGACCCACGGGCTTCTTAAAAGCATCGGCCTCCTCTTGGGCATCATACAAGGACCCACAGGCTTCCTAAAAGCAACCCCGCCTCCTCTTGGGCATTATTCAAGGACCCTACGGCTTCTTAGAAGTATTCACAGCCTCCTCTTAGGCTTCGTATAACGATCTCTTCCTCCGGGAATGATAGCCTCCTCTTGGGCTTCGTACAAGGACCCGTCGGCTTCTTAAAAGTTTCCAGCCTCCTCTTGGGCTTCGTACAAATTGTCCCGACGACCTCCTAGAGGTATAGGAACAGAACCTAGTCATCCTCATAGAACAGTCCTTTCATAGAGTCTACTACTGTTTCTCAAAGCATAGTACCAAAGATAAAACTCTAGACACGGACAGTCTAACTTCCTTGAGTCTCAAAGACATTCTCAAGCACCCTTCGTTAAATAGGAAGGAAACCCGCAGACTCAGACAGTCTCAATACCCTTTGGATTTCCCGTTTCCTCAAAGAGAAGGAAATACCCCTGATCCTCAAATTAAATCCCTGAGTACAGTATTGCTCATATAAGAACTGATTTTCTCTTTTAAATCAGTATATTGGATCTGTCACTCAACTGAAACAGTTACAATAGCCTCCATCTCGGGCTTCGTACGAGATACCAAAATTCTCCCCAATGGAGTCAAAACAACCTTTTCGCCTCTCTCTCAGGCTTTGTATGAGACACAAAAGATTCCCTCGTTGAGTCAATCACCCTTTTTTTGCCTCCATCTCGGGCCTCGTACGAGATATAAATCCCTTAAGCAAGAGTCGAACTCTTTGCTAGCCTCCTCTTAGGCTTTGTATAACGATATGCCCCACTGGGTCAAAAACTTTTAGCCTCTCTCTCCGGCTTTGTACGAGACACAAAATAGCCTCCTCTTAGGCTTTGTATAATGATTTTCCTAGCGTAAATTAGCCTCCTCTTAGGCTTTGTATAAGAAAACCACTGGTTGATCCAATCAATCTTTTAGCATCAAAGCTGTGCCTCGTTCACAGTACACAAACATCAACAACTCCTTCATCTAATCGCTGTAAGCGGCAAGCCTCTGGATCATCTATATCCATGCCACTGTCCCTCTTTTAGCATGAGAAATTCCTAAGGAAAGATGGCATTGCTCTACACTGAGTTAAAGTCTTCTCCTTCAGGTTAAAACCCTTTCTTCGGAAATTATGGCATTGCTCGGATCCGTGTATCCCAGTTAAAGTAATTCTCCTTCCCCCTCTTTAGAGATGACAAATTCTCTCTAAAGTCGAGGTCTTTCAGCTTCACGTCTTGGGCTTTGAACAATAGACCTTTTAGCTTCACATCTTGGGCTTTGAACAAGATACAAATCACCTTTCGCTTCACGTCTTGGGCTTTGAACAAGACACCAAAAACCAATTTCCTCCCATAGAATAGGAGGAACTACAAACGCTCTGATTTCCCTGTTTTGGTAAACGGGAATACGTAGGCATAAGGTCAAAAGAAAAGATCTTAGCGAGCGCAATCAACAAAAAACCCAAATCCCATATCCCCATCAATCAAAAGCAGTAATTCAAAAGCACCAGTCCTAACATCCTAATCCTTATTCCCCGCCAGAAACCCTTTGCCTAGAAAAAAAAGAAAGAAAGAACCTGTATTGGAGAAATACGAATAACCAGTACAAAGGCCCCCCTACATTGATAGCATTCGTAACCTAACAGACCGCTGTTTAAATTCAGTATGCAAGCAGGGTTAATTGGAGACATCTATTTCCCTTCCTTATTCAGCTCACAATAGGATAAAAAATGAATCGACCTGTAGTTTTAAGCTCAACCGCAGAGAGCGACCAGCGCTTAAGAACCGCGTCCAAAATCGCTCGCTACAGCATCTTCATGTCTTCAAGAGTGCACTCTCTATTCAACACACTTGCTGAACGCAATCATCAACTCTCTTATTGTATCCTCTGATAAGAAACAATAATCACTCCCACATGATCACCATCATGCCACCCGTGAGGAAGTGTATACCAACCATAACAAACTCTTGGCTTGAGATCAAAGTCCCATTAAACCCCTCATCCTACAACCATCTACACACCACACGAACTCCTCTTGAATTCTCATGTATAGACCTCCAGCTGCTTAAGGCATAAACCAATTGAATCAGAATGCTTCACATTCCTCAAAGAGACGCACAACCCTTAGCTTGTTATAACGATGTCAACTATCGTATGCATGCTCCAGAACTTCACAGCTGCTAAACTGATCCACTACTAACATGACTTGTTCCCAGAGGCACCATTGCCTTATGTAATATTTTCCATTGACCTTATCATTCTCCCGTATGATAACCTGGAATACTTCTGATTTTTGGTGAATCTCCACTTCTGAACGCATTCAGGAAACAGACTTCCAAGCAATTAACTCGTGATCCACTTCAGTCTTCACAAACACTTACATCAATCTTCCAAGACAGTTCTTCTTCTCCATCATTCTCCCATATGGCATTGTAGATACTTCTTAGGCACGATGCAAGTAACCAGTTCATCACAGAACCTGAAATCCTTTACCAAGGATTAACAACCCAAAGATGTTCTAACATCAGTTAGGACATCTTCCACACATCACAGACACCACACACCATGGTTCTTGATATGCTACACCACTGGACTTACTATCAGCATAGTAATCCACATTGAAGATCTTCAAACAACACTGAGCCTCCAGCTTGAACAAAGAAAATTCAGAAACCCAGAGAGAAATAAACTCTCATCCATCAAAGAAGGTATGCTTCCATCCTCAACCCAGAACTTCTGCCACAAGCTCCCAGAGAACCAGAACCTTCAACAATTTCAACTAACTGCTCTTCTACAAAAGAGCAATCAGTTTCAAGCATCCTGCTTGAATGCACATTGTGAAACCAATCAAATTCCACCTTTTGATTGACCTCACTCATCTTCAGAACTCCCACAAGATACCCTGATCTACTAATGAAATCAGATCTTCAAGTCACAAGAACTACTTGCCCTATAGCAAGACATCTTGGATCCACCAAGCCTCTTAGTCATGTAACATCTTCCCATCCACAGCTCCCGCAAACTGCATGAGATAGACCTTTTTGAAGAATCCATCACTCCCATTCTCCTATAGATCACCTTATCTTAAGCTGGTGTGCCACAACACCAGCTGAGACTTCTGATGTTAAGCTAGATGTCAGAACATTTTGATATGACATCCAACTGTTGAATTCAGCTCCTACTTCTGCCACTTAGAATAACCTCTTCCCTTTGTAGAACAAGAGTTCCATGCTCTCATAGACTTAATTCAACAACCAAGTTTGAGTGGACAACCTTCATCCTGCATTAAAACTCCAAAGACTTCAAACCTGCCACATCTGAATATTCAGAAAATAAGTAGTCAATGACTACCCTATAGCCATACCAAAGAATGCCACTTCCCTTAGTAGAGTCGTCAATAGAAAGCCAGAGATAACTGTCACTTATCCTCGACCTTCACAACCAGAGCAGACCATGCTCCAAAACACCTAGATCAGAAATAAACTGATCCAAGCTGTAATCATAAAGATTATGATGTCTTCATCTTCATCTTCAACAACATCAAGGCCAGACTAGTTTCTTACCAGGAAACTCTCAAGAGAACACATGCTTTTGTCACACTCGACTGAAGCCACTTCTTAAGTCAACACCTAAGATTAAAACAGATGTTAAAGCGTATGCAGTGCCCCTTCCATGATTCTGCATAAACTTTGTTGATGAGATGTTCCAACATCTTGTTGAACATCAACAATCTTGAATCTCAAGGATAATCAATTAAATAATTGTGGATTCCACAAATAGTAATTGATCTTAAATCCTTTTCCAATAACCCTTCTTCACTGCTGCAACTGAGCTCCACCAGATCATGTCATGAACACTTATAAAGTATTCAATCCTTTTTGCAAGTATCTTCTTCAAGGACAATGTTGAGATACCAAGGCTGCCACCCTTGACTCAAGTAAATAAGACTTTCTCTGAACAAATCTTACTTACCTCAACAACTCTTCAATTATATTGGATCCACTCTTAGGGTCAAGAGAGATGAATCCTTCCTTACAGTTTTTGGATGGTGAAAATAAATCACCTCCACTTTCTTCAAAAGTCAGAAGAGTAACTAGAAGACTCCAGATACACACCATAGATGCCTTTATGAGTGGACTTGAGAGAATTCTCAAGTATCTTTGACAACCTAGCCGACCAAACACTTATCAAACTCTTAGAGCAAGAACCTGATAAGCTTTAACTCAACTCCTCTCCTCTTTAATTGACTCCAAACTGCACTAAGAAACCAAGCTTCCAAGTACCAAGTCACCATACCAGATATCTAACCACAACTCCCTTTACTCCATCGCTCCCGACTTTGGAATAAAAGAACACAGATATCTTCAGATATAAAGAGGCCTACGATTGAGACCTTCCACCAACTTTCTTCAGTAACAACTCCAGAATCCCATAATTCTAGAGCTCTTCCATCAGAAACACATGCAGCGGAACCACCAAGGAACAAATCATGCTTGCCCTAATAAGATGTCACAACATCTTATAAGACACACCAACAAGAGAACTAGCCACTTCTCCTGTAGTTGTTGTAGAATCTCCTCAGTAACATGAACAACCTCCGGGTTGCTCCCTTCGATCCATCTCATCCATTAATACCCTAGAGTATGTCTGAGTTGATTGATTTGATCTTTAAACTCCTCCTTATTTAAAACGCCAGAAAGTATCTCCCAAAGATCTCATCCAGAACCAGACAGGATGCCTGCTCTGATACCAATTGAAATTTTGGCCTATGCAGACAACAGATGTTCTAGCACATGTCAAGACATTGTGCTGCATAATCATTTAAACTAGGAGCGCAGTAGCAGACTGATACCTTGAATATCAGAACTACACACTCACAGATGTCACGACATCTGATCCAACATGTTTATCATGAACCCTAACAGAAAACATAAATCTGCAGAATGATAAAGAACACAGTAATTGTTAACCCAGTTCGGTGAACCTCACCTACATCTGGGGGATACAAATCCAGAAAGAAGACTTCACTATCTGTAGACTATTACAAAGCTAAACTTCCCCGTTTACAACTTTATCCCTAACATCTACCCCATGAACATCTTTACCAAGGCTAAACTCAAACGTTTACAACCCTGATATGAGATACCCCACTCACTTCCCTTAATCACCAACTGTGATTTCTACATCATCCCTATCAATACAGAAATCTGTCAAGCATACTTGACAAACAAGCTAACTCAGATTTTTTTAAAAGCTTCATCCAAGAACAATACACGATTCATTTCCTACAGGCTTCTGAATCCGTACAAGGTCCTATGTCTATCACAATGTATCCACTGATACAAAGGGAGACTTACAAGAGAAACCTACAACTCTCAACCCTAACCCTACTTCACAAAATAGGATTCATAAGTCTATGTCGTCCTCCACACTATCTGTCTAGGTCTTGGTCTTCCTTTATAGTCTTCTGCTAAGTTGGGCTTTGTATCTTTCTTCCTTGATCCATTGCTAGTCATGCCTTGAATCATGGAACAGATTTAAACAAAACCTGATATGACAGTCATGATGTCAAGTCTTCATGCTGTGACATTTCACTCAACATCTTTATTCTGGGTCTGAATCCTTCATTTTGGAACATCTTTCCCAACATTATGTTTTACCAAAATTTAGTCAAACTCTTGGAGCCATCATTATATATATATATATATATATATATATATATATATATATATATATATATATATATATATAATTGTGTGAATTATTATACATGTTTGTCATTGATTGATGAGGCGAGTGGTTCAGAGTGAGAATTACTTGTATTACATTGAGTGTATGATTGACTATAGTCAGAGTGGGGTTGTAATATCTCTATGTTGTTATTGTTGTGTGATTGTTATCGTTAGAATGAGGGCTATAATCATCGATTGTGTTGTTATCGTTGCATGATTAAATGACATGGATCATATGTTGTCGTTGTTGAGAAAGAGACATGTTCGCTAGTTTAGAGTGGGGACTAGTGACTTGTCCATAGCTCAGAGTGGGGGCTCGGGGGTTCGTAGCTGATTGGAACCCGATTCGTATAAAGAACCAAATGTTGATTTGGTACTGTATACATATAGAGTTTAGTTGTGAGTCTGGTTCAGAGTGGGGATCGTGACGAGCATGAACTGAGTCGATATTGCATTGCATTACATAATGGTTATGCAATTGAGATGTTTGTACATTGATGAATATTCTTGTATGAATCGTGTGATTGGTGGTTGATTGTGAGGTGGGTGAAATATGAATACGTGTTATTGTGGTGCATGTTTGATATATGCATAATTTGTGGTGTGTGAATCTATCCTGATTATTTTATGCACCAATTCTTATTTGAACGCATTCTCACCCCCTTTTGTGTTGATGTATATGTGGTTCCCTGGAGTACAGATAATCAGGTACATGAGTAGGAGTTTGAGGTTGAGGACTATGTTGTGCCTTTTTAGTTACTTGTTGATAGAGTCTTATAGCTGGAGTCACTCTGATACGTAACTCAAGGGGAACAAGTTATTCTTTATCTGTTTATATCATATATATTCCCTTTTGATTTATGATGACGAACTAGTTTTCAAAATAATAATGTTGTTAAGGCTTTTTATGCCGAGTATTTTATAATTCCCCTGCTTATCAAACAATTTTATTTTTAATTATGTGGTTCAAATATGAGTTTGATTGATATTCAATAGCATCCTACTTGGATGGTATATGTGTTTTACATATTTTATTTAATTATTTGTCGAGTCGGTAAGTTGGGTGTTACTTAATGGTATCAGAGCAGGTCGGTCCATGCCAGGTTTTGTAATGTTGTTTATTCCCTAGAATGCGACATGTGTATGAACATTGTCGATGCATGTTTCTTCTAATATTTGTTTACTGGTGTGCAAAGAAATGGTTAAAAGAAATTATCGTACAATTGCTTATGCTTTGGAGTCGGTGGCTCAAGCGTTGCAGGGTCAGCAAAATCAGGTTAGTGATAAGTTTCATGGATTGGGGAAATTTCAGAGAAATAATTCGCCGACCTTCAAGGGAAAATATGATCTGGAGGGTGCTCAGACATGGATCAAAGATATTGAGAAGATTTTTCGAGTGATGGCTTGTACTGAAGAATATAAAGTATTGTTTGGTACTCATATGTTATCATAGGAAGCTGAAGACCGTTGGGATAATGTGTGGCAGAGATTTGAGGTTCTAGGTACTGAGATTGGAGGCTCAAGGAGATCGAGTTCCTTGAGCTAAAACAAGGAAATTTGACAGTTGTTGAGTATGTTATGAAGTTTGAGGAACTGATGAAGTTTTATCCATACTATAATGGTGCAGCTGTTGAGGGTCAAAGTGTATCAAGTTCTAGGGCGGCTTGAGACTCGAGATTAAGTAAGGTACTTGGTATCAAGAGTTTCGTTGGTTTTCTGTGCTAGGTAATAAGTGCCAAATTTATGATGAGGATAACAGAGCCCAATCTTCTCACCATAAGAGTTTTAGTGGGAAGAAAGGGAAAAATCAGAATCATGGGAAATCGTATAGTGTTCCAGCTGACAAAGGGAAACAGAAGGTTGATCAGACGACTATAGGTGGGAAAGAGTGAAGTGGGGGAGGGACTCCTACTTCTGTGAGAAGTTTCAGATGTAGTGAGTTTGTATATCGTGTTTCTGAGTGCAAGAGCACAACCGTGAGTTGCTTCAAGTGTGGGAAGCCAAATCACCGAGCTGCCGACTGTAGGAGTAATAATCTGACTTGCTTTAATTGTATAGAGAAGGGTCATATTAGTACTCAGTGTGAGAAACCTAAGAAGGTTCAGTCTTGAGGGAAAGTTTTTGCTTTGAGTGGAGCAAAGACTACTGCATTGGGTAATTTGATTTTAGGTACATACTTTATCAATAACTAGCGTCCAAACGGGCACTCTCGTGCCCGTTTATCTGTTTTTTAATTGTGTACACGCGTCTAAATATAAACGGGTATTTTCATTAAATTTTAATTTTAATATAAATTATTTTTGTTATAAGTGTGCATTCTCATGTTTATTTGCCCGTTTTTCTGAAATTGCACATGTAAGAAATTATGAAATACCATTTTTTCCTTAACTTTTATTTTAAATTAAATTATTTATCAACTTAAAGTTTTGTGATGATTCTGAAATGTGAATGATATATGCATAAACCTCAACCCTCCTTACCCCACTTTTTAGATGGATTCAGGATCTATTCATTTTTTTTATTTCTCAATTAATTTTAGTTTTTTTTTTTGTATTTACTCATTTTGAAAAAAACAAAAAGCTTTTTGATTGGTTTCTGTTGTTGGGGTTTTTTTTTTTCAAATGATCAATCCTCTTTAATGTATGATTTTGGGGTTCTTTTGAAATTTAATTAGTTAAAATTTTAATGATGGATAGGTGGGTTTTTTTTTTACACTCAATTTTTTTAAAGGGAAAATGAGCCCTAGTAATCCTGAGCTAGTGTCGAGAGGTATTGACGTTAACCAAGTATCGGATAGATGAATTTTGGGTTGGATAGTAATTAGATTGTAAAAAATAGGCTAAAATACAGTTTTGGTCCCCCTGTTTTTCAAAATTCACAGTTTTGGTCCCCCTGTTTTTTTTTTAACAGTTTTGGTCCACCACCCCAATTTTGGCCCAAAAAAAGTGATGAACAGTAACTTGTCCGTACATGTCCGTACATGAACAGTACACGTCCGTACATGAACAGTGAGGGGTGGGGGACCAAAACTGTTAAAAAAAAAACAGGGGGACCAAAACTGTGAATTTTGAAAAACAGAGGGACCAAAACTGTATTTTAGCCTAAAAAATAATAGGGTTAAACAAATATATTAAAATCAACATTAATCTAAAATTTTGCGATAATTATGAGTTGGAATGACAATAATAAATTTTAAAAAGCTCTTAATTAATCCATTAAATAAACAGTAATTGTGACCATTTCTTTCGTTTTGTTAGTATTTAATATGTTATATTAGTGGCAAATTAATTATGATCAAACAAATAAATTAAAATTAATAGTATGATAGAGTAACTTATACATAATTATCGATTGAAGATGAATAATAAATTTAAAATGAGAATTTGCTAATTCATTAAATACGCATTAAGTTTTTCCCATTTCTTTTTTAATTTGTTTCATTAGTGGAATGTAGTGGTAAGTAAAAAATACAATCGACTAGACACAAATTCAATTCAAAAAATTTAGAGGAGATGAAAGAACGATTTCAAATTACATTAGAATAAGAGTACTATAAAATTCTTATACAAATGAACACATCAAAAATAATATGAAAAACTAATATTTTTTTGTCTACTGTAAATCTAGAAAAAATGTAATCTAAAAAAGATACATAAAAATAATCATTTTAATCAAAAACACATCTTCTTAACTAAATCTTTTTCACTTTAATAGATATTTGACCAAGGATCAAAAAAAAAAAAAAAAATCAAATTCACAAAGTGTCCGTTTGTTTTCATTTTTTCAAATGATTTTTATAGTATAATATAATTTTGTGGAAAAAAAAATATAAAGAAACTTTTCATAAAAGCTTCAAACGAAACTTTGGTTTGAATAGTTATTATTAAAATGTTATTTTAAATATATCAAAATTTTATCCAAAAAAATTTTAGATATCAAAATTTTAAAAAAATACTTAATTTTGGAGCTATTTCAAATAGCTTTTCATAAAAATCATTTTTGAGATAAGACTTTTTTCAAAAATTATAATTTCGACTATGTTTTGATCTTCAATAATGTATGTTTATGTTGTCTAATATTAAAATTAGTCTTATAATTTAAAAAAAATGAATATTGAAAAACTTGTAATATTTTAAAAAACGGTTTTACAAAATTTATTTTTAAAATTAAAAAAAATATATATATTTTTTAAAGCTAAAACAAACATGCTCAAAATCTCATAAAATATCACTAATTACATAATATGTGACATGCAATTGTGCATGCAAAAACAAATGAAGAGCAAATTAGTAATTGATGGAAATTAAACTAAGTTAAACTTATGTCATTGACATTATAAAATTAAAAAAATAAAAATAAAATGTTCATATGCGAACTTATCAAAATAATATGAAATAATATGCAGAAGAGAGGATTTACTCCAAAGTTGATATGGTAATTGAATTTGTAAACATATTTTCTTCATTTCTATTGTTTACTTTTCAATTTAATTTGACATGTTAGGTTGAATATGCATTTTGAATGAGAGAAACTAATTTGCACTGAGTAACAAACAAAAAAAGTTTTAAATGAGAGAAACTAATTTTCATTGAGTAACAAACACAAGAATGTAGAAATGAAACATTCAAAAGGTATTATTGAAAGAGAAGCATTAAATAGAAAGAGAGTTTCTTAATAGACCACCCAAGTTTCTTAGGCATCATGTGGAATTTCTTTTTTGCCCCCTGATTTCAGATGTGCACATCCGGATGCACCAATTTTTTTAAAAACGTTGATATGTTGCGGATATGCATATCCGAAAAAATTCTGGATCTGCAGATCCGGAATAATTTCTTATTAATTCGCGTCAGACCTTCTTCCTCCCCCTCATTTTTCACATTTTCATTTTCCAAACACCAAACTCTCTCAAACTCTCAAATTCTCAATCCCACAAATCTCGACTTTTTTCACTCGAGTTCGGCGCAGAGCAACTTCTACAACGATCAAGACACTCCAAATCCTCCGTATCTCAATTTAATCGGTAAGTTTTCAAACTTTAGAGTTTCTGAGTTATTTTCGAGTAATCGATTTAGAGTAGAGTTTTAGGTGTAGAAATTGTTAGGTAGTATGAATAACATAGGTTAAAGACAATGTAGGTATTATTTGCTACTTCAAACGGACGATCAGGGCATTGAAATGCCTTTTCCATGGTACAGTAGCCATGACTGCTATTTTTTAGCTTGAAAATACGTACCGGATGTGCAGATCCGGAAAGATTTTATCGTTAAATATTTTGAGTGCTTCCGGATGTACACATCCGGAAACACCCAATGTTAAATATTCTGTGTACTTCCGGGTGTGCAAATCCGGAAGACACTTGGTTTTTTTTTTGGGTTTTTTTTGTTTTTTTTAATTATTTTTAAAAAATTCTAATTTATTTATTATGCTTTGCAGATTACATGGCTGGTAGAGACGATCATATCATACATGGACGGACAGCTTAGCACGCATCTGTCCGACGTGAGCGGACGCAGTCTACAGCCGAGGCTTCCGGCGCAGAGGGAGTTGGGGTAGCCCCTACAGCTGAGAGACATCCTACACTACATCCTACACCACAGCCACCCGCATCACAGGTCCAGGCCACTTCCACATTACAGGTTCAGGCCACTCCCCCATCAGCCGTCGATTCTACATCTCGGAGGCGTCGGGTTTCTACTGCTAGTTCATTAGGGTCCCAGCCCGCACGCGGGCGTCGTCGGGAGACTCCAGCTCCATCAGCTGCTCCTATTTCATCCTCTGTTCCTGTTCTTGTTCCTGAGGGTGATCACCCAGCACGTGAGGGTGGTGACGCCGATGACGATTTCGATGAGCTGGACGGTTACCCCGGGGGACCGTCTGATATATCCTTACTCGTGGGGTACTCTGAGCATACTGCCAGATATGTCTGGCTAGGAGAGGTAACCTTTCTCGATTTATTTATAGAATTGTTTTCGTTGAAAATATGTTCATTTGTAACATTGTTTTATTTGAAAATTTTCAGGAGAAGGATTCACAGAAGTTCTATAACCATGGGGGCAAGGTTATGGACATGCTTGTGGCGGTGCCAGGGGATGAGTGGTTCACGTTTGCACTTGCTACCTCTGGTCTTGGAGGTCTGTCTAGGATTGGGTATCCCCAGATTATGTACGGTATGCTGATGGCTTTTGTTGAGAGATGACACCCTGAGACATACTCATTATCGTACCCCAAATTCTACCTCTTAGATGTCATAACATCTTGCATAGACATTTAGGATCAATCATATATGCACTATTTAACTAACCCATATCTTGCAGTTTGTTTCTCTTATGTTCCAAATTAGGGTTTACACAGAGAAATTCAAGGCCTCCTAAGGTATCCTCTGACTCCATACAATCATCACAAAGACTCATTAGTTGTTTGGAACCAAGATCTCAAGACTTTGAGTCAAGTCAAGTCAACAAAAGATCACCAGACCCAAGTTGGAATTAGGGTTTTAACCTAAGGAATCACTGAAGAATTTTGTCATGTTAGGTCAAGTTTTACTTGGTTCATCAACCATTTGAGTTACCTATATCCAAGAGGTCTCACTCAATAAGAACTCAAGGTCATCTGGCTCTCATCATGATTAGTTTGAGCCACAGTTTCACCCTGTCTCCAAATTAAGGTTTCTGTTAAGACAAGTGGATCATTGCCTTTGATTTTGATCAAGAGATGCTCTCAAGCCTTAGGACTTGACTCCGTATGATAGAAGACATCCCTAAAGTCCATCTATGAGCTTTAGATGTGAAGGAAGAAGCAATATCATAAGAGTTTGCCCCAATGCATTCACAGTTGAAATTAGGGTTTTGACTGAAACCCTAATCCTTGGGATTTTGATCCAAATGAAACCTCCAAGGCCTCAATTCATCATAATATGCCTCATTGATGATTTAGGGTATGAGAAATTAAGTCTCAAGAGTTTTTTTGCAAAGGAGGCAAGGTTTAGTTCATGAAACTTTTCATATATGGAAATTTCTCCTCTTGTGCCAAATTGAAATGGTCATACCTTCCAAACCACACATCCAATTTGAGTGACTCAAAGCCCAAATGGAAGCTCTTTCCATGATCTTCAAAGTGTTAAATATGAATTTTCTCCAAAAAATGCATGGTTTGTGAGTTATGAGACTTAGAAGCTAAACTGCCCCAAGACTTGGTGAAATTTCAGCTTGTTTTCATTTAACTTGCACACGACTTTAACCCAGTTTTTCATAAAGTTCCAGGCCTCAACTAAAAAATCTTTGGACATGAAAGTTGTAGAGGGTATTGAGGACTTTCCAAAACTTACTATAACTCCTCCATCCATTGAGTGAGCTAGGAGTTTCGAAGATCCAAAGTTGGAGGTTTCATTCCTTAAAGTTCAAGAAACCAACTTTTGTGTGTTAACTCAAAACATCCTCTAATCACCAAATTTCCATGTTTCTGAGTTTTAATGATGAATTAAACCCTAATCCAAGCCTTGGCCATGAAATTTAACTTGTCTTGCATTAAAATATGAATTTGTGTCTTGTTTGTGCAAGTGGGAGGGAGAGAAAAACTTTACAAAAGCAAAACAATAGTTTATTCCTTGAGACATGGACCAATCACTTCTCACCAATTCTTACTATGGTGTTCAGAGATCCTCGAAAGATTTATGCTCAGCAAATACATATTTCTAACGCAAGGAAAGGGCAATGTTGGCATTTTTAGCAAGTGTAACCATACCTTGAATCCTCATGTTCATACTGACAACACCTAGCCAAGCTTATCATGTTTTGATCAAGCAACCTCTTTTGGTGTTCCAAGTTGAATGACTTTGTGTAAAGCATGTTCATCTCCCCCGCATCCTTGGTCAAGATAATATATGTTTGTTTCAAATGGTAGTTTGCTTTTCTCATTCATTTATGCCTAATATGGATAAATGGTTCCTCATTCATGAATTGTAATTTGAATCTTTTGGTTATGTAATGTTATTGGTCATTATGGTGAATTAATGATTTGTTACAATGATTGGTGAAAGATTGGTATATACTTAATCTATTAAGACTCAGTTTTGTCAGCCTTGACGATGGATAAGTGCAAACATAGCTTTTGTACCTTTTGGTTTTGTGTCCTATGCTTCATAAGATGTTGGAGTTTTTGTTGTATGTTATCATGAATCATTTGATTACATTGTTTATTACTATGTGGTTGGAAGGTCTGGTAGCATAATTGAAAGATCTTTGTTTAAATCTACTTTGATGAGAGTTAAGTGTGTGTCTTGTGCCAAGATCATTCAAATGCCAAGCCTGCCTTTTGCACGCGCATAAGGGTTTATGTGTTTATTGAGTCATGTTTATGACTAGATGAAACAGCCACCCCAGTGGCAAACACACACATACACGCGCACGTTTGACCCATAGGACGGGGGTTCGAATCCCCCTCGCCCCAGTCCTTTTATTTTTACTTCTTGAAACCAGCTTTGTTTTACAGATACTTGTTTTGTGACTATAACTAGTAAGCACGCACGCGTTGGCATGATTGGCAAGGTTTTTAGGCTGCATGCGCAAGGGCCTGGGTTCAATACCCATGGGGGTCTCTCCTATTTTTTTTTATCACATGTTTGTTTTGTATATTTCATGGTAAAATTTCAAACCTTCATAACTCTACCATTTTTTATCTTTTTTCACTCATTCTTTTTGCTAAATGTTCCTAAATGAATTTACCTTTTGGAAATAAAAATATTTAATTTTGAGACCTTTATTTATGATGGAAGTGGAAGTATCATTTTAGGGCTTTATTGCATTTCTTATTTGCTCTTGATTCTTTTATCATGTCATTATCTAAATGCACATTGGTTCTAACCTTGCATGATGCTATAAACCTTGTCCCACTTGAGTGCTTTTTTATTTGATGTTACATCTTCACGTGAATATCCATTGTAAACTTCTTGTTTCATAAAATTGTTATTCTCCCAATTCCAAAGGAAAGTCCTCCTAAATTGACTCATAAGTCAATAAGAAAATCACACATCATGTTGGCCTCCTAAGAGCCATTTTTCCCCTAGGCCTCCTAAAAGCCTTTCTCTTTTCTTGGCCTCCTAAGAGCCGTGAATCATAACTTAGAAATAGGATAGAGTTTCTAAACTCTATGTGGACTCATCACATTAAGTATCCACTTTTTCCCCACCATAACTTAGACTTAGAGAGTTTCCTTAAACTCTAAATGAGCTCATACTCATTTCCCCTTGGAACTTTGGCCATAGTCACAAGTTCCTCCAATTCACCCTTAGTTAGGTGAACTACTGTTGCTCTGATTCTTTAGTCAGATACGTAGGCACAAGATGCGACGTCTTGGCGAGCAAACTTAGTGTACATACCCTTAGGTCTTTACCTTTAGCAGATATCTTAGCAAGCAAACATAACATAACACAAACTAAACAAGAGGTTCCTGTAGAGTACTACAGATACTTAGGGTGCTAATACCTTCCCTTTGTATAACCAATCCCCGAACCTTAGATCTCCCTCCCCCGCTAGGTTTTTTTCGATCTTGAACCTTTCCTTTGGATAAATCAAAGTCGGTGGTGAATTCAAAGTTTTGTGAAGCAAGTTAATTAATAGCTTGTTATCCAATTCTTACCGCAACACTCATTCCATCTACCGTACGGCGAGATCACGATCACACTCGACGACATCTCGTGCCTTTTACATCTACCAATCACGGGTACCCTTCTCCATCACGGTAGTATGTCGAAGGGGGACGCAATGGAGATGCTGATTGAGGAGCTTGGGGCTACCCCAGAGGAGGCACTTGCGGAGGTGACCCAGTTGAGAGGCGCACATGTCCGGTTCTCCTTTCTGACATGCATATTTGGTGAGGAGCTTGAAGAGGCACAACGGGCAGCAGGGGATGCAGATGAGGTGGAGATCAACAGGCAGCGTACCCTGAGATGCTACTACCTGTTTTTGCTCGGCACGCAGCTGTTTGTGGACACCAACGCCTATTATGTTGATGTCGTTTACCTCAGGTACCTTTTGGATCCCACAGAGATCTATGGGTACAATTGGGGGCGGCTACGCTGGCATACACTTATGTTAGGCTTTCAGATGGTTGCCTCTGGGCAGCCAAGACTGTGGCAGGCAGCTGTACGCTATACGTGGTAACAATCTAATATTCTAAGTCATTTTTTCATTTCTTTTCTTTCATATTCATTATAATGTTTGACACCGATGTTATGTTTTCCATTTTAGGCATGGATATTACAGCATTTTCCCAAGATTACTGGTTGGGGGAGTGTCGATGGGTACACTAAGGATATGCCACGTGCTGCTGCATTTCTCCTGCTCAGAGGAAACCAGGCGCCCGACCCCTACAGAGTGTATCTTGATTAGATGGCTGCTGAGGACGTTTTTTATCACCCCTATGCCGATCACCGTGTGACGCACCCGTTCGATGAGGTTTCGCTGTTCTCAGGATGATTGGCATGCAGTTCGGCCATTACTGCTCGATACCTGCCGGAGCACCTCTTGTGTAACACCCCATTTCTACCCGGTGGATAATAGTAAAATCAGAGTTATAAAATTTCAACATTCAATAGGATGCTACACTTTCATCTTAAAAACAACTTCGATTAATTTCATATGAACAGATACATAACACTTTGATCGGATGAAACGATAACAACAAAATTCATATATACCTTCTTTTCAAAACAAAACAACTTCAAGATATAAATATTCAACTTTGATTCACTTAACATTTTTGTTCGACTAAAACAACTTCAAAACAACATAATACTTAATAAATTCAACTTAAAAATTCAGCAATGTAAAACATATTCAACTATAAACAACAAGCGTCCATCCCCCGAGTCTTACGTATCAGAGCGACATCACCGACTCAACTAGTAAGGATAAACGACCTTCATCTTTGCTAACCTGCACGTTACCAACATATGGGTAACATTCAAACAGAAGGGGTGAGATATCGAATAATATAAACAAGAGTATGATAATCAAAACATTAGACTAGAATCATACAATTTCACTACTTTACGGCAACAACAAACAACAATCATCAACAACTCAACAACAACTTCATCAACATAATACTACAATAACTTTATCAACTTAATACAACATCAAATTTATCAACATAATACAACAACAACTTTATCAACATAAGTAATGCGACACAAAAATGCGACTCAACTATGCGTATGCATGTGGTACCAATGGAGCAAAACTCCCAACTTAGAAAGTGCCAGTTTGTCGGGCATCAACAAGGCATAAGCCTTCAACTTCAACTTTTTGCCAATCCAGGCCAACTTAATAATTTTTCCAATCCAGGCCAACTTAATAATGCTATGATATGCATGTGACAACAACCACAACATCAACTTATTCAACACAACACAACAACGACAAAAATGCAACAACTGGAAATAACTCAATCAACATTGGTCACAAGACCTGCAACAGCAAGACAACTTAACAACATTGGTCATAAGACCTGCAACTGCAAAACAACTTAACAACGTTGGTCATAAGACCCGCAACTTAATAATGTCCATAAATCGGGACAATTCAACACAATTCAACTTCACCTGCAAATCAACTTATTCGACATAATTTCAACAAAATAATCCAACCGAGAATACCTACCCGTATACACGACTTACTCCGACAATTTTCAACTAATACCGGATAACTAATCTTACCGCTTAATTCTACTTATTCGACTAATTCCATACATCAACCAACCAAAAATAACTACAACCACTTACGAATAATTTCTGCAAAATTTCAACTAATTTCGATTAAACAATTATACCGGTTAGAACTACTAATATTACTATTCGGTACTATTTTCATCAACCTCTATTATTACTACCAATTCCCACTGTTTCTATTTATTTGCTCTCGGCTACTATTATCTTCTGCTACCAAAACCAGACCGTTATCAAGTATGTTCCTGCTATCATTTACAGCATTCTGTTATTTACTATACTGCTAACTTCAATGTGCTGCTATTTGAGTTTCTCCTGCCATTTAACCAATCTGCTACAAATATTAATTCTGCTACTTATATAAGTATACCAATTGTATACCAGACCTCTGCAACTTAATCATCGAACCTGCTATTTGCTACTAAAAAATAACCACACGTACTGCTAATTTATCCTGCTACTGCTATATCTTTTCTGCTATTACATATATTAATAGTGGCTATATTATTTTTCTGCTAGATGATTCAATTCTGTTTTCTGCTATATACTATTACTAGCATATTGATTTAATAATATATGGTTTAATAATCTATAGATTTAATGCATTAATCTTCTGTTAATTCAGCTTATACCTACTATTAAATCCAAAACAATTATATCAAAAGAATCAGGTGGCTTGCGCCACATCCTTTCCTTGGTTGGTGGTGGCTTGCGTCACCCTTTAATTGGCACACAGGGGTGGCTTGCGCCACCCCCTCCCCTCTTATTTCTTTTTTTTTTTTTAACAACCAGCACCTATATATTCCCGAACCCAGAAAACTCCATGCCATTATCAGTTCACAACATCGATTCAATTATCATGCCACAAAACATCAATTACACAAAACAACATCAATCCACCAATACGGTTCAACACATATACAGTAGAAAATTATATCAATCCCAATCCCCCATACCAATTATCATATACCCGGTTATAAAATTCAAACCCCACCCTTACCTTAGATTGAAGGCAGCTCGAATTTTCGGTCGACACCGAAGCTTTGACGACAAACTCTCGTATTCCCTCTTCTCCCTCCTTCGTGCTTCCAAACCCTTGTTATTTTTCTGTAACTTCTCGTACTTCTCCAAAACCTCCTTCTCCAACTTCCACGTACTTCTATCTCTATTCTTTCTATTCCTCTTAATTAAAAACCTAATTGTTGCACCCCAAATTTTACCCTCATTTTTTTTCTTTTCTAGATGCTATGTGATTTATTTCTCTGTTTTTATCTTAATTTCCATTTTTGTCATTTCATTTATCTTAATTTAGCATTTATTTTTAATAGTCTTATTATATTTTATCTTAATTCAATTTTAATGTATTATTTTATTTATTTTATTAGTTAATTTTCTTAATTTAATTTCATTTTCTTTAGCTTAATTACCTATTTTTTGTTGGTTGATTTTAAATTAATTATCTTCTCCTTATTAATATTATTGTTAATTTTATTTAAAGTATTTAAATTAATCCTTTAATTTTAATTTAAGATAGTTTTAATTTTGGGTTTAAATTAATTAACTTTCATTAAGTGCCATTAGTTTTATTTATAAAAGATAAAGCATCACGTGTGTCACGCTCCCATTGAACCTTTGCGGATTTATTGCGAATTTTGATTGGAGGATGAGTTAAAGCAAGGACCAATAGGAAACCATCGTTTTCGTTTGACTTTTCAACGGAAGGTGATGACCAATCGAAAAGTGACACATGCTTTGGAAACTCTTTCTTCCTCTTTGTTCGTTCGTGTTCTTGTGTTGCAGAGGAAGACAATTTCAATTCACTCAAATCCGTTGCAAGCTCATTTCAACTTCACCTCATCAATTGCTTGGCGCGACACAAACCCAATTTCAAATTCACCCACTTTTCCTCTTCAAGCTTCAATTGAAATTCATTTGAACAAAGTGGATGGTGATGCGTTCTACTCTCGTCTTTCTTCTGCGCAATCTGAGCACAAGCAAAGCAATGTCGCTCTCACTTTCCCAAAATTATACCCACTTTGGCTTGCAACAAAGGAGAGGTGGAGAAACAATACTCATTTGATGCATTCAACCCTGCAACATCTGTATTTTATCAGTAGGAGGAGCGTTTGCCTCCCGAGGTTCAACGGTTGGATTCAAATTTCAAAACCCTAGCCTCCAACATTTGAAAGTGGGAATTCTCTCAACCCGGCCCAATATCATTGCCTATATAAGAGGCTTAGGTTCAGCACATCTATTCACCAACAATTATCATCATCAACACCTACCAATAACACTCATACACACAAAATTCTTGAGAGGATCTCTGAGAGTGAAGTTGCAGCAAGGAAAGGAGAGGAGTAACCACTTTTGCATAACTATAGAGTTTAAGGAAAGCAGCGGAATTGTTCCACGATAAGGTAAGCTTGTTCATTCATAAGTCTTTTATGTTTGAAGTCTATCAAGTTCATTCATAAGTAACTGTGGTATGCATACTTGTTTGTTTACCAATTATATGCCATGAGGTGTGTTTAAATGATTATCCTCTATATTGTATGATGGAGAGTTGAGGAATTATTGAGTTCAAAACCCTCCCCTGTTCCTGGAATACGTTTTAGGCTAAATGTTGTTGACTGTTAAAGTTATATCTTAAGCTCAATGTGGTTTTGTGTGCAACACAGTTTGAATCCCTGCTCTGTATTTGTTGATGTGTCAAAACGCTTTAAGTCATAGTGACAAGAATTTGCTCATATTTTCCTTTGACATATTTGGCTTAATGATGAGATATTGTATATTTTACTATTGCTCATAGTTGAAGTTGCTTGCCGATGATGCTTATTTCCATGCTATGATATCCTGTCAGAGTTAGTTGCCATGTTCCATAGGATTCTAGTTTAGGGTACCCTTGTCTTTGCTGTTAAGTTTTTACATATTGATCGTAATATGTGAAGCATGTGTGTATTTCATGTTGAGCTTTACCAAAATTGGACTATCATAGAAGGCCTTGTCCATCTGCTTGTTATGCCAAGGGTGTTTAAATCATTTGTACTGCACTTGAGCTTTTGTTGATACTTTCATAAGGTCTTTGAATCAGTTCTTACTAATGATCACACTATTCTGTTTACACATCTCCATTGAAATGTTGCCTCTTCTTTGGCATGTTAGATAGCATACTAACTTGCCCTGATATGTTTTTTAAGATGATCATTGTACGCTAGGATTAATGAGTTTCTAAGATTCATGCTCATTACTACTATGATAACATGTTCCAACGTTGAGATTCATTTTACTTTTCAACATATGTACAATTCATTGTTAATAACATGAAATCTTGAACTATTGCTTCAAAGTGGATCCACTGACAAAATATTTTAGCTCTGTTGTAACCATTTATTCTAGTGAATTTTACTTGAACTGCCACTGTTACATATATTCATGTTTTCAATGTTTTTTTCTCTGCTTGGTTCAAGTGTGAACTGCTTATCCTGGTAGTATATCACTTATGAACACATGTCTGTCTTGTTACTCTACTTGGTTAACATGGCCTGTACTGGTGAGACAAACTATTAATCTTGTAGAGTTTGTGCCTAATGTTTCTTAGCAAGGATAATCTAGTGAGTAATTACAACTGAATTTGGATGGTATTGCTATGCTATTTGTTATTAATTGTTATTGCCTTGCTATACATGTTTCTCCTTTGCCTATATCAGTATGTGGTATGACAACTGTCTATCTAAATTTTTTTTTTCTTCCATACGCCAGACTTGCTGCAATGCTTTGTATTTACGAATTGTGGTGCCATCTTATATATGTCTACTTTGAAACATGAATGTATTGTTGAAACTTTATTGAAGTCTTGTAGATGTTCCTGTACATGATTTGTTGATCACAATGTTTTATGTTCATGTAATTCCCTTGATCTGTTCATGAAAATACTTTTTGATGTGTTACATAATTGCTGTCAACCTCCCTTAGTCTTGCTTGTAAATTTGAGTAACATCTCACCTTTATAACCATTGCACGGTTGGTATGTTTAGATTTAGGGTAAATGATGGATTTCTTCATGATCTATGTTCTTTGCTGATGATTTTAGACCTTTGTTTTGTTTATTTTGATAAAGAATTGAATGAGTTATGTCTCCTTAAATATGGTTGTCTGAACTTGAGTTTGGTTGAACATGGCTGCACATATGCGTATTGTTGGTTTGTTTCATTTGGATATACGCACATGTATTGCTTCTTATATTTATTGGTGCAAGATTATTAATGGACGTATTCCCGCCCCAGCGGATGGACTTGTGTGTGTTACTTTGCCGTGCCTATAAGGACTGGGGTTCGATCCCTACCCAGTCCTTTTGCTTTTTTTTTCTTTTATGATTTTCGCTTCTGTAAAATATATGTACACATTTGCGCTTTCTAAGCACCATACACGCGCAGCCCAGCTGGCCTAGGTTTTGGGTTGCTGAAGCTAAGGACATGGGTTCAAACCCTTCATGGGACAATTTCTCCTTTTTAGTTAAATTTTTTTTATCTCACCATTTTTCCCTTATTTCAAGTTTATTAAAAATGCAAAAAGAGTTATTTATATTTTTTTAGAATTTTAGTTTTATTCTAAAACTCCAAAATATTTATTTATTTAGTAATTTATTTTCTTTTCTTAAATAGTTATTGAAATTGATTTATTAATGTGAGTTTCCACTTTCTTAATTAATTTGATGAACCTTTTATTTAGGGCCTTATTGATGTTTTAATGTTTAATTCATTTATTAATTTATCTTATTATTTGAATATTGATTTGTATTGTCTAATTTAGAATATCACCTTAATTAATCCTTTATTTATGATTATGTGATTTGTGATGTATCTTTCAAGTATTCTTTTGGTTTGCTTGTGTCTAACTGATATCTTGATACTCATCTCATGTCTATACATCATGTGTCATATTGCCATCTTCATGTTCATTGTTGTATTCATTATTTTATCTTATAACAAATGTTTCTTCTTTTTTTTCTTTCATTATTTTTTTTCCCCTATTCCAAAGGAAGGTTAAACATGTTGACTCTTAAAGCCATAGCCCCCATCTTAACTTAAGTAGCCTTTTAGGTTGAAACCTCAATTTCTTGGCCTCATCAGAGCCATAGAAGTTACAACTAGCTTTAGGAGAGAGTTCCTCAACTCTTCATGATATTCATCATAATGAATTTATCACTTCTCCTGCTAACTAACCTTTAGCATAAAACCTTTAGCAAACAGAAGATAACATTAACAAGAGGCTCCCGTAGAGTACTACGGACGTTTAGGGTGCTAATACCTTCCCTAGGCGTAACCAACCCCCGAACCTTAGATCTCCCCCCTTTAGGTTTTTTTTAACGATCTTGAACCTTTCCTTTGGATAAATCAAAGTCGGTTGTAAAAGAAAATGATGCAAGTTAATTAATAGCTTGTTATCTGATTTTCACCGCAATAGAAATGGTGACTTCACTGGGGACAGTTAGACCTATTGCTGGTCCTTTCCTAAGAGGGTTAAGCCTATCTTGTTTTATGTTATTCATGTTTGCTTATTCTACTTGTATATTTGCTTGTATGTTATATTTGCATATATGTTCTATGTCTGATATTATCCTGTTTGGTTTGGGGTTATCTTGATATCAATGAGTGAGATAAGTCCTAACCCGGACTTGAGAGAACACATATGTTTAGGAACCGTGGACATAGTCAAGGGAACTTCGAGGGAGAAATCCCAAAGGAGGGAACTTGAAGTCCACACTCAGTTGAGGCCCTCTCGGGAGTGGTATATGTTGAACGAGCAATCGTGAATGCGTTACTACTTTCAACCTAGGAGCCAGAGATACTGATGACCTTTAGTTAACCCTTTACCTCACTTGTCCTATTTAGGACGTAGTGCGAGGACTGTGAGGGAGCAATCCCAAATGGTTTCTACGCGATACTACACTCAGATGAGACTCTCTTGAGAATTTTATTGATCACCAAGCAATTGGAAAGTCGATAAAATCTGAAAGATGGGTTATCGACTTTGGGAACCTTTTAGAACCTTGTCTTGCAGGTGAAAATCATAGTACATACCTTTGGAATGGGTAGACCAGACTCCATGCTTTGATCTCGAACCCTTGATCTTGTTGCATGTGTTTTGCATCCTGTTTGCATCGCATTGCATATCATTTGCATCTTTGCATGTTTCATTGCATGTGTCTGTTTGCCGAGTTCTCCATTTCCAATTATCTCTATCTTCAAGAGATTGCTTGTGAGTCGTCAAGCTGATTCCTCGACACTGATACCGGACTAGAGCTAACTACAGACGAAGGATGTCAGAACAAGAGGTACACAATGCTGAGGTCCGAATGGAAATCGATGACCTTAAGTCAAGCGTGACCAAACTCACTGAGATGATTCAAGTTTTGATTTCTAGGGGAGAGCAACCCCAAAGGACCGTCATCCAGGAAGTTTCAAGCGCTGATCCTCCACCTGTTCGGATGCCGCCTTCAACGTGGCCAGAGTTTGGTTTGCAACACAACTATTCTCCGCCTCTTGCATCTACTGCTATGGTTGGTCAGAATGCTATGCCTGTCTTTCAAGCTCCTGTTTTCACCAAGACCAGACCTGTGGTCCACGCCACTCCACAACCTGTTCGAGCTTCTTTTGAGAATCCCCATTATGAGTACAATGCTACCGGTGCTCAGGGTGAAGAGCCTGAATATTTTGTTGAACCTGAAGTCGTCCATGAACGGTTCCAAACCGTGGACAAAAGACTCAAAGCCATTGAGGGTAATGACTTATTTAATGTGGATGCGGACAATATGTGTTTAGTATCAGACCTGGTTATACCCCCTAAGTTCACAACTCCAGATTTTGTGAAGTACAAGGGTCACTCTTGCCCAAGAGCTCATGTGGTCATGTATCTTCGCAGGATGACTGCTCATGCCAAAAATCAAAAACTGCTTATCCACTATTTTCAAGATAGCTTGAGTGGAGCCTCACTCAAATGGTATATGGGTCTCGAGCAAAACTCCATTCACTGCTTCCAAGATCTCATAAATTCCTTCATGAAGCAATATAAGTATAACCTTGACATGGCTCCTGATCGCCGCCAGCTGCAAAATATGACTCAACATGAGAAGGAATCTTTTAAAGAGTATGCTCAATGCTGGAGAGAATTGGCTTCTCAAGTTGAACCTCCTTTGGGTGAGAAAGAATTAACTAGAATGTTCATGGATACACTGTCCCTATTTTATTGGGAGAAGATGATTGGAAGTGTCTCCTCCAACTTCACTGACTTAGTTACTATCGGCCAAAGACTCGAGGAAGGTCTTAAGAAAGGAAAGGTATCCAAAGCTGCTGAATCTTCCAATGCTGTGAAGAAACCCTATGGGAACTTTCATAAGAGGAAGGAGGATCAAACCAACACTGTAATGTTTGAAGTGAAAAGGCCTCGTCCCCAACCTCGATATAATATTCACCCTACTGTTGTTGCCGTCACCCCTGTGGTTACTGCTCCACGACAAGCTCAAGCTACCCAACGTCCACCTGCAGGACAGAACCAATACCATAATAGGGGTCAATTTGATCCTATTCCCATGACATACACCGAACTTTATCCTGGCATGGTGAAGAAAAGGTTGATTACCACAAGACCTTTGCCTCCTCCTCCAAATCCTCTTCCAGCCGGCTATAGGGCTGATCTCCATTGTGAATACCATCAAGGTGGTGCAGGTCACGATTTGGAAAATTGTTATGCACTAAAGGCTAGAGTACAAGAGTTGGTGAGAAGCAAAATCCTCTCCTTTAGAGAAAACCCTAATGTTCAGAGTAACCCTCTGCCCGGACACGCCAAGTGAAGGTTCGGTCAACGCCAACAGATTATTCTCCTAAAAGCCAGTGTTTCAGACAGGACAACTTATCTTTGTTTCTGATTAGTCACTAGGCCTTTGTTTCTTGTTGTTTGCATTTTTCTTTATAGCTGTTTGCTTTCAATTATGTTTGTACTTTCACAATTAATGAAATGAGCATTTGCAACTTTGTGACTCAATTTGTTATGACCATGACTTACATTTAATGCTCTCTTTTGCAAAATGTTTTATCTCTTTTAGTGCAACGACTGGAGGGAGGATGATGAAAATATTATCCATAATTGTTGTGGTGTGCTTTCAATTAAACCTTGCCAAGGATGTAAGGAATTGTTTTCATTCCCTAAACATTGACGATAATCCATTGTTAACCACTTCGAGACTAGAAGTAGGAGTTTTATTTCATCACACAAAATACCCTTAAGATCTTAACCTTGGGGCAGGGTAGTTCTCAGTTTAACTTAATTATACATTCGAATACAAGCGCTTCATATAAGACGCCAGTCAGCTTTCAAGTCAAGTGACTTCCTATTTTTGGAGATTTGAATGTATATCTTGAGTTAACTGAACGTAGAATTTGTGCCTTTATCCTTTGTTTCATAAACCGTGAACCAAACCACATTACAACCCTTAAAAGACCTAATTGAGGTAAAGTTGTTTTGAAAAGCACATTACAACAAAGTTGTGTAACCTGACTCCCAAGGATCTTTGCAAATCATTTATCTTGCTTAAACTTTCCACTTTAATGTCTTGAACGACCATGTTCAGACCAGTGAGTTCATTCGTTTTACATTTTTCAAAATGATTTTGATTTTAAAAGTTGCGTGAACTTTGCATTTACCATGTTTGTACAAATACTTTTGTTTGCAATCTAGCTTTCTTCTTAAAGAATTTTCAACATTGGAGAAACTTGGTCGGTTACCCAATCAGAGGCAAGTTCCTATCATCAGTTCAAGATTTGTAGTTTAATGGCAACTTCTCAGAATTGGTCTATCCATAAAATATTTCAAGACTCATATTGGGGCAAGCCTTCCCAGTGTACAGTAAAATTATCATTGTGCAAGACTCAGATTGGGGCAAGCTTTCTAAAAGCACCATGAAATGGTCATTTACAGAAACAATCAAGCTGAAGCAATTATTAGTTCATCTACAACAGTCAGCTAATCTGGGGCAGCTAACTTGAGGAATCCCTAAGTAGCTCTTCATTCTTCATATAAGGAACATTAACTTGATACAGTTTACCAAGTGTGGCAGAGATGTGTTCAGCATTAGCATCTCTAGTCCCAAGCAGGATGGCAGTGATCTCCGTGTAGAGGAATCAGTCTTCCAGTCTTGTCTTCCCAGAGAGTCGAGCCATGTCGTCGACATCTGCATTCGCATTTGATCGTATATCATCTGCATAATTTATACCATATGCATAACATGAGTGTTTTATCCTCATTTTCATTTCTCCCGAGGTCGTGTCATTATCCACGTCTTACCAAACGTTACCTATCCTTTTCATTCAGTGTCATTCCTGAATGTTGTCTTTATCTTGCGCATCTAATCCTGTTGATAGTTGTTTATCTTATCTCATTCTAGTGCTATTCCTGGATCTTTATATTCTTTCACTCCAGTGCCATTCCTGGATGTCTTTCTCACTATCCTTTGATACTATTCCTGAATATAGTGATTTACCTTTACTTTCGGTGCCATTCCTAACAGTTCTTAGTCATCCAATGCTTTCTTGGATTTCTATCTTTGTTCACACTCATCTAAAGCCATTATTAGATATTGTGAGTCATACCTTTCATTCAAGGCCGTTACTGGATGTCTGGTTCCTTTACCATCCGATGCCTTTCCGGATGTGTCTCTCTTTCTGATATTTTTCAGATAGAGTCTTTGTTCACTTTATCTAAAGTCGTTATTAGATATTGTGATTTGTACCTTTCATTCAAAGCCATTATTGGATGTTTGGTTTCTCTCTTTCTGATGTTTTTCCAGATCGAGTCTTTGTCCACCTTATCTAAAGCCATTATTAGATA
Organism: Lathyrus tuberosus; assembly: GCA_022829125.1. Taxonomy (NCBI): domain Eukaryota; kingdom Viridiplantae; phylum Streptophyta; class Magnoliopsida; order Fabales; family Fabaceae; genus Lathyrus; species Lathyrus tuberosus. Next base: position 10,775,708 of record JALAZF010000185.1, read on the forward strand.
TCGCGGTTTGCATCTCTCATCCAAAGTCGCTATTGGATGATTGGTTCCTTTTCATCTGATGCCTTTCCAGATGTGTCTCGTTCTGATGTTTTTCAGATCGAGTCTTTGTTTGCCTTATCTAAAGCCGTTATTAGATATTGCGACCTTTACCCTTCATTCAAAGCTATTATTGGATGATCGGTTCCTTCATTCAAAGCCATTATTGAATGACTAGTTTTTCTGGAGGTGTCTTTGCTTTTATTCAACCAATGATCAGATCTTCTTTCTAGGTTTCATGCCCTGAAAAAAATGTGGGTTTGTCTCCCCAGTAGTCTGTCTCCTCGGATCTTTCCCCAGTGGAGATTGTCTTTCAAGTCTCCCCGGTGAGTCCCTTTCGTTGGTTGGCTTGTATCCCCAGTGAGTTGTTTCTCGTGGATACTGACCTGTTTCCTTCCCCAGTGAAGCTCTCTGGTCTTTTTGCTTCCTGTTTACCCGTCTGGCGTCTCGTTGTGTCTGCTTTTTTTTTTGCATCTTCTTGGCATCATGTTTGCTGCATTGCATATGTGTGCATCTAGGGTAAAATTTTCGGTTATCTGTATTTAAATATCTCACACTGTTGATTACATAAGGATTTTCATCTCTCATGTCATCAGGCGAAGATATTTAAATAGGGGCAACTGTTGCACCCCAAATTCTACCCTCATTTTTTTTCTTTTCTAGATGCTATGTGATTTATTTCTCTGTTTTTATCTTAATTTCCATTTTTGTCATTTCATTTATCTTAATTTAGCGTTTATTTTTAATAGTCTTATTTTATTTTATCTTAATTCAATTTTAATGTATTATTTTATTGGCTTAAATAGGTTTTTCGTCCCTGTAAGTTGGCGAGATTTTGGTTTTCGTCCCTGTATTTTTTTTTTTTCGGTTTTAGTCCCTGTATCTTACTTTTTGCTGGTGTTTAGTCCTTACAGAGATTTCCTGCGGATTTTCATGTGGATTTTCCTGCGGAATTTGATTTTTAGGAAAATCCGCAGGAAAATCCGCAGGAAACCTGCGGATTTTCCTGCGAATTTTGGCTTTAGGGACTAAACACCAACAAAAAGTAAGATATAGGGACTAAAACCGAAAAAAAAAAGATACAGGGACGAAAACCAAAATCTCGCCAACTTACAGGGACGAAAAACCTATTTAAGCCTATTTTATTTATTTTATTAGTTAATTTGCTTAATTTAATTTCATTTTCTTTAGCTTAATTACCTAATTTTTGTTGGTTGATTTTAAATTAATTATCTTCTCCTTATTAATATTATTGTTAATTTTATTTAAAGTATTTAAATTAACCCTTTAATTTCAATTTAAGATAGTTTTAATTTTGGGTTTAAATTAATTAACTTTCATTAAGTGCCATTAGTTTTATTTATAAAAGATAAAGCATCACGTGTGTCACGCTCCCATTGAACCTTTGCGGATTTATTGCGAATTTTGATTGGAGGATGAGTTAAAGCAAGGACCAATAGGAAACCATCGTTTTCGTTTGACTTTTCAACGGAAGGTGAGGACCAATCGAAAAGTGACACATGCTTTGGAAACTCTTTCTTCCTCTTTGTTCGTTCGTGTTCTTGTGTTGCAGAGGAAGACAATTTCAATTCACTCAAATCCGTTGCAAGCTCATTTCAATTTCACCTCATCAATTGCTTGGCGCGACAAAAACCCAATTTCAAATTCACCCACTTTTCCTCTTCAAGCTTCAATTGAAATTCATTTGAACAAAGTGGATGGTGATGCGTTCTACTCTCGTCTTTCTTCTGCGCAATCTGAGCACAAGCAGGGCAATGTCGCTCTCACTTTCACCAAATTATACCCACTTTGGCTTGCAACAAAGGAGAGGTGGAGAAACAATACTCATATGATGCATTCAACCCTGCAACATCTGTATTTTATCAGTAGGAGGAGCGTTTGCCTCCCGAGGTTCAACGGTTGGATTCAAATTTCAAAACCCAATCCTCTAACATTTGAAAGTGGGAATTCTCTCAACCCGGCCCAATATCATTGCCTATATAAGAGGCTTAGGTTCAGCACATCTATTCACCAACAATTATCATCATCAACACCTATCAATAACACTCATACACACAAAATTCTTGAGAGGATCTCTGAGAGTGAAGCTGCAGCAAGGAAAGGAGAGGAGTAACCACTTTTGCATAAGTAATTATGGTATGTATACTTGTTTGTTTACCAATTATATGCCATGAGGTGTGTTTAAATGATTATCCTTTATATTGTATGCTGGAGAGTTGAGGAATTATTGAGTTCAAAACCCTCCCCTGTTCCTGGAATAGGTTTTAGGCTAAATGTTGTTGACTATTAAAGTTATATCTTAAGCTCAATGTGGTTTTGTGTGCAACACAGTTTGAATCCCTGCTCTGTATTTGTTGATGTGTCAAAATGCTTTAAGTCATAGTGGCAAGAATTTGCTCATATTTTCCTTTGACATATTTGGCTTAATGATGAGATATTATATATTTTACTATTGCTCATAGTTGAAGTTGCTTGCTGATGATGCTTATTTCCATGCTATAATATCCTGTCAGAGTTAGTTGCCATGTTCCATAGGATTCTAGTTTAGGGTACCCTTGTCTTTGCTGTTAATTTTTTATATATTGATCGTAATATGTGAAGCATGTGTGTATTTCATGTTGAGCTTTACCAAAATTGGACTATCATAGAAGGCCTTGTCCATCTGCTTGTTATGCCAAGGGTGTTTAAATCATTTGTACTGCACTTGAGCTTTCATTGATACTTTCATAAGGTCTTTGAATCAGTTCTTACTAATGATCACATTATTCTGTTTACACATCTCCATTGAAATATTGCCTCTTCTTTTGCATGTTAGATAGCATACAAACTTGCCCTGATATGTTTTTTAAGCTGATCATTGTACTCTAGGATTAATGAGTTTCTAAGATTCATGCTCGTTACTACTATGATAACATGTTCCAATGTTGAGATTCATTTTACTTTTCAACATATGTACAATTCATTGTTAATAACATGGAATCTTGAACTATTGCTTCAAATTGGATCCACTGACAAAATATTTTAGCTCTGTTGTAACCATTTATTCTAGTGAATTTTACTTGAACTGCCACTGTTACATATATTCATGTTTTCAATGTTTTTTTCTCTGCTTGGTTCAAGTGTGAACTGCTTATCCTGGTAGTATATCACTTATGAACACATGCCTGTCTTGTTACTCTACTTGGTTAACATGACCTGTACTGGTGAGACAAACTATTAATCTTGTAGAGTTTGTGCCTAATGTTTCTTAGCAAGGATAATCTAGTGAGTAATTACAACTGAATTTGGATGGTATTGCTATGCTATTTGTTATTAATCGTTATTGCCATGCTATACATGTTTCTCCTTTGCCTATATCAGTATGTGGTATGACAACTGTCTGTCTAAAAAAAATTTTTCTTCCATACGCCAGATTTGCTGCAATACTTTGTATTTACGAATTGTGGTGCCATCTTATATATGTTTACTTTGAAACATGAATGTATTGTTGAAACTTTATTGAAGTCTTGTAGATGTTCCTGTACATGATTTGTTGATCGCAATGTTTTATGTTCATGTAATTCTCTTGATCTGTTCATGAAAATACTTTTTGATGTGTTACATAATTGATGTCAACCTCCCTTAGTCTTGCTTGTGAATTTGAGTAACATCTCACCTTTATAACCATTGCATGGTTGGTATGTTTAGATTTAGGGTAAATGATGGATTTCTTCATGATCTATGTTCTTTATTGATGATTTTAGACCTTTGTTTTGTTTATTTTGATAAAGAATTGAATGAGTTATGTCTCCTTAAATATGGTTGTCTGAACTTGAGTTTGGTTGAACATGGCTGCACATATGCGTGTTGTTGGTTTGTTTCATTTAGATATACGCACATGTATTGCTTCTTATATTTATTGGTGCAAGATTGTTAATGGACGTATTCCCGCCCCAGCGGATGGACTTGTGTGTGTTACTTTGCCGTGCCTATAAGGACTGGGGTTCGTTCCCTACCCAGTCCTTTTGCTTCTTTTTTTTTTATGATTTTCGCTTCTGTAAAATATATGTACACATTTGCGCTTTCTAAGCACCATACACGCGCAGCCCAGCTGGCCTAGGTTTTGGGTTGCTGAAGCTAAGGGCATGGGTTCAAACCCTTCATGGGACAATTTCTCCTTTTTCGTTAAATTTTTTTTATCTCACCATTTTTCCCTTATTTCAAGTTTATTAAAAATGCAAAAAGAGTTATTTATATTTTTTTAGAATTTTAGTTTTATTCTAAAACTCCAAAATATTTATTTATTTAGTAATTTATTTTCTTTTCTTAAATAGATATTGAAATTGATTTATTAATGTGAGTTTCCACTTTCTTGATTAATTTGATGAACCTTTTATTTAGGGCCTTATTGATGTTTTAATGTTTAATTCATTTATTAATTTATCTTATTATTTGAATATTGATTTGTATTGTCCAATTTAGAATATCACCTTAATTAATCCTTTATTCATGATTATGTGATTTGTGATGTATCTTTCAAGTATTCTTTTGGTTTGCTTGTGTCTAACTGATATCTTGATACTTATCTCATATCTATACATCATGTGTCATATTGCCATCTTCATGTTCAGTGTTGTATTCATTATTTTATCTTATGACAAATGTTTCTTCTTTTTTTTCTTTCATTATTTTTTTCCCTATTCCAAAGGAAGGTTAAACATGTTGACTCTTAAAGTCATAGCCCCCATCTTAACTTAAGTAACCTTTTAGGTTGAAACCTCGATTTCTTGGCCTCATCAGAGCCATAGAAGTTACAACTAGCTTTAGGAGAGAGTTCCTCAACTCTTCGTGATATTCATCATAATGAATTTATCACTTCTCCCGCTAACTAACCTTTAGCATAGAACCTTTAGCAAACATAAGATAACATTAACAAGTGGCTCCCGTAGAGTACTACAAACGTTAAGGGTGCTAATACCTTCCCTAGGCGTAACCAACCCCCGAACCTTAGATCTCCCCCCATTAGATTTTTTTTTAACGATCTTGAACATTTCCTTTGGATAAATCAAAGTCGGTTGTAAAAGAAAATGATGCAAGTTAATTAATAGCTTGTTATCCAATTTTCACCGCAACACTAATATAATAATGGGTTTGTTAATTAACTTAATGGGCCTACTACATGATACCCCCACTTTTCTATTTCACCCCCACAACTTAACCCAACTAAATTAATTAATATTCCACATAAATAAATATTATATTCTAATATTAAATTCTCCAGACTAAATCGACTAATTACCCGATTAATACTCAATTGCATCAAACAACATATTCAACATAATCAACAAAATATACGAAAACACTCAATACTATTTAATTAAAATATTTAATTAAATACGGGCGTTACAACTCTCCCTCACTTAGAATATTTTCGTCCTCGAAAATTCACTCGATGCACCACACTCCTATTACGTTATCTCAGCTAACAAATCAACTCCCCTTCCCTAAAAGGAAACCCCACGTCTAACACCAAACAACAATACATCACATCAACGACAACAACAACACGAAACAAGGCTCACGCGACGCACACAACAACTAACTCAAAACACAAAGAATAACCAAGTTAAGAACACCCCAGTTCACTACAACCAGAACACAACACAAACGTTACCATCACCGGAGGCAACACTCCTCTAATTCTCATCATAGGAATTAGCTACTCGCACTCGAACCATCACCTTAGGTAACAAGGCAACAACAAGGATAAGAGCATAAATCCCAAAGCATAACATCAACATAATCAAACTACCGACATCGTGGTTACCCATATAAGAACCAACTGCGCTATGCCACGCTTTCACTGCGCACTCTGATTACTCGCAACTATCTAATCTACCAAGTTTACATCAACTTCCGACCATCAAAACAGACATAAGAAAAAGCTTCCGACTTAATTCTCTGAAATTCTGACCAACAGGTATTCTACACTTTGATTACTGACCACTTCGAACTTAGATCCATAAATAATACCTCCGAATATCCAACGCAACTACAATTGCAGCCAATTCCAAATCTTGAATTAGATAGATACTTTCGAGAATTCCCAATTATCGTCAACATAATCTACAACTTCACCACCTTGTATTAACACATCGTCAAAACTCATCTCAACGCATAACAACATTACAACATCATAAGGATACATGTGTCCAATTAATCTCAACAAGAAAAATCATCTTCCAAACAGAGCTTAACACCCAATAGCCATAGATTTAGCCTAAATAACCTACACTTAACATGGCATATTAACCAAACCAATCAAACAAGCTAATTCATCAAGTCCTACTCATACTAGCACAATTCTCCATACAACTTCATCTGAATTAACACCACAAGGCAACCTCATCTTACAAATCATAATTCACACCTTGCTAACTCAACATATAGATTCACTTCTTTCAATACTTGTAACTCAGCTCTCAAATATTCTACGCGCCTTCCTTCTGATTTCATAGCAGATCAGAACATCCATAACAAACACCGGGTATAACATTATCTAAACAAGTATGGAAAACACAATTCGTGTTTCCGATATACATGTTAAGGCATACCAGCCACTACCCTTCTCGATCCGACATCCTTGGTTAAATCATAGTCTTACATTACCATTTACTTCCTCCTTGAGTCATCTTTATAATGTTTTAAGCCTCATGTCAATCGAATTCTCGATCCACCACGAATCAAAACCCAAGTTATCCAGAACACAACTGTGCATACTATTCTAGTTGGCAAGACACATCTACTCCATCAACATGATTTCGTCGACTATCAACAAGAGATTAAGGGTGATCAATTCCTCAATTTATCAATAGACAGCCGGCAACCATAATGGTGGCATAAATCATCATGATCCAACTAAAATCGCGTCTTCCTCCTCGTGCTCAACGTTATCTAAGCATACTGCTCTACCATTTCTCTAAGGCTCACAAACTTTCTTCTTAATTTCCTCATTTCCAAGAACGCACAAAATCCAACACATATATTCTTATACACACTTGTTGCACAACCTAATTATCAAATATCCTTCTGATACATCAAGTACAATCTAAATCGGCCCACTTCAATCGAAACATTTATCCAAGTCCAAAACTTTTGACACCCTAACCAATCCTTCGTCTTTCTTTTTAATCTCACAACTTCGATGATCTGTATAGTTCACACTTGATCATCATTCCAATCATAATCTCAACAATACCATCTCATCATCTGGTTGGTGATATAACTTCCAAAAAATTTTGACTCCTGTCGACACATCTCGCCAACAACACACAATCCACTTTACTATTTAACATTCCTCAATGGTTTCTATACTTTAATCATTCTCAACTATCATACGCCGCACTTCCATGTGCTTCTCTGATACTCTTCTTCTTATTAATAAACATTTCATACTTGACTTCATCTTACTATTTCCAGCAAGAATTGTCCAACTTCAAACACGATTATCTTCTTCAATACAGACCTCCCAGATACAAAGTTATATTCCAAAATTAAGGGAGTTTCGTGTAGATTCCAGAACTTCAAGAATCGCTCAAATCTGAATTACGAGTAAAAAGTTATCGTCCTTGCAATGGGACTAGTCAAGAAATCCCGTATACAAACTTCCACCAAACAAAATCAGCATCAGACCCAACCATTCGAACGTGTCTCTCTCTCTCTCTCCTCAAAAACATGCCGAAGACAAATATGCAAACTGTAGGGAATTTCGTAAACTTTCTGAAAACTCCATAATCGCTTTCATCGGAGTTACGAGTAGAAAGTTATGCCTCTTTTGCTGAAGGCTGTTCCATAAATGTGAAAATAAAAACCGAAATTGGTGAACATGAGTTCTACCTCTTTCTCTTGCTTCCAAGATCTTCCAACTATCCTTGCTCTTCGCCCAACTCTAAAAATCATGCGACTTTACTCTAGCTATACTCCACTTGCGTATCAATATTCGTCACCTTGCCCTCTCTTCTCCGAGAAGCAAACATCAATCATACTGACTCGTCCTCCTTCAAATGTCTCAACTGGACCGACAGATAAAATCATGAGTCCATACTCTCGTCGATTCGCAACAACACAGTTCTGACAACACTTGCACTCCTGCAATCAATATCACCTTGACTCAACTTCACATACTACAAACATCTCTGAGAAGTAAACTTCTCCCCCACTTGTTTCAAACCAACTCCTGCATACCATCGATTAGGAAAACAAACAAGTACCGACAGTGTTCCACACACTTGTCGCGTACTAAGGGATAAACAACATTAGACAACTTGGTCGGACAGACCGACCTGCTCTGATACCACTAATGTAACACCCCATTTCTACCCGGCGGATAATAGTAAAATCAGAGTTATAAAATTTCAACATTCAATAGGATGCTACACTTTCATCTTAAAAACAACTTTGATTAATTTCATATGAACAGATACATAACAATTTGATCGGATGAAACGATAACAACAAAATTCATATATACCTTCTTTTCAAAACAAAACAACTTCAAGATATAAATATTCAACTTTGATTCACTTAACATTTTTGTTCGACTAAAACAACTTCAAAACAACATAATACTTAATAAATTCAACTTAAAAATTCAGCAATGTAAAACATATTCAACTATAAACAACAAGCGTCCATCCCCCGAGTGTTACGTATCAGAGCGACATCACCGACTCAACTAGTAAGGATAAACGACCTTCATCTTTGCTAACCTGCACGTTACCAACATAGGGGTAACATTCAAACAGAAGGGGTGAGATATCGAATAATATAAACAAGAGTATGATAATCAATACATTAGACTAGAATCATACAATTTCACTACTTTACGACAACAACAAACAACAATCATCAACAACTCAACAACAACTTTATCAGCATAATACCACAATAACTTTATCAACTTAATACAACATCAACTTTATCAACATAATACAACAACAACTTTATCAACATAAGTAATGCGACACAAAAATGCGACTCAACTATGCGTATGCATGTGGTACCAATGGAGCAAAACTCCCAACTTAGAAAGTGCCAGTTTGTCGGGCATCAACAAGGCATAAGCCTTCAACTTCAACTTTTTGCCAATCCAGGCCAACTTAATAATTTTGCCAATCCAGGCCAACTTAATAATGATATGCTATGCATGCGACAACAACCACAACACCAACTTATTCAACACAACACAACAACGAAAAATGCAACAATTGCAAACAACTCAATCAACATTGGTCACAAGACCTGCAACAGCAAGACAACTTAACAACGTTGGTCATAAGACTTGCAACTGCAAAACAACTTAACAACGTTGGTCATAAGACCTGCAACTTAATAATGTCCATAAATCGGGACAATTAAACACAATTCAACTTCACCTGTAAATCAACATATTTGACATAATTTCAACAAAATAATCCAACCGAGAATACCTACCCGTATACACGACTTACTCCGACAATTTTCACCTAATGCCGGACAACTAATCTAACCGCTTAATTCTACTTATTCGACTAATTCCATACATCAACCAACCAAAAATAACTACAACCCCTTACGAATCATTTCTGCAAAATTTCAACTAATTTTGGTTAAACAATTATACCGGTTAAAACTACTAATATTACTATTCGGTACTATTTTCATCAACCTCTATTATTACTACCATTTCCCACTGTTTCTATTTATTTGCTCTCGGCTACTATTATCTTCTGCTACCAAAACCAGACCGTTATCAAGTATGTTCCTGATATCATTTACAGCACTCTGTTATTTACTATACTGCTAACTTCAATGTGCTGCTATTTGAGTTTCCCCTGCCATTTAACCAACCTGCTACAAATATTAATTCTGCTACTTATATAAGTATACCAATTGTATACCAGACCTCTGCAACTTAATCATCGAACCTGCTATTTGCTACTACAAAATAACCACACGTACTGCTAATTTATCCTGCTACTGCTATATCTTTTCTGCTATTACATATATTAATAGTGGCTATATTATTTTTCTGCTAGATGATTCAATTCTGTTTTCTGCTATATACTATTACTAGCATATTGATTTAATAATATATGGTCTAATAATCTATAGATTTAATGCATTAATCTTCTGTTAATTCTGCTTATACCTACTATTAAAACCAAAACAATTATATCAAAAGAATCAGGTGGCTTGCACCACATCCTTTCCTGTGGCTTACGCCACATCCTTTCCTTGGTTGGTTGTGGCTTGCGCCACCCTTTAATTGGCACACAGGGGTGGCTTGCGCCACCCCCCCCCCCTCTTATTTCTTTTTTTTTTTTAAACAACCAGCACCTATATATTCCCGAACCCAGAAAACTCCATGCCATTATCAGTTCACAACATCGATTCAATTATCATGCCACAGAACATCAATTACATAAAACAACATCAATCCATCAATATGGTTCAACACATATACAGTAGAAAATTATATCAATCCCAATCCCCCGTGCCAATTATCATATACCCGGTTATAAAATCCGAACCCCACCCTTACCTTGGATTGAAGGCAGCTCGAATTTCCGGTCGACACCAAAGCTTTGATGGCAAACTCTCGTATTCCCTTTTCTCCCTCCTTCGTGCTTCCAAACCCTTGTTATTTTTCTATAACTTCTCGTACTTCTCCAAAACCTCCTTCTCCAACTTCCACGTACTGCTATCTCTATTCTTTCTATTCCTCTTAATTAAAAACCTAATATAATAATGGGTTTGTTAATTAACTTAATGGGCCTACTACATGATACCCCCACTTCGCTATTTCACCCCCACAACTTAACCCAACTAAATTAATTAATATTCCACATAAATAAATATTATATTATAATATTAAATTCTCCCGGCTAAATCAACTAATTACCCGATTAATACTCATTAGTATCAAACAACATATTCAACATAATCAGCAAAATATACGGAAACATTCAATACTATTTAATTAAAATATATAATTAAATACGGGCATTACATCTTGCGCCAGTACGGTTACACGCAGACGATCCCCAGGATGCCTCATGAGTCTGCTCCTCTAGGCTTGACCCGCTATGCTGACTTCCAGTCCCACTTGGTACCGGAAGAGGCTCGGGCGACCAGAGCGCTGAGAGATTGGAGCGTTACTGTCAGGTACATCATGTGGTTCTACACCGTCTCACACCTATGTATGGTGCCCACTGCTGAGGGATCACCTCCCAGACCTGCTTATTAGGAGATATTAGAGGAGCGGCAGTCTCAGTTGGACCATACTCAGGATGTCTTGCCTCGCTGTCGTGAGATAGAGCAGATAGCGCGGGCGGTCATTGCGGACGGTCACCTCCCTGAGGGCTCTGGTGCCAGACTTGCCGTGGATAAGATTATTGAGATTGCTCAGGGGGCACTTCAGTACTGCAGACATCGAGCCAGGACGGCGGGTCGGGGCAGAGGAGCAGGGGAGCCAGGAGAGATCCTTCGCCATACGCAGTATTTTTTTTATGTATTCTATTTTTATTACATGTATGTACTGTATTTTGATAGAGGTTTATTATGTATATATATAATTTTATTTTATATATGGATGTTGTCGAATGTATATTAAGTTGCGACGATATATTAACATATGCGACCAACCAACAAAACCGATTTTTAAAAAAAAATTAAAGTTCTGCTTTTTTCCGGATCTGCAGATCTGGAATTTTTCCGGATCTGCAAATCTGGAATTTTTCCGAATGTTCATATCCGGAACATATCAACGTTTTTTAAAAAACTGGTGCGTCCAGATGTGCACATCCGGAATCAGGGGGCAAAAACGGAAATTCACGTGGTGCTTAAGAAACTCTCAATAGAAATTAATAAGGGTGTATATGAATTGGGTCAACCCACAAAATCCAGTCAAATCCATAAAACAAGTTTTAAAAGTGGGTTGGGTCGGGTCGGGTCATTGTGTGGATATGAATTTCAAAACTAGAAAACTCATTAAAAAAATTGGGTTTCGTATAAAACTAGACACAAACTCAAAAAACACATGGACTTACTAATCAAATATTTATTATTATAATTTTAATATAATTTTATGTCATGGAACTTTAGTTTTTGCTAGTATTTTATGATAATTTTATTAATTGATGATAAATATGTTATCTAATTTAAAAAAAAAAATCATTTAGTCATTTAATATTAAAAAAGAAAATTATTTGAGCAATTCACTATCCAACCCAACCTATAAATTAGTGGGTTCTTCCAAATCAATCCATTAGTATAACGAGTGGTTATTTTATCTCACCTAAATTAAAGTGTCCTATATAAATTGGGTTTGTCTAAACCCAACTCAAACGTTAAATGGAACAGGAGTCAAAATGATGTTATTTCTTTGGCATTGAATCGTCTTTGGCTTTCAAAAGTCCCTAGCAAAATTACAATATTTGGTTGGAGATTAATTTGGAATAGACTTCCAACTAAATCGGAATTGTCAAAACGTGGTATTTTGATGGGACCGCATTCTTTGGTTTGCCCTCTTTGTTTTTGTGTTGAGGAAAACTTGGATCATCTTTTCTTTGGTTGTTCTATTTCTAGAAGATGGTGGGAGTTGTTTTGCTTGTGGCTTCGGGTGGATGTTACTCCATCGACATTGTCTATTTTGGATTGGCTCATTCTTTTCGACATGAAATGTAAGTTGGTTTGGAAGAAGGATTTGGGTTGGGTATTTGGCTTAGCTATGGTTATTTGGACTAGTAGAAATGAGATTCTCTTCAATTGTAGGTTTTTGTCTAACATTGATGGATTGGGGCTTGTGAAAAAGCTTTCATGAGATTGGTTCTCGGTGTTTTTTAGTAACGGTTCGAGCTTGTCTTGGTCGGAATGGTGCTTGAATCCTACTAGTGGTTTCTAGTGTTCTTTGAGTAGGTTGTCTTACTTTTGTTTCCTTGTTGGCTGAGTTAGTTATTTTCTTTGTTCTCTTGTTTGTACTTGTTGGGTTAAAGCACCCCTAGTGCTTTTTATTTTTATCCCAATTTGCTTATAAAAAAAAACCATATACGCACACTACACTGTATTTGTGTTTTGAAAATGAAAAGTTATTAACTCTGAACTCCTAATTCTAATGGATGGAAGTTTTTTTTTTCACACAACTGGTGGAAGTTAATAATCAAAAAATTCTTTTAATACAATTTGCTATTTACTAAAATACAAATAAATGGAATGATATTTTGAAACAAAAATAGGTCCGTCTAAAATTATGTATCTCTTTATCCTTGTTATATTATATATAATAAATTTTGTTATATGCATTTGTATATAATAACTTAATTTTGCATTAAAAATAACACAATTAATATATAATTAAAAAATATTATTAGTACAAAACAAATAATAAATATTAAATTGAATTAGAAAAAGAAGCAACACTGAAGTAAAAGAGAAAAGACTATCGTGGAGTTTTGTTATTTAATTATGGATAATGTTTTTTTTTAATAAGCAAGAGATAATATTAAATAAGAGTACAATGGGTATTTAAACCAACAAACAACAGCAATCCAACTCAACAAAACAAAACAAAGAGATTACCTACCAATTGTAACTTAAGACAAATAAAACAAAGGAGCTTTATCAAACTCATACAAGTTACAATTGGGATGGGTAATATCACCAATGAATGACCAAGGCCAGACCGAAAATTTAATCGCCCAAACAGTATCCACCACAGTCCATCCAATATTCCAGAATATGATTCCGTTTCTAATAATCCATATATTCCAAACAACCGCCAACCATATGTTTCCTTCTCTTCCTTTCCTAACCCGCTTACGCTTACAAAAATCGTGTCAAGCCAAGAAACTACTCTTGGGATTATTACAATGAATCTCCACCATACCAATCTAATCCGCCAATTCCCTCCAAATAAGGGAAGCCACCGGACACTTGAGAAGAAAGTGATTCAAAGTTTCATTGGATGGATTGCAAAAAACACACCTATTATCATAAGATGAATGAGTAATACCTCTATATTCCAACAAATCTTTCGTCAGTAACCTATTAATCATACACCTCCACCCGAAAGCCTTGATTTTTTGAGGAACCATCGACTTCCAAACCAAATTCAAAGCTATGTCGTCTCTGTTACCGGACCAGCCGGAATACGATAAACATCGGTAAGCCGGTAAAGAGAATTAACCGAAAAAAACTCGTCTTCACCATGAATCCACTTTATACTGTCTAAAGAATTAATATCAGGAATAACCACTTGTAACAGCCGCTTCAGACCATCAAAATCCTGCTGTAAACCCCCGGCACTAGTAGCGTCGTCACTTCCAGTAAACTCCCTCTGATAAGTCGCACGCTCACCCTCCATCAGCCCTGACCCGGACCCGCTGCGCAAAGAAGTCGAAGGTGCGACGCAGCTACTGGAAATCGCATCAGTATCAGAATGACAGCTGCCCCTGCTGCTCGTCTCACTCACAAACATGTTCTCCACTGAAACAGTAAGCAACGAAATCCTATCAGTGGTCAAACTGTTGTAAAGAACAGTTTCCTCTCCCGGACCCCTTCCTGCAGCAGTGGCAGTAACTACATTACCATTGGTACCTGTAAATAAACCGTTAGAAATAAATTCCAAAACAGATTCCTCCAAATTCCCTCCGACCTCCTCCCTTCTTTCCCTTATGTTTTTAATACCAAAATCACCCCATAACCATTCTCCCTCCACCCATCCGCCTAACGCACCCACCGCCACATCTTTAAGAATGGAAGCCTCATAGAGCCTTGGAAAGGTTTCCTTAAGACACTCCCGACCGATCCACTTAGCACTCCAAAAAGAAGTGGAAAAACCTTTTCCAATTTGATGCTTACAATTATTAATAAAAACATCCTCCGGATAATGCTTAGAAAGAGATACGATGTCCTTCCACCAAATCGAAGAAACCTTCCCACAAGGAAAAGAATAATCCCGATTTGTCATCTTCAACTTAATATCCTCGTACCTAGCTTGAAGAATTTTGAACCATAAGCTATCCGAGCCAACTAAAATTCTCCATCTCCACTTATTGAGAAGTGCCAAATTGAAATCACCAATTCGCTTCAAATTGAGACCACCTTTATCGAACGGTAAACATAGAGAATCCCACTTAATCTAATGAATTTTCCTTTTTTCTTTCCTACTCCCCCAAAGAAAACCCCCTTGAATTTTAATAATCTCTTTCACAATCTTCACCGGAGCTTTGTAAAAAGCAAAAAGAAAAATCGATAAACTATTGAGTACCGATTTAAGAAGGGTAATTCTACCGCCAAAACTCAAGAATCTACCATGACAACATGACAACCTCTTCTCCAACTTTTTAATCAAAAAGGCCTGAGTAGAAGCTCTTCTAGGATTTGACCCAATAGGTATACCAAGGAAGGTAAAAAATTTTGACTCCGATTTACAAGAAAGAAAAAGCGTACCGGCTTCAAGGAAATTGGGAGGGACATTAATTCCAATCAACTTGCTTTTATGGAAATTAATACCGAGGCCCGAGACTAACTCAAAACCACGGAGAACCGCTTTAATCGCCCAAAGGTGCTTCCAACTACCATCACCCACCAAAAGAGTATCATCCGCGAATTAAAGAATATCAATGAAACAACCACTATTAACTTGAAAATCGGAAAACTCCCCAATCTCCACCGATCTCTTAACCAAATTCGACAATCCCTCTGCCACCATAACAAAGAGAAATGGAGAGAGAGGGTCCCCTTGCCTTAACCCTCTTTCCAGTTCAAATTCACTAGTCGGACTACCATTCACTAACACGGACATCTTACTAGAAAAAATGGTAGCCTCCATCCACTTCATCCACTTCTCTCCAAAACCCATTCTCCTCAACATGTATCTAAGGAAATTCCAACTCACTTTATCATAAGCTTTCTCAAAATCCACTTTAAAGAGAGTGCACGCTTTATTCTCCTTACAAGCGAAATCCACCACTTCATTAGCCACTAAAACGCCATCAAGAAGTTGTCTCCCCGGGACAAAAGCACTTTGACACGGCGAAATTAACGAATGCAAGACCTTCTTTAATCTAGCCGCCAAAATCTTGGAAATAGTTTTGTACAAACAACCAACTAAGCAAATGGGTCTAAAATCATCCAATCCCAAAGGGCTCTCACACTTAGGTATCAACGTCAAAAAGGAGGAAACAATAGATTTGGATAACAAGGCCCCTTCGTGAAAAGATTTGAAAAGCCCAATAAAATCATATTTAATAAAAAACAAACATTTCTTGATGAACATAAAATAATACCCATCCGGCCCCGGACTTTTGTTTCCATCACAACTCCAAATGGCTTCTTTGATTTCTCCCTCCAAAAACGGTCTTTCCAATAACTCCCTCTCCCTAAAATTAAGCCCATTAAAAGAAATTCCATCCAACAAAGGCCTCTCTCCACTCACCTCCACAAACTTATTGGCAAAGTGATTCCTAACTTCCTCTTTAACTTCCTTAACCGAACTCAAAACCTCACTACTAGAATTATAAGACCCAATATGGTTACGCCTTCTTCTCTCCTTCATCACACAATGGAAGTATCTACTATTATTATCTCCATCATTAAGCCATTTTAACTTAGCTTTTTTAATGAGCATATTCTCTTTAATTCTCAAATTCATCCAAAACTTACTATACGTCATCTTCCGGTTAAAACTATAATCACTCGAAAATCCCCCCTCATAGCCTTCCGCCGCATCATCATCTTTGTTGATCTTCCTCACACAATTATCAATCTCCACGTCTATTTTACCAAAAACCTCCATATTCCAACTTCTTAACCTACTTTTGAGGCGTCTAAGTTTTTCCTTAAGGACATAATCACTCCTCTCGTCAACCCTCATCTCCTTCCATTCCTTCTCAACAAACGGTAAAAAGGATTTATTGTTAAACCACTCATTATTGAACATGAACGGTTTCGGACCCCAATCCGAATAGTCCACCACAAGCCACACCGGACAATGATCGGAAATATCCCTCGAACCAATGAATTTCCCAATCACCCTCCATCTATCAATGGTCGCCTCCGATAATAAAAAGCGATCGATTCTACTCATAGAAAGACCGTCCCCACTATACCACAAAAATTTGTTCCCTTTACAAGGGACATCAATCAACTCATTCTCCATGATAAAATCAAAAAATTCATTATTCTCCACCTTACGATAGCTCCCACTTCTACCTTTCCTCTTCCAAGAATTACAAATAGCATTAAAATCTCCACCCACACACCACTCTCCATCTCTAAACTTAGCTTTCAACACCGACAACTCTTTCCAAAGTAACCTTTTTTTTTTGAACTCACAAGGAGAATAAACGTTTACCACATAGTAAACGAAATTTCCCCACAAAACTTTGACACCCACGAAACCTTCGCCTTTAAAACTACACACAACCTCCACCTTATTCGCCTTCCAAAGAATAATTAAACCACTTGAAGAACCTTCGGAGTTAGAGGTAGTCCACCCAATATCCTCCTTACTCCAAAAGCTTCTCGCCACCTCCTCCGACATCGCTACTAATTTAGTTTCTTGAATCATAAAGATATCTGCATTACCTTTCTTGATAATTTGACTAATTCTTTTTCTCTTAATCAAACTACATCCCCCTCTAATATTGAACGATCCAATAATCATTTCAACAACATAATTTTCGCCTTCTCCCCCAACGTCCTATCCTTGTCCGACTTCTCCAAATCATCAATCATTTTTTTGTAGTCCCTACCTTTATCCGCCACTCCATCCCCTAAATTATCAATGGCTTCCAATAATCTATCCCCTACCTTTGTCTCCAAATTACTCCATAACCTCTCGTTGCATCTAAAAATGTCCGACGCTTCCGAATTCTCACAATGGAATTTTCTCATCCAACCACTAGACACCATTGGCCCATTATGTATGGTATGTCTACTACCCCTTGAACAATCAAAAGATCCTATAGGATCTGAAGAAGCAGAGAAATCCTGCGCAACTCTCCAGCAATTACCCTTTAAATTCTGAATGTCCCCTAAAATTCCCAAAGGGCCCTTCCATTTTCTATACTTCACTTTTTTAAGTCTATTACGTTTGCTTTTCCTGGCCCACCATTAGTTAACCCATCCATATTCTCCTTTTTACTCCTCAAAATACCACCCTTTTCCGCTTTAGAGTTGTCAGACAAAAGAAAACAATCTGTATCACCAAAAGCGCCCCTTTATCTTTCCTGCACGCTATGTTTACCCTTCTTACATTTCCCAATCGTGTCGTCAAAAAATCCATCTTCCCTATGCGACGTGCCATCATTAAAAGTACCAACTTTTGCTGCT
Source organism: Lathyrus tuberosus (assembly GCA_022829125.1). Lineage (NCBI taxonomy): Eukaryota > Viridiplantae > Streptophyta > Magnoliopsida > Fabales > Fabaceae > Lathyrus > Lathyrus tuberosus. The sequence continues at coordinate 10,794,119 of JALAZF010000185.1, forward strand.
TTTGCAACTTTTACTGTTTCGTCTGAAAAGGTGTCCTGAATGCTATTATACTCAACATCCACCCCACAACCATTTATCTCATCCGTCTTTAAGTTAATATCCTTTGGATAAGACACAGAGTCTTCAAACTCCTCACCCACGCCTTCAAGTTCATCCCCCCCTCTAGAACCACCAGAATTCCATTTAATAATAGAACCAGAGCTAGAAGAATCCACATCGTTACCACACACGTTATTGTTCGGAGCCGACAGACGAAATGGACCATTAGCCTCCTCTTGCAAGTGAATAGTAAAAAGCTTACCATCCACCTGAACCACCAAGGACTCCATCAGTTTGAAATTAACAGGGACTCTAACCAAAAAAATGCGCAATGTCCATGGAAAGATCATTATCAGAAATGTTATCAGTGCAGATGAAAGTACCGAAGAAGTTAGCAAGAGACTCGAAAAAAATCGACACACCAAGCATTACACGGGATTCCAAACGCTCTAACCCACACGACGCACTCGTCGTCCACCTCAATCGGACTCCACCTCCTAATATCATAAAACCACTGTTTCCACCATGAGGCTCCCTCCTGAACAAAATCTTTAACCGCTCATTCCTCCAAATCTTCAAGAAGACACAATCTCGACCCAAGAGGCGTTATTTTTATCGAGAAAATGCCTTCACATTCGAAATAAGTTCTCACGTTATGAGCAAAGCCATGACATATAGTGGTACCGACATAAGCCTTCGAAAGCCTCACTCTCATATCGTTGGAAGACTCAAAACTAACACACGGCTTGACGCCCTTGACTTCGATAGAAGGTGCAGATTTCCCACTCATCATATCAGTAAATGATACCGAACCATCAAAAACCTTAGACGGGTTCCTAACCCTTTGCTGAGACAACCCCGTGCCAAACTTCCTTAATCCATTGTACTTCTGTTCAACCTCCCTCCTTCCTAACTCGACTCCTCTTTCGAACCTCGGCGGGTTAGCATGTATTTTCTTTCCGTCGATTTGCACATTGTCCAATTTCACACCCAGAACTCTTTGATCTTCCACTTCCTTGAAGCGAGCGAAACCGAAACGCTTCCCAATCTTATTTCTCCTAGGTGAAATCACGACCTCACAATATTACCCACACAACCAAAGAGAACGAAAATGTCTCTAGCATTGCATCGATCCGGTATCTCCAAAAAGTAGAACGAAGAAATCTGATCTCCCTCCCCACCAGACCTCCCTCCCCCGTACGGAAAAACATCCCATTTCTCCACCTTCAAACTTTTCTTCTTCCTATCAACAGTAGACCATGCCATTGCTCCTAACACACGCGACCAAAACACGGCCACCGACCAAAACCAGAAAGCTAGAGAGAGGTTGGAGCCTCTCTCTCTAACTTGTTCGTTTTCTATCACTTTAATCTACATTTTATGGATAATGCTAATTTGTATCTAAAGAGTACAAGAGATAAATATAATAAAAATTAATTGAAAATTGTGTTATAAATTAAATATAAATTTATAATTAATGATTTTATCGTCTTTTTTCGATATAAAATTTTTATTTATAAATTTTTTAACATATACCATTAGAACACAAACCCTCTGATTATTGTTTTTGTATATGCACTTGGTGAGCAAGTGGGAAATGGTGGAGGGATTATTTAATTTGGTAACTATCAAGTATACTTTTTTTAGTATAGTTTGCTGATTATAAAAAAAAAAAAAAAAATAGTATACTTTTGAAAGTAATTAATTGTAAAATAGTATACTTTTTTTTTTAAACTATTCATTTGTGTGCTTGTGCAACATATATAATGGTCATGTAGGAAAGAAATATGACAGTGCAAATACTTCAATGGATATAGTTATAAATATTAATACTTATTATTAATTTTCAAACTATAATAAAAGACAATATCCATAACCATTATTTAAAAATGAGATTTTTCGATGGTAAACAATTTTCTCTCTAAAATTTTGATTTTGTTTATAAAAATGTGACATATTCAAAAGTTAATAATTACTAATGATTTTTCTAGAATCGATTTTAAAAATCTGAATCAATATTCAACTACATCTTTAAAGCATGATATATATATCTACAAAGTCTCAGAAAAATGTAAATAAAATATTTATCTCTTCTAGTGATACAGAATATATATCCTACAAATGAAAATAATAAATTAAAAAGAAAATACAACATAATCTAAAAGAAAGGGAAAAATATTTTTTTTTATCTAACTGCTCAAAAAATAAAATAAAAAAAAAGAAACTGTCATTCTTATTCAAATGGTAAAAAAAATTGTTAGTTAATTTGTTAGCTTTATATAGGGTTTTGTTAGAATATATTCATTTATTCTATGAAAATGTGTTTTATCAACCTCCATTTTAAAGTGTATTTAATAAATTTTTAGTTATTAATTATTAATACATTCTTTCTAAAAAATAAATAGGTGTATTTTAAAAAACGTCTATAAAAAATGTTAAATTACATTCACTTATTTTTCAATTAAAACTTGCTAAAATACATCTTTATAAAAATAAATCGGTGTATTCTACAAAAATCCTTTATTTAAATAGTTTATTTTCTAATTAGGAGTAGTATGACAAATAAGAAATAGTTGAGAAAGGAAGTTATTTTTGAAGAATTTGAACGGGATACATTTAAATACAATTATTGTTTATATTACGTCATTTAATTGTAATCAATACTCATTCAAATAACAGATAAATACATGCTATAATAAAATGCATCATATATCAATCTTTAGTTGGCCCAGTGCTGATTGATGTTGTACTTCTTAGGGAGAATCATAATTCGATCTCTTGCAACTGTGATTGAGAGGAGGATGAAACCACTTAATGTTAAAACTGATTTCTGAATCAGATTAGACGGTTCCATAGGCCGAATACTGATGATGAAAACCAAACATAAAATGCATCATAAAGAAATTGTTTTCAACAAAAACATGCAAAATGCATCTCCATTAAACTCTAAATATATATCCATTGACATCTAAAAAAGAGATTTAATTTATATGGATGCAAGAAAAACCATGTATTTGATGTTGAACGATAATATCAATCATTTTGAATGACAAAAATTAAAACTCCAAATTTTAACAAAAGTTAAAATCAAATTAAAAATGACAATTATTTAAACAACAAAAGTATAGAATCTAAATTCTAAAGGGCTAGAGTGAGATTTTGAATTTGTTTGGTGGAATATTTTGATAGTGCAAAGAGTTATAATAAGAAAAAAGTTGATGGAAAGAAGAGAAGATAAAAACTTCATAATATTGGGATTTGTAGCAGGAAAGGAGAAATGATATTGTTTTTCAATTTATCTCACGTATTATGATGAGAAACCACTTATAAGAAGAGGATATGTTTTTTTTTTTAAGCAAGTGATATATTAGATACGGGTACATACCTCCTCATTCCTCCATTTCATGTGGTTATTTATAGTAGTAGTTATCTGTTTGATTACTGCATGAAACTCTATGCTCATCATCATCAACAACAACAATGATGAACTATTCAATCCTCAATCCGAGTAGTTCATTAATCTGAGAAGTCTGAGAGTAGGCTGATATTGTTTTTGGCTTAAACTCCTTGCCTTAGGGCAAAGGGCCTTGGCATTACTAGTGTGTTCTCGCCTCTTTTCGGATTTAGTAAAGATAGCTACAACTTAGATACTGTTTTCAGACAAGTTTCGGAGTATGGCTTGGGTGGAGGTCAAGAGAAGGAGTAGGGGCGTGGAAAAGCTGAGAGTCTCAATATGGAAAGATAATAGAGAGAAACATCTGAGAGATCAACAGGGAAAAATAACTTCTTTTTTCTTTACTGAATTTCCTGAAGACTTTGAAGCGAGGGACTTGGCAAAAATCTTCATGGAACATGGAGTATTGGTGGAAATATTCATCCCAGCTAGGAGAGATAAAAAGGGCAAAAGATTTAGTTTTGTACGATTTAGAGATGTTGAAGACGAAAGAGTTTTAGCAATAGCGCTGAACAGAATCCAAATCAAAGGAAGGAAAATGTTTGTCAACAAACCAAGATTCGATAGGGAAAAGGTACAGATTAGAGGAAATGCGACAAGACTTACAGCTAAACCGGATAATACAAGAATCAATACGGTGAGACCAATCTAGAAAAAAAGATCGAACTACTCTTTTGCTTATATGGTAAAAGGAAGAAACAAGAACAAAGAAAAGGATCTGGAGTGGAACGGGCTGGAATTTGACATCGAGGAGAAAGAGCTAACAAGGTTCAACAATGCATTCGTGGGTGTTGTTAAAACGCCGGGGAATTCATATAATATACAGGAGTTGTTCAATAGAGAAGGATTCTTTCAGATTAAGATAACACCAATGGGGGGCTAAGATGGTTTTGTTGGAAGATATAGAGGACAACGCTGTCACAAGATTAAGGAGGAAGAAGATTGGCTCAAAAATTGGTTTGAGGATATTCGAGGCTGGTCTCCGTCTGAAGTAGATAAGGAAAGACTTACCTGGATTAAGTGTTTTGGGGTTCCCTATCATGCCTGGAGAGACGATTTTTTCAAATATTTATTAAGTAGAGTGGGACATTTTGTGTGTGCGGATGAGGAAACACAGAATCAGTCTAAAATGGATGTGGCAAGAATCTTAATCAAGACAACTTATACCAGCAATCTGAATGAAGTCATTAATGTGCAGATTAATGGAGTGCTCTTCTGTGTGAAGGTGGTCGAAGACTATCATGGTCCTAAAAGAATAAAAGTCTTTGAAAGTAAGGAGGATGAATTGGATTCGGAGGAATCTTTTGTTGAGGATACTGAGGATGAATCAGAAGAAGAAATGGTGGAGAAACATGTTGGTAGTGGTAGTTTCAATGGCGGAAAATACAAGGAAGATGATGGTGGGTCCGAAAAACATAGTCCAGAGCAGAAAGATGATAATGACGAGGTCAGAAAAAAGCCTGAACATAGCAGACTTAGCATGAATGGTAACATGGAAAAGTGTGTTGTAAGTTCACCAACCGAGGTTACATTGGACATAGGAAAGGCTGTGGGACATGACATGCAAAAGGAAAGGTTTGGAGGTAGTGTAAAAGGAGGTGAAGATAAAATGTCAGATAAAGGAAGAGTACAATTTAATGCTAAGAGTATAGAGTGTAGGCTGATGGGAAATAAGAAGACTTTTGAGCGGCAGTCTGATGAAACTCCAACACTCGAGAATTAGAACATTGAAAATAGTACTGAGCGGGAAGTTTTGAATCACACTTTTAGACCTGATGGCAAAGGGGAAGTGGGCCTTAGTAGGAGTCAAGTGAATAACAAGGGGGATGGGCCCAACAATAGCAACGACTGCATCATACTATCTAATGGGCCAAAAATGAGTAAACCCACCAAAATAAAAAAGTCTCTGATTGAAATCTACGAGTGCATGAAAATACCATATTCACCCTCATATTTTTATACACTATTACACTCTTCATTTATGATAAAACCTTGTTTGAGTAATGGAGAGCAAGTGGTTGAATCAGCATCAGTGTTGGAGTCACAAGAGAGTAGTACAAAATATTCAGGGGGTTCTATTCTTTGCTATGATTCTATTTCAGATAATGACATGATTACTGGTAATAATAGAATCAAATGAAGTCATGAAGATGTTCCTAAAAGAGTTTGGGATATTTTAAATCAGATGGGAATGGAGGGTGAGGAAGATGATGAGGCACTCGAAAGTACAATCAGGAGCCTAGAAAGAAGAGATAGAGAAAGGTTTGAGAAATTGAAGGAGGCCAACTTAACTGTCAAATGAATATAGTTTGCCTAAATATCAGAGGGTGCAATTCTGTCATTAAGAAAAAGAGAATAAAGAGGATGATAGAGTTGGAAAATGTTGAATTTTGTTTGCTACAAGAAACAAAGGTGCAACAAACAAATAGTAACTTTATAAGAAGCATAGGGGGCGATGGAGACTGGGATTGGACAACATCTGATTCAAGGGGACTCTTTGGAGGTATGATATCAATCTGGAATAAAAAGTTCTTCAATGCTATATTTAGTTTTGCTGGTAAAGGTTTTTTAGGGGTGCATGGCTTTTGTAAACAGAAACCTGTATATATAATTAATGTATATTCACCATGTGTATTGAGTAAGAAGAGGAGAATGTGGGAGGAATTAATTAGACTAAAAATTAAATTCAATGATGGAGAGTGGATAGTAGGAGGGGATTTTAATGCTATTAAGGAGAGGAGTGAAAGAAAGGGGAAAGGGACTTGGAATAGAGTAGAATTGGAAGAATTTGGAGCTTTTATTGAGGACATGAAACTCATTGATTTACCTGTAGTGGGAAACAGATTTACATGGTTTAACTCAAATGGAACATGTAAAAGCAGGCTTGATAGAATACTAGTAACAGATATGTTGTGCAGAGACTGGAAGTTGACACATCAGAAGGTGGGCAAGAGAGATGTCTCTGACCATAGACATGTTTCTCTTTTAACAAACACTAAAAATTGGGGTCCTAAGCCATTCAAATTTATCAATGCCTGGCTTGGACATCCTGATTTCTTTGATTTTGTGAAGGAAGTGTGGAGGTCAGTGCAGCCTAGGGGAGATGCTTTCAATGTTCTATTTCACAAAATGAGATTCCTCAAAGAAAGATTAAAATGGTGGAATAGCAACGTGTTTGGGATTTTGGATCTAAAGGTGGATCAAGGTGTTGACAACCTTAATCATTTAGAGGAGGAATTGGAGGATTGGGATTGTGAGGCTACAGATCCAATTCTGAAGGAAAGATGTAAGATCATTGAAGAACTTTGGAAGAATATGAATTACAGAGAAAGTATCCTTACTCAAAAAGCCAGATCAAAGTGGACTTTGGAGGGAGACAACAATTCAAAGTTCTTCCATTCAGTAATCAATGCAAGGAGGAGAAGAAACAACTTGAATGCTTTGAATGTGGGGCTGGAGGAGAGTGTGAATGCTGAAACTACCAAACAACACATTCAAGAATTTTATGCAGACAAATACAAGGAGGAAAATAGGAGGTGTATTAACATGAATATGAATGGAGTGGTGCAGCTTAATGAAGATGATAATGGAAGGCTGACAGAAGAGTTCACAACAGAAGAAATTCATGAGGCAATTTTTTATTATGATGGCAACAAGAGCCCGGGACCAGATGGGATAAACTTCAAATTTCTCCAAAAGACTTGGGAGATTGTTGGGGAAGAATTTACAAAGTGCATAATGGAATTTCAAAAGAAGGTTGTGCTACCTAAGGCATTTATCTCATCATTTTTAGTCTTAATTCCAAAGAATGAGAATCCACAATCACTGTTGGAGTATAGACCTATTGCTTTGATTGGTAGTTTACACAAAATTCTTCTAAAATGATGGCAAGGAGATTGAGCAGAATAATAGGAAAATTGGTGACCAATTCACAGACTGCTTTTGTACCTGGGAGACAATTATTGGATGGTGTTCTGGTTGCAAATGAAGTATGTGACCTACTGATGAAAAGTAAGAAAAAGGGTTACATGTTCAAGGTGTATTTCACACAAGCATATGATTGTGTTAATTGGAGATTTATGATAAAGATGATGGAGACAATGAATTTTAATCACACATGGATTGAATGGATCAAAGGAATCATTTGCAACAACTATGTGTCTGTCATGGTGAATGGGATTCCAACCAGAGATTTCAAAATACATAAAGGTCTTCAACAAGGGGATCCACTCTCCCCTTTTGTGTTCATTCTGGTCACTGAATGCTTGACAGTAATGATTAAAAATGCAGTCAGGAATAACTTATACAAAGTATAGGAGGGGAAAAGTATGTGAACATCTTACAGTTTGCTGATGACACATTGTTATTCTGTGATGAAAGTTGAACCAATCTGTGGTCAATCAAGGCAATATTAAGAGGCTTTGAATTAATATCAGGGTTAAAGGTGAATCACAGCAAAAGTAGTCTGATTGGAATTGGGATTGAAAGAAGAATGATGATTGCTGCTTCAGAATTCTTGGCCTGTAGAATAGGAAGCAGCCCGTTTAAATTCTTGGGCCTGTGTGTGGGAGGCAAACACAATAGCATATCTTTCTGGAATCCTATCATAGAAAGCATCAAAGCTAAACTAGCATCTTGGAGAGGTAGACAGTTATCAATAGGAGGGAGGGTGACTCTAATAAATTTTGTCATAACTAATTTACCTGTACACTATCTGTCTTTCTTTTTGGCTCCAATCACAGTTATTAAGAAGATCAAGGCAATTCAAAGAAACTTTTTGTGGGCAGGTGATGGTGATAGGAAGTGCATAGCATGGGTTAGATGGTCTTTAGTATGCAAGCCTAGAAACAAAGGTGGTTTGGGAGTAAAAGATATAGCAGTGTTCAACAGGGCATTAGTCTCAAAAAGGATCTGGAGAATAGAAGAGGAGAAGGAATCAGTTTGGAAAGATATTATTATGTACAAATATGGGAATGACATCCAACAACAACACATTATTTTGTACAACATCAGAAATCAAAGATATGAATCAAGATGGTGGAAAGATCTAAAATGGCTTGCTTGTCATTCCAACAACAAAGGAATTTACAATGTATTAAAGTGGCAAGTTGGGAATGGTAGTAAAACACAGTTTTGGCACTCAAGATGGCTTGGAGGCATGGTACTGAAATGTCAATATCCTGAAGTATACCAAGCATCTGGAAACAAAGATGCATTTGTTAATGAATGTGGAAATTGGGTGGATGACATTTGGGTTTGGAATCTTAGAAACTCAAAGGTAATAGGCAATGAAAATGATGGAGATCAGGAAATTGAAATCGAGATAATTGTGGAGGAAGCATGCCTTAACAGACTGGTTGAGGATATTGTGTTATGGCCTAGGGGGCTCGATGACAGGTTCAGTGTCATGGGATGTTATCAGGGAATGATCAACAACAACAACAATGATAGTGATGAGGAAGTCAGCCCTGAATTGGAAATGGCTTTGGGTGTTCTGTGGAAAATTAAAGTGCCTCTAAAAATCAAATTATTTGGTTGGAGAATGCTACTTAACAGGTTACCTACTAGAAAGATTTTATCAGAACGAGGGATTATAGCAGACATCCATCAATAGGCCTGTGTCTTTTGTTTTCAAGAGATTGAGGACATATCTCATGTATTCTTCACTTGTAGCAAAACAATGCAATTGTGGGAGGAGATGGAAAACTGGTTGGGTGTTTATCTTCCATTTAATGGGAATAGCAAAGAGACTTTGATTCATTGGGCTGGTAAATAAGGTATAGGAAATATACTCACTTTTATGTGGTTGGTGGGCTGTTGGAACATCTGGAACTACAGGAACCAAATATTGTTCAGGGATGCATTTGCCGAAACCAAAGAAATGTTTTTCACTATTGTTAACACATCCTGGAATTGGAGTATTCTTCACAACAAGAACAACAAGAGAGAATAATTTTATTCCTGGTTTAAAAGGCCTGTGGATCTGTTATAAGTATTTTGGAGTAGTAGTAGATTGGAAGCTTTTGTTTGTAGTAAGGCTGGGATATTATGTTGGGTTAGAAAAAAACTCTTTCTTTTCTATTTTCTGTATATCTGCAGTTTTGTGTTGGTCTGCATAATTGCAGGATCTTTTAATTGTAATTTGGTCTACTTTTGACCTTATTAATGAAATCTTGATTATTAAAAAAAATGTGTTATAGGAAGTTACAGTTTAATGAATAAAAAACTGCAAACAAGGATAAATGTAGAATTGAGTAAAAAGGATAAATTTGAAAACATAAAAGGGTCACACTAAAATAGATTATTCCCTTTATTTATAGTTATAGATATCCCCTTTATTACTATTATTGATATAAGTGTGACATATTCATTTATATATGTTGAGTGTGTATCAAGATTGAATTTGGAAGTGTCTGCTATGAGTGGTAGCATGGTCATTGATACCCCAGATAATGGTTCAGTGACTATTTTGTTGGTGTGTCTGAATTGTCCTATGACAATTTATGGTAGAGATTTTGGGATTGACTTATTGTGTTTGCCTCTAAGTCAGCTTGATGTTACTTTGGGAATGAATTGTTGGAGTTCAACCAAGTGTTTATCAATTATTTTAATAAATCAATGAATTTTCTTGAATCCTAAGAGAGTACAAAGTCAAGTTTCATGATCGTGAGGCAATTAGAGATGTCCTTGAGAGAGAGTGCTCAAGTGTTCATGGTGCTTGCGTCCTTGAGTGGGGGGAGCAATATAATGATTACGGATCTACCTGTGGTGTGAGTTTCCTGAATTGTTACTAAATGACATTAGTGATTTACCACCGAAGTGTGAGGTGGAGATTACTATAGACTTAGTACCTGGTACTTGTCCTTTATTGATGGCTCCTTATAGGATGTCTACTTCAAAGCTGTGTAAGATGAAGAAACGGTTGGAGGATCTACTTGAGAAGAATTTTGTTTGACCGAGTGTTTCGTAGTGGGGGAGCGTCAGTGATGTTAGTCATGAAGAAAGAGGGTAACATGAGGTTGTATTTTGACTATCGACAGCTGCACAAGGTTACTATCGAGAACAAGTATCCATTTTCGAGGATTGATGATCTGATGGATTAGTTGGTTGGTCCTTGTGTGTTTAGCAAGATTGATATGCATTTGAGTTATCATCATATTCATGTGAAGTCAAACGATATTCCAAAGACTGCATTCAGAATGAGATATGGTCACTATATGTATTCAGTGATGTTGTTTGGTGTATTTAATGCACCTGAAGTGTTCATGGAGTACATGAATTGAATATTCCATCTGTACTTAGATCAGTTTGTGGTTGTATTCATCGACGATATTCTGATATATTTGAAGTTTGATGAAGAGCATGTGAAACGTCTGAGAGTTGTGTTGCAAACCTTGAAAGAGAAGATGTTGTATGCAAAGTTGTCTAAGTGTGAATTCTCGTTGAAAGAAGTGAGTTTCCATAGTTATGTGATATATATGGATCCATCAAAGATAGATGCAGTGTTGCAATGGGAGACTCAGAAGTCTGTTACTGAGATCATAAGTTTTCTTGATTTAGCTAGTTATTACCAGAGGTTTATTGAAGGCTTTTCGAAATTGGCATTGCCTTTGACTCGGTTGACTAGAAAGGATCAAGCCTATGTGTGGAGTGTTCAGTGTGAAGAGAGTTTTCAAGAACAAAAGAAGAAGTTGACGTCTGCTATAGTTTTGATTTTGCCAAGTTCAAGTGAATCCTTTGTTGTGATTGTGATGCTTCAAAGATGGATCTAGGTGGTGTATTAATGCAGAATGGTCAGGTTGTGGCTTATGCTTCTAGACAATTGAAAGTTCATGAGAGGAATTTTGCTACACATGATCTAGAGTCGGCAGCCATGGTGTTCGTGTTGAAAATTTGGAGGCATTATCTGTTTGGTTCCAGATTTAAAGTGTTCAGCGACCACAAGAGTTTGAAGTACCTCTTCGATCATAAGGAGTTAAATATGAGGCAGGGGAGATGGCTCAAGTTCCTGAAAGATTGTGATTTTGGTTTGAGTTACCATCTTGGTAAAGTCAATGTCATAACTGATGCTTTGAGCAAAAATTCGTTGCATATGTCGATGCTTATGGTTCAAGAATTGGAGTTGATTGAGATATTCAGAGACATGAGTTTGGTGTTTGAAAGGACTCCTAACAGTGTGAAGTTGGGCATGTTGAAGTTGACCAGTGGTATCCTTGAAGTGATCAGAGAAGTTCAGAAAATTGACTTGGGATTGATCAACCAGTTAGTGTTAATCAATCAAGGTAAAGGAAGTGATTTTAGGATTGATGAGAATGGTGTGATGAGATTTAGAGACATAGTTTGTATACTAGATGTGCCAGAACTTAATAAGAGTAGCCTTGAGGAAGGACATATGAGTGGTCTGAGTATTCATCCCGGTGTTACTAAAATGTAGCAAGACTTGAAGAAAATGTTTTGGTGGGCAGGAATGGAGAAGTAGCTGAGTACGTTTATGCATGTTTGACTTGCCATGAGTCGAAGATTAAACATCTGAAGCCACAAAGACTGATGCAACCATTGAGCATTCTTGGGTGGAAGTGCGAAAGCATTTCCATGGATTTTGTGACAAGTTTGTCGTAGATGACGAAAGGGTATGATCCTATCTGGGTTATTATTGACAGACTGACTAAATTGACTCATTTCATTCTGATTAAGATCAGTTATTCCTTGTAGAAGTTGGCTGAGTTATATATTGAGAAGGTTGTTAGCTTGCATGGTATTCCATCGAGTATTATGTCGAATTGAAATCATAGGTTTACGTCAAGGTTTTGGCAGAGTTTGTAGGAAGAGTTGGGTACTAATCTGAAGTTGAGTTCTGCTTATCATCTGCAGACAGATGGTCAGACAGAGAGGACTATTTAGTCTTTGGGGGATTTGCAGAGTCATTAGAAGAGCTATCAAGATAAGAGAAGGAAAATACTTGAGTTCCAAGAGGGAGATTATATGATCCTGAGAGTTACTCTGGTAACTGGTGTTGGCCGCGCATTGAATTCTAAGAAGCTTACACCGCGATTCATTAGTCTATTTCAGATTCTTCAAAGAGTGGGAGAGGTGGCCTGGCGAGTTGTGTTACCACCATATATTTAGAATCTTCACGATATATTTCACGTGTCTTAGTTTAGTAAGTACATTCCTGATTTGTCTCATGTTATCCAGTTAGATGATGCGCAAGTTAGAGAGAACTTGACAGTTGAGACTTTTCAGTTGAGGATTGAGGATCGTGAAGTGAAGCACTTGCGAGGCAAGGAGATCGCTTCAGTAAAGGTTGTTTGGGGAGGTCCAGCTAGTGGCAGTATGACGTGGGAGCTTGAGAGTAGGATAAGAGAGTCTTATCTAGAACTTTTCCCGTCAAGTAATTTTTGAGGGACAAAATTATTTTAAGTGGGGGAGAGTTGTAACATCCCGGTTTTTATTCGTCATTTGTTTTATTTATTGAATTATTTAATTAAATTACTTGAATAATTATTTTATGTGATTTTGGGTGGTTTGCCGGTGTAGTATTTTCGGGGAATTGTGCTTTATTAATTAATTTTAGTGAAATTTAATTAATAGAAATTAGTAGCATATGAGGAGTTGGGTTATTTTGTGAGTTAAGGGAAGTATATGGTAAGAGGAGAGAAACTGAGTTTTAGTTTGGCAAAAACTATAATTATGAGAATATTTTTAGAATATTATATAATTAGAAAATTACAGAAATTGGGGTTGAGATAGCCTTTTTGTCAGTACGTAAAAAATAGGAGAATAGAGAACAAGAGCATTGGAAGGGAGACCTAGGGCTTTGAGAATGAGATCACTTAGAAGGTTATTGTTGCTGGTTTTGATGGAATTACAAGGTAAAGGGGAGGCTATTCATCTAAGGGTGCCTAAATCATTAAAGGGTAGAAAGGTTTCTCTTAACCTCCATTAGGGTTTTTCTTTTTCTTATGGATTGATGATAATCTGTTAAATAATGATGTAATTCTATTTTTATGTCATGGATTGCTGCGAAATTGTGTCTTTGATGTTATGGTGTTTTCTATTCATGATCTAAGTGATTCAATGATGAGTTTGATGTGAAATTGTGCGTTTTTGGGTATGAACATAATTAAATAATCCATGATGAAATTGAGATATTTGTATTAATCAGTGAATAATTGGCATGTTTGATCATGATAGAATGTGTATTTGAGTGATTTTTAATGCAATAATGGGGACTGGTTTAAGGTATGAGAGGTACATGATGAGGCAGATGAACGATACTGTGAAAATTAGAATTTCTAGGAATTTGTATGATGTCAATCGATTGACACCATATGTCAATCAATTGCATGCTTGTTTTTTTGGGAAATTTGAACTATGTAAATCGATTGACATCATGTGTCAATAGATTACATGCGTGTATTTTTAGAAGGAAAAAATTAATGTCAATTGCTTAATTAGAGATGTTAATCGATTACATGCAATTTTTAAGAGAATTTTGGAAAGGCAATGAGCAAGTGAGTTTGATGTCAATTGATTACCATCCCATGTCAATCGGTTGATGTTGAGCAATTTTTGAAAAATTCTAAAACTGAAACATGTTTATTTACCTGACGATTTATGTCGTAACTTTAGTTCTGTGAGTCCAAATGAAGTGTCGTTTGAAGCGTTAGAGGGCTAACGCACAGAGCTACTTCATAGTAGTGCCTTGTGAGATAATTGATGCATGGATGTATGTTCATTGTATGATTATATATTGTGAATTGTATATGTAATTGTGTGAATTATTATACATGTTTGTCGAAGATTAATGAGGCGAGTGATTCGGAGTGACAACTACTCGTATTGCGTTGAGTGCATGATTGATTATGGTCAGAGTGGGGATGTAATCTTAATATGTTATTGATGTTATTGTTGTGTGATTGTTAGTCAGAGTTAGACTATAATCATCGATTGTGTTGTTATCATTGCATGATTAAATGCCATGCATCATATGTTGACGTTGCTGTGAAAGAGGCATTTTCGCTAGTTCATAGTGGAGACTAGTGACTTGTTCCAAGCTCAGAGTGGCGGCTTAGAGCTAAGAGTATGGGCTCAGGGTTCGTAGTTGATTGGAACCTGGTTCGTATGAAGAACCAAATGTTGAGTCGGTGTCGCATGTATATAGAGTTGAGTTGTGAGTCCGATTCATAGTAAGGACCGTAACAAGCATGAGTTAAGTCGATGTTTCATTGAATTACATAATGGTTGTGCAAATGAGATGCTTGTACATTGATGAATATTCTTGTATGACTTGTGTGATTGGTGGTTGATTGTGATGTGGGTGAAATATAAATACGTGTTGTTGTAGTGCATGTATTATATATGCATGATTTGTGGTATGTGAATCTATCCTGCTTATTTTGTGCACCAATTCTTAGTTGAACATATTCTCACCCCCTTTTGTGTTGTTGGGTATGTGCTCCTCTAGAGTGCAGATAATCAGGTACCTGAGTAGGAGCTTGAGGTTGAGGACGGTTTTGTGCCTCTTTAGTTGCTTGTCGATCAAGTCTTATAGTTGGAGTCACTTTGATATGTAACACGAGGCAAACGGGTTATTCTTTATTTGTTTGTGCTGCATATCTTTCCTTTTGAATTTTGATGACAAACCACTTTTCAAACTAATAATGTTGTTGAGGCTTTTTATGCCGAGTATTTTATAATTCTGATGCTTATCTAACAATTTTATTTTTAATTATGTGGCTCAAATATGAGTTTGGTTGATGTTGAATAGCATCCTGCTTGAAGGATATGTGTGTTTTACATATTTTATTTAATTATTTGTCGAGTCGGGAAGTAGGGTGTTGCAAGTTACAGAGAAACATTTGTAAGTTTCAACTCACCTATTCCTAACCTCTTGCACACAAGTAGGGGCATCAGGCTAACATTGGCTCCTAAATCACACAGTGCTCAATCAAACTCCATAGTGTCAAGCTGACAGGGAATTGAAAAACTCCTTGGATCCTTCAGTTTATGTGGCATACTTTGGATCACAACACTAGTTATGGAAGTCATTGCCACAACCTCGTGTGCTTCTAATTTTCTCTTTTTGTACATGATTTCCTTTAGGAATTTAACATAAGTGGGAAGTTGGGAGAGAACCTCGGTGAAAGGCATATTTACATAGATTTTTTTTCAGCATTTCTACGAATTTCAAAAAAATGATCTTCTACCTTAACTTTCACCAATCTTTGTGGGAATGGATTTTTTGGCTTGTAGGGAGGAGGAACAACATGAGGTGCTTTCTTATCTTCCTCTTCACCATTTCCAATGGTGTTGGAAGACTCTCCTTATCCTCTAATTTTTTATCTCTTGAACTTCCAACAAGTTCACTCTTTTTCTTATAATTCTCAACTTGTTTTCCACTTCTAGTTGTAACAGTATTCACATGTCCCCATAGGATTCTACTCAGGCTGACTTGGAAAAAATCCCGGAGGGACGGAAGATGAAGACTGTTGTTGTGCAACTTGGGACATCTGCATCCAACATCTTTTTATGAGTGAAAATGGATTCAGTATTAGTGGTTAGCTGCTTAAGGATCTCATTTATTTGGAGGTTTTGGTTTCTGAACTTTTCATTATGGCGATTTTGATTCGCCATAAAACCCTTCATCGTGGTTTCTAAGTTAGACTTCCCACGAGTTACGCCTTGTTGGAAACCCGAAGGTCCCATGGCGTTCTGGGGCTGATTATTCTTATAATAAAAATTAGGGTGATCTCTCCACCCACCCCGAATTATAGGTGTTGGAATATGGATTCCCTTGCTGATTGTTAACATAATTAACAATGTCTTGAGTGGATCCCCCAACAAGGATCATATGACACTCACCATGGGAATGTCCATTTAACCCGTATACCTCACAGTAGAGGACTGATGGGGTGGCAGAATATACAGAAGCTACAGGTGCAAGAATGTTGCGGCTGCAAGTGCACGACTTTATCACGTCAAGTATAAAAGATTATCGATCCCTCTTAGACCAAAGGACAACTACCATTCTCTACTATCACTATGTTTATCTAAGGCGGTGATATTTTTTAATATGGGAATGATATTTGGATTCCTTCATCTTTGAGTAGATGAATTGGTTCGTTTATCTCTACAATTTCCTTTCTTTCTTGATTTTTCCTGAAATTCATGAAGGCTTCCAACTATTGATTTAAGAGGTGGATTAAACTTCCAATTATTAAATCTAAGATATTTGTTAATAACACAGTTTCCAATAAAATTTCCAATGCTTGTAAATTTAGAAAAACATCCTTGATTATCTTCTTTGCCTCGTGTGTTCATCTTCTCTTGTTTGATACTTGGAGAGACTCCATATATCATTTCAAGAGTATCCCACATTTTCTTGGCGATATGCAATGGTGAACATAGTGAAATATTATGTCATTTAAAGACATTATTATAAATCTTTTCGTTTTGAAATTTATTTCAAATTTTCTCTTTTCCTATTCGGTCCAAAGAAAATCGGGTTTATCTACTATTTCATCATTTACTTGATGAGTAGGGATAAACGAATCATTAACAATAGTTTCCCATAATTCATGGTTTATGCTTTGAATAAAAATTCTAAACCTAGCTTGTCAAATATTAAATATGTTATTTTCAAAACGTGGTGGTGTGTTTAAAAAAGATCTCTTGTCATAAGTCATCTTCCTCTTGAGACGATTAGTCCTTAAACATGAGTTAGACTCTGATGCCACTTGTTGGATTGAGACTTCACACACAAGAGGGGGGTGAATTGTATGGTTTTAAAAAACTTGGTTTTGAAAAACTTTTAGAAATTAAATCAGAGTTTAAAAGCATTTTGAAAAACTTAGCAGCGAAAAATAAAATGCAGTAAATTATAAGAGTTAATGGAAGAAGGAGAACACCAAGAGTTATATAGGTTCAGTAAAAAAACAACTTAATTATGTCCCCAAGAATTGATCTTGAGAGTTTAAAATAAACATTTAGAGCTTTTAGTAGGAAAGGCTCACGAACCCCCTTATACAAGGAATGGTGGTTCATCTTCAACCAAGAAATATAAGACGATAGATATGGGCGTTTGCATCTTTTCTTCAGAATAATCTTGAGAGTGAAGTGACCAATCTTCCTTCCCAATGGTGGATTGAAGCGGTTAGTCTTCTTTCCACAAACATAGACCTTGGAGTAGTTAGTCTTCAAGTTCCAA
Organism: Lathyrus tuberosus; assembly: GCA_022829125.1. Taxonomy (NCBI): domain Eukaryota; kingdom Viridiplantae; phylum Streptophyta; class Magnoliopsida; order Fabales; family Fabaceae; genus Lathyrus; species Lathyrus tuberosus. Next base: position 10,811,821 of record JALAZF010000185.1, read on the forward strand.
AACCTTTGAGCTCAATACCTTGGTTTTACACGGGATAACCAAAAACATGTGAGATTTTAACACCTGACTGATCTCGAACTTGTAAAGCTTTTAATACAGAGTTGAGCTTCAAAGTATCTTGGTTTTAACACTGGGATGACCAAAAACCTTATAGATTTTATCACAGACTGATCTCCAACCTAAACTAGGATTGCATCACACAATCCCAAACAAAAATGCTTTTAATGGGTTTAGCTTTTAACCCAAATAAATCCCTAAATGGGTAGTACTCAACCAAGGTGTATACCAAAGACTCTCTTGGTGAATTTACAATTCTACCCTTTCTAGAATTACAAAAATAATTTCACTCGTAAAGGGATTTTTCTCACAAAAGCACTTAGGCTAAAAATATAGTGAGAGATAGTTAAAGAAATGTTTATATATATACATATATATATATATATATATATATATATATATATATATATATATATATATATATATATATATAGAGAGAGAGAGAGAGAGAGAGAGAAAGAGAATAAAGTTTCAAAACACGATTCTGGATAGTTTGAAATGAGAAATGAAACCTCTATTTATAGGTCCGAGGTTGGATCAAAAAGGAAATTTCAATAAAAGCATTTTGTAACAATCTAATCGATTAACACCTATTCCTAATCGATTAGAAGATAGAAATAATCGTTTTTAATTTCTCAAAAAGGAAGTATAAGATATCTACCCGTTGCACAAAATCAAGGCACTTTTAAAATAGCTTGGGCCTTAAGTTTGCGCATATCTAATTGATTAGACAAATGTTTTAATCGATTATGAAAGTGAAAAAATTATTTTATAGTTGTTTTGACTGCTCCCAATTCATCTGAAAATACTTCAAGATGTTTATCAAAATATTTTCTTTTGGTAAAGCATTTTGAAAAATAGTTATGTGTGTATGTGTGTGTGCGCGCACGCAGATACTTTAGCCTTGTTCTTTCATGATAAATTCTATTTGCCTTACGATCGTTCACTCATTACTAAAAGATGAGATCACCATTACTAAGTTAGGAGATCACCACATTTCTCCAAGAATTATCTTATACTTTTTTTTATGTTGACACATGCTTGAGTGGCTTTGTGATGAGGCTTTAGTTGCATTCTTATGTTGCCATCATCGGATAGTCAACTCCATCAAATCCTAATGATAGAGTTTGCATCTTTATCCGTTTAATCGTTCATGCTTGAATTATCATAATACTTTAGTTGTCATCATCAAAAGTTGATATCCTTGTTAAAAGCATATCACCTGCAAATCAAGGTTCCACATCTCTCACTTTAATTTAGCCATAGCACTTTGAGAAAGTCCTTGTGTTTAAGTGAGGAAACTTGTTCTGGAAAGGGGTAAATTTGTAAATTCACAAAGATCTACATTTCTCTTGGTTGAATATTTCTTCCTTATGAAGTGTTTGTTTGGGTTCGAAGCTAAACCCGTTAAAATATTTTTTTGGGGGATTTAGTATTAAGTCGACATTTGGTTTATGAGCTGAGCCACTTAAGGAAAATCTCTCTTAGTGGATTCTTGAAGATAACCATTGAAAAAATCTTTTCTTTCATTCGTGAGCTCATCCCGGTGTAAAAGATATACTTGTTTCAAGATCAGCCTAGTGTAAAATCTTAATTTAGATTATGGTCAGCCCGTGTAAAACCTCGGTTCAGTTTGGAGGATAGCTAGTTCAAAACTCCGTATTGGTTTGAGATTAGGTTGTATAAAATATCAGGTTCAAATCTTGGAGACTCACCTCTCAAAACTTCGTTCGTATTTGGAAGGAAGACTAACTGCTTCAGTCCACTGTTTGTTGTTTGGTTGAAAGTTAACATAAAACTTCATTTTTTATTGTATAAGGGGGTTCGTGAGCTTAACCTACTAAAAGCTCATAAGCATTACTGGATACTCTCAAGATTAAGTCTTGGGAGTGGATTAGGTCACTTCTTTTATACTGGACCACTATAAATTCTGGTGGCATCTCTTTTCTTTTTGCATATTTTCTTTACCTTTATTTTTTGCTGCTATATTCAAACTTCTCTTAAGAATTTTTTTAAACTCTGGAACTAAAAATACTTTTGTTTTAAACTGTCATTTTTCAAACTCTCACAATTCACCCCCCCCCCCCCCTCTCTCTCTCTCTCTCTCGTGTTGAGTCACATGTCCAACAAAGGGGGGATCTTGTAATGTTAGAGGAGGATCTTATAGAGACTTTACTCGGTTTAATCATATGAGCGGTTAGGTTTGGTCGGGAGGTTGTTTGGGTTTGGAATCTATATCTGTATTGCGGATTTCGAAGAGATTTTCTTATGATAATCTTTCGGCTATGACTGGTTTGACACAGAACATGTTTAAGAGAGTGATTCAGGGGCTTGCTAGTATTGGAATAACTAGATGCCATCTAAGGTTGTAGTGTTTCTTGACAATTTCCTTATAATAGGTTATCGATTAGGAAGACTCTCATGAGGCATTAGATTGTATCGGGCGATAGTGATGTGGGGTGTGTAGTGTGTGTAAGCTGGGTGGAGTTAGCTAATCATTTGTTTGTGTATTGAGAGGTTGCTTTAACTATCTGGTATATGGTTTTTAGGTAGCTAGGTATGGTGGCTTGGTCCTCTGCCACATTCAATTTTAGGAGTGTTTGAGATGTTTCAGGGTTTAGGTCACAGTAAGATAATGTCTTTAGGTATGGTCTTGATATGAAATTCTATGGTTTGGACTATTTGAAAATTATGGAACAATTTTTTTTTTATGTCGGGAACGCTTGACAGTTAATCACTTGATGTCTTTGATCACCAGTCTGGGATGGAAGTGAGTCCATGCCCATGCTCTGGGTTTTGTCATTTCTCTATTAGATTGGGAGCGAGATCCGCTCAAATGACTAGATATTTAGAGGTGTGTTGGTAGCAAGATGTCCTCCTTTTGTTTTTGCAGATGGTTAGGTATTCCTCACTCCAATTTCCTCTCTCTAGAGATTTGTTGCGTTTATTTTATTTATTTATTTTTTTTAATAAGCAGTATTGTATTAAAGGAGAATAAAGGGTTCTCCACCCCAAAATTACATCAACCATTTACAAAAATGTCCCCAAAATACCCTATATTCCTATAAGAAATCTAGAGGGTATTTTGACCATTCATACAAATTACAAGATCCTTGAAAATTCGACAAAATTGGCATCCACCTCCAAGATAAAATAAGGATGGATTGAAAGATAACCTTGATGTTGCATATCTCGTCTTTGAATATGATGTTGAAATTCTGGTACAGATGTGTGATGTCTTGTGCGATGTCACAACATCGCAATCTGCTGAACAAGGCAATAATAGAAACAGTAAATGAACACAATCAATTGTTCACCCAGTTCGGTTCAACCAACCTACATCTGGGGGCATACCAAGCCAGGAAGGAAGTCCACTATTAGTAGTATCAAATTACAGACTCAACACACCAGTTGACAATCTACCTAATTCAATCACTACCCAATGACCCTTCTACCTAAGTCCTCCCTAGGTAAGAGACTCCATCTCACTTCCAATCATCTCGATGATGTCTAGCAGTCAACTACACCATCACTGCATCAACAGCTTGACTCCTTAAACTTTTCTATTACATAGACTTTGGAAGACACACTTCCATGACACCCCTTTGGAGTTGCTTCAAAGCTTCCTCCAAGAACAATACATCTCTTACCTACAGGCTTCGAGATAAACACGATGACCATCCCACAAACCGGGTGGTTCATCAACCAACACAGCCCTTATAATCTACATGATGGCTGGCTTCCCAAAACTAGGTTACAATGCTTCTATTTATAACCTATTTCCCAACTGGATTTGGGCCTTCAAATCATATCAAATCTTCTGTTCCAAATCTCCAACAGATTCTGCTATTAATTGGATCTTCAATCAAATCTTCAATTTAAATCTTCAATAATTAACTCTAAATATTCTCCATATCTTTATGCATTAAATTCAGCTCCACATAATATTTCCAGGATATTATGTATCTTTTAAATCTTCTCTTTAAATCAGCTGCAAGATCTTCTCCACACAAATAGGAACAATCTTCTCCACACAAATAGGAACAATTCTCCATGTCTATTTGCACAAAAATAGTAACAAACTATTCTCCACAAGATATGTAGAATTAATTGTATCAGAATAAATCTTCTCCAATAAATTCGCATCCAATCTAACTAACAGATCTCCTCAAATCAAACTAATGCGTGCAGCCCTAAAAACATCACAACCTGATGTTTTAAGTTTCTGGTATAGTGATGTCAAGACATCGCATGTGACATCACTCTTCAGCACTTTAACTCTTCAACACCTGAACATTCTGCAATACAAAAACCACAACAGATGATTTTCTGATGTTCTGTCAACTGATGTTATGACATCGGGTTTGACATCAGCACAAAACTGCAACCCTTAAACACTTAACATAACCAGAATGTTAACTAAACATAACAAGGCTGTTAAAAACTCATGTTGAAACATCAACCATGACATCAACATTGTTTTACCAAAATTCTAGCCAACTCCAAGAATTAACAATCTCCCCCTTTGGCTAATTTTGGCTAAAACAATTTCAGCCTACATCAGACCAACTTGGACCAACTTGCAGCAGAAACGAACACTTTCACATCAGCATAGGGCATAGGGCAAACTCCCCCTCAAACCAAGAACCAGCTCACAGCTGTTCAAACACTCTCCCCCTCAACTGCTGCACCATATCAGAAAAGGCTTCACAACCACACCTTGGCAACCACTGGGCTAACTCTCCCCCTTTTTAGCCATAATTGGACAAACTCTGAACATAGCAGCAAGCACAAAAAAAATTCCAAAAGCAACCTCTGAGTCATCCAACCAATATATTCAGACCAGAGCAGACTAATCTCCATGGCTGAACAAACCTACTTCTCTCCCCCTTTGGCCAAACATTGACAAGCATTGGGGTAAACTATCATGTCCACCATTAACTTCACCAGTAACACAATGTTACAACATCTTGTCTGACATAACACACTCACTGCACTACTTCAACCACAAAAGTTCAACTCCCCCTATCTGAGATAGCCAGTGCTCCCTTGCAAGAAGATCACCTTAAATGAATGGAAAACATAAGACTCATCTTCATGTCTTCAAGAGCGCACCCTCTGTTTAACACACCAGCTGAACACATCCACATAATGCTTAATCCTCAACCAATCCAAGTACCACACTAGTACAGACAGAAGTTCTCCCCTTATATTTCACAACTGAAGCTCCTTGACCAGCACATCATAACATATGGAGAATCCAGACACAGTCTTCAAACTTCTCCTCAGAAGCATATGCACACTTGCTGCAGACTCCATAGACAAGTACTCCCCCTGTCATGGATAACCAATGCTCTAGATGGAGATAAACATTTGAGCACAAGACTTGCTCTCACTCCTAGATAACACCTTCAAGTACCCTGACTGGTTTGACACAGCTCACAAACTCCACGAAATCTCAGATTACTTACAAGCTTTACTGAGATCCAATCTCTTCAAAATTTTCTGATCAAATAACCTCATCTGACATAGTTCCTCTGCCATTACATCCACTAGTGAGGTCTTCAAAAATAGTAGACATGCTTTGCCAGAACATACTACAAAAAACTAAGATTAGAATTTCCATATTCTGATCCACAACGTCAGAAACACCTCTTTTGAAATAATGCTTGAGCAATCATCTCCTAAATATGACCATTCTCATCAGGCTTCCAATCAACCAATACCTGATCTACTACAGTCTTCTCTACATTCTCCATCCAAGGTAGACCTTCTACTTCATCATTCTCCCGTATGACTATGTAGACGCTCCTTAGGCATAATGTAGGCACCAAGCTCCTGAACCAGAGCATAATCATCCTTCACCAAGGATATCCAACCAGATAATGTCCCAACACAAGTTAGAACATTTGGCACACACCAAGACATCATCACCTTGATTCTTGATATGCTCCACCAACTGGACTTACTATTGCACAGTAATCCAAAGCATCAGGGAATAACCTCTCATCCACCTTCAAGAAGAATAATCTTCTTGAGTCTTCAACTCATCACCCTTCTGCCCAAGAGTAACTTGTTCCAAGACAATCCTCAAATGAAAACAGCCAAATGCCACATTTTGACCTTTTTCACATTTGTCAGAACTCTCACAAAGATATCCTGATCCACCAAGGAAACTTGATCTTCAAGTCACATGTTCCACTTGCTCAAAAGCAAACACACTTAGACTCCCTAAGCCATGGTCATGTAACATCTTCTCCTTCCTGCAGCTCCCGCAACCTGTATGAGACAGCCCTTTTTGAAGCATCCATAACTCCCATTACTGTAGATCACTCCTATCTTAAGCTGATGTGCCACAGCACCAGCTGAGACTTCTGATGTTAAGCTAGATGTCAGAACATTATGACATCCAACTGTTGAATTCAGCTCTTCTTTCTGCCACTCAAAAGAACCTCCTCCCTTTGCAGAAACAGATTTCCATGCTCTTATAGACTTGATTCAACAATCAAGTTTGAGTAGACAACCTCCATCCTGCTTAGAAACTCCAAAGACTTCAAACCTACCACATCTGAATCTTCAGAAAATAAGTAGTCCAAGACTACCCCATAGCAATACTAAAGAAAGTCACTTCCCTTAGTAGAGCCGACAGTAGAAAGCCAGAGATAACTGCCACTTATCCTCGACCTTCACAACCAGAGCCAACACCATGCTCCAAACCATCAAGATTATGCTATCTTCATGGTCTTCCATCTTCATCTTATCAACTTCTAAGATTATACCAACAAAACTGCAGTAACTTGCATAACACACTCTTCCAGATAACTGCCAAGCTCCCAACAAGGTCTTTACACACAGCCAGCAGATGATGCTCACTCCTTCATTCACACACTTCTGATACAGTCAGCTGATAAGGCTACCTCAGGTTGTCATCTTCAAATACCAAGCTTCTCCATCATGGCCACACAAAAATATCCAGACTGTAGATTTGCATAATCCTCTAGACAAATACTAAGTCTCCCGTCAAAGTATTTACCCTCATGCATAACAACACTAATAGACAGATACTAAGTCTCCCGTCAAAGTATCTACTATTAAACAGAAAAAGATTACCTTCTCACACAAGGCATTCTTTTCTGCACACTTTTGGCACTAGCTGATCCCTCTTTTATAAATTTACACCACTGATGACTCCTGAAACTCCACCATGAGCACAACTAACTTCCTTGGTTGAAAAAGCAATAATGTTTCAACATCAGTTCCGTCATCAGTCTAAATCACATTAACCATTTACTATGGCTTTGGAGACAACAACCACAGTAATCCACACACATCTCTTGCAAGGGAAACAAGATGATCGACCATCAGCACCTGATCAACCTTCACACAAGTAAGAGCCTGCATCCTCTACATCTCAAGAATCTTCTTCTCAACCTTCTGATGTTCAGACCTTCTGTCTGTCTTTGAGATGTTGAATGCCATCCTTCTGTACCTAAAGAGGAGATTCCCTCTAACAAGTTTATGAAAACAGTCAATGACTGGTCATCTAGTATGCTTCTCCCAACACTTGAACTTACAAGGATGCCCTTCAATCCTTGCCAAAACAAATTCCATTATGTGAGGACACCACATAACTGAACTCCAGCTTTAGAGGAAACTTCTCATGCAGATACCAGGGAACCATAATCATTTGGAAAAAAACACCAACTTCTCCTTGCACAAATCTGACATGCTCATCCTATGGTTGGTACAGACATATAACTCCTTTCACATAGAATCTGCTCCATGGCCATAAACGAGATTGCAAACAACTGGCTGCTTTGATCAGAAGAAACTTTCAGATATCATAGAAAATGTCCTTGACATTTGAGCTTGACCTTTACAAAAACAAACAGCCTTTGAACACCTACTCACTTGGATCCGAAATACACTAATCCAATGAGTGACACTATATTGATCATCTCTTGACCAACATACATATCTAAGACATGTTTCTTGAAGGAAACTTCTTAGACACACCACCCAGATGCCTCCTCTTCCAAGCCAGGAGTAGGTTCCAAACACATTTGTTTAGCCCCCAAGCATCTGTTATGCCATACTTTTATCCAACAAGATTCTGCACAATCTGCTGGTTTTATGTTCCAACATCTGGTAGGACATAAGTTCTCTTCACAAGAAACACACCAAAAGATCCTTTAACACAGCCCAGAGATTGACCTTGTAAAGTTGGAGGCAAGAATAAATTGCTTCTTTCTTCAGACCTCTTTTCAACAAGCTCATATAAGAGTTCCTTTATGAGTGGACTTGGGATGAACCACAAGTATCTTTGGCAACTTTAACAAGCTAGTTGAAGATATCCTCAAGTATCACCACACCATGTGATACATCTTCAGAGGAGAACAGAATGTTGCAGCCTTAACACAAAACCACCAGGAGTTTTCCATCAGATGCAGCGGAACACACACCAAAAAACACCTCTACAACCTTCAGGCACTGCTCCATAATCCTTGCACATCATCACCATAAGCCAAGTGTCAACACAGTCACAACAGCAGTTCTTATGAAAAGTCCATCCTTCATAACAAGGGATCATCCAAACCACTATCTTCCTTGCTCATGAACCAGAAAGTATCTTCCCTAAATCTCATCCAGAAACAGACAGGAAGCCTGCTCTGATACCAATTGAAATTCTGGTACAGATGTGTAATGTCTTGTGCAATGTCACAACATCGCAATCTGCTGAACAAGGTAATAATAGAAACAGTAAATGAACACAATCAATTGTTCACCCAGTTCGGTTCAACCAACCTACATCTGGGGGCATACCAAGCCAGGAAGGAAGTCCACTATTAGTAGTATCAAATTACAGACTCAACACACCAGTTGACAATCTACCTAATTCAATCACTACCCAATGACCCTTCTACCTAAGTCCTCCCTAGGTAAGAGACTCCATCTCACTTCCAATCATCTCGATGATGTCTAGCAGTCAACTACACCGTCACTGCATCAACAGCTTGACTCCTTAAACTTTTCTATTACATAGACTTTGGAAGACACACTTCCATGACACCCCTTTGGAGTTGCTTCAAAGCTTCCTCCAAGAACAATACATCTCTTACCTACAGGCTTCGAGATAAACACGATGACCATCCCACAAACCGGGTAGTTCATCAACCAACACAGCCCTTATAATCTACATGATGGTTGGCTTCCCAAAACTAGGTTACAATGCTTCTATTTATAACCTATTTCCCAACTGGATTTGGGCCTTCAAATCATATCAAATCTTCTGTTCCAAATCTCCAACAGATTCTGCTATTAATTGAATCTTCAATCAAATCTTCAATTTAAATCTTCAATAATTAACTCTAAATATTCTCCATATCTTTATGCATTAAATTCAGCTCCACATAATATTTCCAGGATATTATGTATCTTTTAAATCTTCTCTTTAAATCAGCTGCAAGATCTTCTCCACACAAATAGGAACAATCTTCTCCACACAAATAGGAACAATTCTCCATGTCTATTTGCACAAAAATAGTAACAAACTATTCTCCACAAGATATGTAGAATTAATTGTATCAGAATAAATCTTCTCCAATAAATTCGCATCTAATCTAACTAACAGATCTCCTCAAATCAAACTAATGCGTGCAGCCCTAAAAACATCACAACCTGATGTTTTAAGTTTCTGGTATAGTGATGTCAAGACATCGCATGTGACATCACTCTTCAGCACTTTAACTCTTCAACACCTGAACATTCTGCAATACAAAAACCACAACAGATGGTTTTCTGATGTTTTGTCAACTGATGTTATGACATCGGGTTTGACATCAGCACAAAACTGCAACCCTTAAACACTTAACATAACCAGAATGTTAACTAAACATAACAAGGCTGTTAAAAACTCATGTTGAAACATCAACCATGACATCAACATTGTTTTACCAAAATTCTAGCCAACTCCAAGAATTAACAGATGTTATTTCTAGTCTTCCAGATGCACCAACAAGTTATAAACCATATTGCATTTGCATTTTCTGGTTTGCACAACCCACACAACCTTAGGAACCAAACCATTGTGTAATCCCAACTTAACGCCTCGTTTATTCGATCCAGCCATACACCCTCAACCAAACCAGCCTTGATTTAGGACAGTTGAAGAATAGATGTGCAGAATATTCAATTTCATGAAAGCATAAAACACATACCTCTTCATAATTATTAGATATAATTTCTTGGTCTACAAGATTCTTGCGAGTTGAGAGTCTATTAAAGAACAATCGCCACGCAAATATCTTAATCTTCAATGGGATGTTAGTTTTTCAAAGGACCTCCAAAGCTGTCAAAGTTGAAACTCCCAGCGGTGAATGATTTCCCAAAGCAGCAAGATGATTGTAATATGACTTAACCGAGAAAACAGTTGAGTTCTCCAAATGTCAAATCCAATTGTCATCTTTGGCAGAAAATGGACAGATTGAAACTAATAGATTCTCAATATCCTGTAGGTCCTGCAATGCCTCATCATCAACTTCTGCGTGTAACTCTCGAATGTTCCATCTCCACCCACCATTTATGAATATGTAATAGATCGACCGCTAGTTAATTGGCCTATTTTTCTTTTGCATAACGTTCTAGTGTTTTGGATGGCTTATTTTTTGCTACTTAGTTTGTTTTCTTGACTCGATTTTGCATTGGTTTGTTATTCTTGCATACCACTGGTGCTCCTTTGTTTTGTTTGTACCTTTTTTTTTGTAAGCAAGTTAACCATAAAAGCGATAACTAAGGGTTCTTGAACCTGTTTACAAAAGAATCGAGCTAAAATAGCTCGAACAAAAAGAGATTGCTAACCAATTGCTTCTATGATAGAAAAAACAATGGATTTTTACAGAAATCATAAAAATTACAATTGGGATTAGCAATTTCGCCTAATAATGACCACTTCCACGCCGTAATCTTTACATTCCAAACAATGTCGAAAACATTCCAAGAATTGTTCTAAAAAGTGGAACCATTCCTAGCTAACCAAATATTCCAACAAATTGCCAACCAAAACACTCCAGCTTTCCCTTTTTTCACTCCCTGAGATTTGCAAAAAAGGAACCATCTCGCGAAACTTTCTTTACAACACTCTGAATTGTCATCAATATTATCTACAAAACCAATCCACTCCCTTATATCCCTCCAAATTAACCTCACCACACAACAACTAAAGAACAAATGCTCCACCTTTTCTACATGATTAGAGCAAAACAGACAAAGAGAGTCAGCATCATTAAATTTAATACCTCTATAAATTAGATTATCCTTAGTAGGGAGTCTTTCCCAAAAAAACGCCAACCAAACGCTTTCATACGCGATGGAGCTTCCGTCTTCCAAAACCTCCTCCACTCGCCTGCTGACCCACGACCCCTGCCCCCAGTACTGTTGACCGAACAACCACCATTCACCGTACAACCACCCCAGGACCTCACCCGACTTCTACCTTTTTATTACACTTTTTATTATTTATATACAGTTTCTGTTTTGCTATTAAAAAATAAATACTTTTTAAGAAAAAAAATTAATAAAATGGTCAATATTGTATTTATTATCATATTAATTATATAATTTTAATAGATTTATATCTAATAACAAAAAATATAAATATATTGAATATTCAAGCTGCCTATCTTAAATTTTGACCATCAAATATTTTTATTTTTCCTTAATGACTTACAAGTTACAACTTGAGTATACTATGATGTATTTGTCCATCTTAAAATCCACATGTTTGTCTTGTTCATGGGAGTTTAATGAGAAGAGAAGTTGTCCCATTTCATAACTTGCATATAATTCATTTCATTTTCTTCATCCTCTTTCTACTGAGTAACAACTACTACCATCATTTTAAAAAAATCATTTTCAAACTCTCATTTTCCATATCAACCGTCACCCCCATGATTTTTTTTTAATTTTCAAACTAACACTTTTATTTTATAAAACTTACAATTTTTATTCTTTTAATAATTTGATAATTTTGTTATTAATTTCTGTTTATATGTTTATTTCACAAATACACTGAAATGGTATTCTATTTCAAACATTTTATAATTCAAAAGTTTTTTGGCTGGGACAGTGGGCAACTTTGTGAAAGATGATAATGAAACTCAGAAACACAAGAAGATGGATGTGGCACGTATACTTATCAGGACTAAATTTGCCATGAATCTCAACGAAGTGTGTAATATAGAAGTGAACGACAACATTTATTGTATAAAGCTGGTGGAAGAGTCGATGGCTTTTGGTACTATGGATAAAAATTCGATCTCGGGTTATTCTGTATCAGACAGATCGGAGGAGATTACATCAGACAGGAGAAGGAAGGATCAATGGGAGGATCTGAAAATGGTGTGGGGTGGATAATCGGAGGCAGGATCAGCCGAAGGAGGTTAAAGATATAGCTGAGAGTGATTACAGTCTAGAGTCCAGTCCTCAAGGATTGAATATCGAAGGTGACAAATACGTATGTGCAGGGGAAGGTATAACTAGGTCCAATTCAGAAGACAATGAGGAGAACCAATGTATAGATGGTACATTTGTGGAAGAAACAGGAAAAGCTGCTATGGATCACGTGAAGGAAAAGCAGCTGGGTAAAGATATGTAACATAATTACCAAGGGCCAAAGACCAATGTGAAGACTGCAATAATTATGGAAAGAGACAATACAGGTAGTGATATCGTTGCTGAGGATAACAGTGTATCAAGTGAAGTTACTCCTCTAGGCCCAGAGCTAAATGTTAAACCAAAGAAGAAGAAGAAAAAAAAGATTTTAGATGAGATAATTCAAAATATTAAAATACCTTTTGTACCTTCTTATTACCATACTCTACTCCAGGCAGAAAATCACATTCAATATTCACCCTTGTTAGTTGAACCAACTTCAGTTTCGATGGGTTTGTCAGATGAGAATGAAGAACAAGATACCATTTCCAAGTTCTCTGAAGAATCAAAAAGTAATAAGAGTGAGTCAATAAATGACTTGGAGATTATCCGAAGCAACTCTAGAATTAAACAAAAGTTAGAAAATTTGCCTGCAAAGATGTGGGATTCCATTAAACGGTTACGTGTGGAAGCGGATGAGGATGACGAAGTTTTCAAATCTGTATTACGTAATTTGGATGTGGCTGATAGAATAGGAAAGAATGGAAAGAAGGAGGCTGCTAAGATGAAAATATGAATTATGTAACACCCCCTTTCTATACCCCCAAATAATCACATAAATCATTTAGGCACATATTAAAATTTCGCCAGAGTGCGATTAAAACATGGCATAAAAGAGGCAGGTCACATCATACACAATTTTACAACATACAACACCTGCTCAAATCATTGATATGCAACAGTGGGGTAACTTTGCAACAGAGGAACTTTGTCCTTACACCCACATTTCAATATTTAGAATAAAAGCGGAAAATCTAAACATTGAACCACATTCAAAGATATATACAGAGATATATACTTCACCAAGTATTATCCACCAACATAATTCATGTTTACATCGACATTTATCCAAAAGAAACATGTAAAAATGTATCACAAAAGAATAATATACATCCTAGCTACCCGGTGCAACATATCAGAGCCAACCGACCAAAAGAATGAAGACACGCTTCACAAAAAGACCTCCAGCATACCTACTCTGCAATGCCTCATAGAGCATCATAAAACAGCAGAAGGGTGAGAAATATTATCATAATAACAATGCATATAATTATATATATATAAACATAAAAATACACATATTACACATTCTCACCACAATTCATCACATTGTCATCCATATACATCACAATGTATATATATATATATATATATATATATATATATATATATCCACCAAGCATATTCATCATGCACACTTTCACAATTCTTAATCATTTCGTATAAACATGCACCATTATGTTCATTCAACAGCACATCATTATAAAGATGATAAATGCAAATCATAGAGACCGACTCACGACTCTATGCAAATGCAATGCGGTACCGACTCAATCATCTCAAGTTCACTCAGGAACTTCTGCTGGAACCATCGTTCGTTACCAAAGTAACTCCCCGTCGGGCCTACGATGTTCACCCATTGCTCACACCCCACATGGGCACACAATGTTTATGGATCGCTCACACCCCACCTGGGCACACGACCCGATCGCTCACACCCCACACGCTGGCACACGATCCGATTGCTCACACCTCACCTAGGCACACAATCTGATTGCTCACACCTCACCTAGGCACACAATCCGATTGCTCACACCTCACATAGGCACACAATCGTTCTTAATCATCGCTCACACCTCACATAGGCACACGACGATACAACGGATTCTCATTAGAATCGCTCAACACAAGAATGTACTTCATTATGCTTCACATGCAAAATGACTCAAGACATTCTTGAAATGCATACATATTCACAATATATTCATGCATTCATCTCATACCATCACATACAATCTATATACATTCACATCAATGTACTATTGTACGATTCGCATTCAAACACACAGTCAAAACGGTAAAAGTCGCTACATAACACTATTCCCGACTTTCCGATATAATAAATCGGCCAACAGTTTCCACACCATCATAATCACAAAGTACAGCTCAATGGCTTTCCAACGATATAAAGAACGCCTAAATCGGAATTACGGTTCGGGAATTATGAATTTTTAAAGGAAATGAAAATTAAAAAAAAACGAAAGCGCCCGGCGACAGGAAAGTTTCGCCCGGCGACGCTCCCATTTCGTCTTCGCTTCGCCCGGCGAAGAAGGGGCGAAGGAAATTCCCCCAAATGTGAACCAAACCAGTAGCTTGGCACCCTCGCGCCTCTCAATTTCGCCCGGCGAAGGAACGAACCGCTCGGCGCTCTGGGCCTTTCGCCCGGCGCTCTGCACCAGAAGCAGAATTTCTGCTTCGTTTCCACTGTTCCAAATTCCCCAAAAACTCCATTTTCTCCCTCAAATCACTTCCAACAGCAAACAATTCATAGCAATGATTCATAAACATATGGAGATTATACAACACAAATTATATCGATTTCTATCCGCGAAAACATCGATTTCTACCATTTTCTACACAAATGGGTTTAGTCCCAAAACCCATGAAAATCAACAAAATCAACAATACAATCATACATAATCATACACATTGCTAAGATAACAAGATTTCACACCCTTACCCAGATTCCAAACTTGCTATTGATTGTTCTTGATGATTCTCTTGTTTTTTCCAAACTTTCTCCTCTTTCTTTCTATTCTTTTTCTTTCTATTTCTCTCTATTCTTCTTTTCTATCTCCTTTCTTTCTTTACTATTTCTTTTCTTTCTTTTCTAAACAATCAACTAATTCATTTTTCTCACATAATTCTAATTCCACAAAATTTCTAACTTATCAATAATTGAGAAAAGTCTAAAATACCCTCCATACTAATTTCCCCGAAAACTCTCAAAATGGTAAAATAACATCTAACACACCAAATTCACTATTAAAATAATTTATCATCCAATTAAAATAAAAGACTCCACATAATTGGGAAATAATCAAAATCGGGGCGTTACAACTCTCCCCCACTTTAGAAATTTTCGTCCTCGAAAATATTACCTGATTCAAACAACTCCGGATACGACTCTCGCATCCTATTCTCTAGTTCCCAAGTCATATTGCCTTCCGCAGCGCCTCCCCACGCTACCTTTACAAGCGCAATATCCTTGCCTCTGAGCTTCTGAACTTCACGATCCAGAATCCTAATCGGTAAAGCTTCCACCGTAAGGTTATCTCTCACTTCAACCTCGTCCATAGGAATAACATGTGACGGATTTGGAACATACTTTCGAAGTTGCGAAACATGGAAAACGTCATGCAAATTCGAAAGATTCGGAGGCAACGCCACACGGTAAGCCACAACACCAACTCGTGCAGAAATCTGATACGGACCAATAAAACGAGAAGTCAACTTCTTCGATTTCAAAGCACGACCCACACCCGTAATCGGCGTAACTCTCAAAAACATATGGTCGCCCTCTTGAAACTCAAGATCTTTTCTCCTCTTGTCATGATAACTCTTTTGTCTACTTTGAGAAGCTTTCATCTTTTCACGAATAAACTTCACTTTCTCTGTCATTTGTTGTACCATCTCCGGTCCAACTACCGTCCTCTCACCTGTTTCATGCCAACACAAAGGGGTTCGACATCTCCGACCATATAAAGCCTTAAATGGTGCCATACCTATACTTGAATGAAAACTATTATTGTAGGTGAACTCAATCAACGCCAAATAACTATCCCAAGCACCACCTTGCTCGAGCACATAAGCACGCAATAAATCCTCCAACGATTGAATTGTCCTCTCGGTTTGACCATCCGTTTGCGGATGATAAGCCGAACTCAATCTTAGCTTAGAACCCAAAGCCTTTTGTAGACTCTCCCAAAACCTCGATGTAAATCTAGGATCTCTATCCGATACAATACTCTTAGGAACCCCATGCAACTTCACAACCACAAGAACATAAATCTCGGCTAACCTCTCCAAAGGATAACTAATATCAATTGAAATGAAGTGAGCAGATTTAGTGAGCCTATCAACAATTACCCAAATAGCATTATGGCCTCTTTGCGTATTCGGCAATCCCGTGACAAAATCCATCGATATACTATCCCATTTCCACTCCGGAATATCCAACGGTTGCATTAATCCACTAGGCTTTTGATGTTCCACCTTAGATTTTTGACAAGTTAAGCACGCATACACAAATTGAGCCACATCTCTCTTTAATCCGGACCACCAAAAGATTTTCTTCAAATCTTGATACATTTTGTTCGCTCCCGGATGAATGCTTAAGTTACTTCGGTGCCCTTCTTCCAATATCATCTTTTTCAACTCTACATCATCAGGAATACAAATACGACCACGGAATCTCAAAACTCCAAAATTATCAACCTTGAAATCCTCATTCTCATTCAACATCAAATCAACGAATTTCAAATCCAACTTTTGCTTTTCACATACGGTTGCAAGAAAATCATTCGTAACATGTAGCATACCAAGTCTCACACTTCTCGGCGTCATTTCACAAACCAAACTCAAGTCTCTGAAATTCTCCAAAAGTTCCCATTCTCTCATCATCAATGTGGACATATGTAACGACTTCCGACTCAAAGCATCGGCCACCACGTTTGCCTTACCCGGATGGTAATTCAAACCAAAATCATAATCCTTCAAAAGCTCCAACCACCTTCTTTGTCTCATGTTCAATTCTTTTTGATCAAATAAATATTTTAAGCTTTTGTGATCACTAAAAACTTCAAATATTGCACTATAAAGATAGTGTCTCCAAATTTTCAAAACAAACACCACGGCCGCCAACTCCAAGTCATGCGTAGGATAATTCTTTTCATGCACTCTCAATTGTCTAGAAGCATACGCCACAACTTTTCCATCTTGCATCAAAACACCACCTAAACCAACCAATGAAGCATCACAATACACAATAAATGGTTCTGTAGGATTTGGCAAAATCAAGATCGGAGCCGTTGTCAACCTTCTTTTTAACTCATTGAAACTCTCTTCACAATGAATATCCCAAATGAAAGCCTTATCCTTACAAGTCAATTGCGTTAACGGAAGTGCCAACTTCGAGAATCCCTCAATAAACCTCCGATAATAACCCGCCAATCCTAAAAAGCTTTGAATCTCCGTAACCGATCTAGGAGCCTCCCATTGCATCACTGCATCAATCTTGGATGGATCAACACTAATACCACTATCGGAAATAACATGTCTAAGAAAACTCACTTCCGATAACCAAAACTCACATTTCGACAACTTAGCATACAATTGTTTCTCTTTCAAGATGTGCAACACAATTCTCAAATGCTCTCCATGCTCCTCTTGAGACTTAGAATAAATCAAAATATCATCTATGAACACAACCACAAAATGATCCAACTGTTCATGAAAAATACGATTCATGTATTCCATAAACACTCCCGGCGCATTAGAAACCCCGAATGGCATCACAGAGTATTCGTAATGACCATACCGTGTCCTAAAGGCCGTCTTTTGAATATCCTCTCCTTTCACACGAATCTGGTGATATCCCGATCTCAAATCAATCTTGCTAAAAACATTCGTACCAACCAATTGGTCCATCAAATCATCGATCCTTGGAAGCGGATACTTGTTCTTAATCGTCACCTTGTTCAATTGTCGATAATCAATGCATAACCGCATACTCCCATCCTTTTTCTTTACCAACAATACCGGAGCACCCCAAGGAGAAACACTTGGTCTTACAAATCTCTTGTCCAACAAGTCATTCAATTGCCTCTTCAATTCTACCAACTCCGATGCCGACATACGATACGGTGCCATCGAAATCGGTCTCGTACCCGGAACTAGATCAATAGAAAACTCAACTTCTCTTTCCGGCGGTACATCCTTAATATCCTCAGGAAACACCTCAGGAAAATCACAAACAACAGGAAACACATCAAGGGACACTTGACTATCCACAGACAACGATGCAAACAACCCGAACAATTGGGCTTCGTCCGCTAAAAGTTTCTTCAATTCTTTAGTGGATAGGAAACTCTCATCTTCGTCATCTTCCAAAGAAGGAAACCTTATTAACTTGTGATAGAAATCTATATGAACTTGATTAAATCGCAACCAGTTCATACCCAAGATTACGTCTAAACCTTCCAACGGCAAACACACTAAATCCATCTCGAAGTCTTTACCATAAATGGTCAAAGGACAACTCACACAAACCAAAGAAGTAGTTACTGACCCCATTGCGGGAGTATCAATAACCATTTTACCATCCATCACCGACAACTCAAGATTCAAACGCTTCGCGCACTCAGACAAAACAAACAAATGAGTCGCTCCCGTATCAATAATAGCAACTAAAGGCGTACTATTAATAAAGCATGTACCTTTAATCAAACGGTCTGCACTAGTAGTTTGAGTCCCCGCCAATGCAAACACCTTTCCACCCGCTTGAGCTTGTTTCGGCTTAATACACTTAGTACTAATGTGACCCACTTCTCCACAATTATAGCACTTCACCATATTCCTTCTACAATCTGTAGCAGCATGCCCAGTACCTCCACAATTAGAACATTTCACCACTGGCTTCCCACACTCAAAGGATTTATGACCCAGTTCACCACATTTGTAACACCTAATAACACCGGAACCTCCTCCTCCAGACCTCATATCAAAGTTTCCCCTATGCTTGCCCTTATCAGCGGGTGTCACATAAGGTCCACTTCTAGCTTGTTGCTTTCCCTTCCTCTCATTCAAACTTTTATAATGCGTAGAACGAGCCTTGCTATCTTCCTCGAAGATTCTACAACATTCCGTCAAATCCGAAAACCTTCTTATCCTTTGATATCCCACAGCTTGTTTAATCTCAGGACGCAAACCATTCTCATATTTAATACACTTTGAGAACTCAGCAGTGATTGCAGCATAGTGAGGATGGAATTGAACCAACTCCACAAACTTAGCAGTATAGTCCACCACGGACATACTACCTTGTTTCAATTCAAGGAACTTCATCTCCTTCTTCCCTTTAACACTTTCAGGGTAATACTTCCTTAAGAACTCAGTATGAAATAAATCCCAAGTTACCTCTTCATCATCCACCTCAAGAATTTGACGCATACCGACCCACCAATCGTCGGCTTCTTCCTTCAGCATGTGAGACCCAAGCCTCACTTTATTCTCTTCCGCACAGTCCATGACTCTGAAGATCCTTTCAATCTCTTTCAACCAAAGTTGAGCACCATCGGGATCAAATCTTCCTTTGAAAACCGGTGGTTGATTCTTCCTGAACTCGTCATTAGCATTCACATTTGGCGCACCTTGCACCGCCCTAGCCATTGCTTCCAAAGCAGCAGCCATCACATTGTCGTTTCTACCAGCCATATTCTAATCATTCCCAAAAATAACAACAGAGTTAAACAACAATTCAAACAATACGACAACAAGACAGACACAACTAACTCAACTCTGGCTCTGATACCACTTAATGTAACACCCCCCTTCTATACCCCCAAATAATCACATAAATCATTTAGGCACATATTAAAATTTCGCCAGAGTACGATTAAAACATGGCATAAAAGAGGCAGGTCACATCATACACAATTTTACAACATACAACACCTGCTCAAATCATTGATATGCAACAGTGGGGTAACTTTGCAACAGAGGAACTTTGTCCTTACACCCACATTTCAATATTTAGAATAAAAGCGGAAAATCTAAACATTGAACCACATTCAAAGATATATACAGAGATATATACTTCACCAAGTACTATCTACCAACATAATTCATGTTTACATCAACATTTATCCAAAAGAAACATGTACAAATGTATCACAAAAGAATAATATACATCATAGCTACCCGGTGCTACATATCAGAGCCAACCGACCAAAAGAATGAAGACACGCTTCACAAAAAGACCTCCAGCATACCTACTCTACAATGCCTCATAGAGCATCATAAAACAGCAGAAGGGTGAGAAATATTATCATAATAACAATGCATATAATTATATATATATAAACATAAAAATACACATATTACACATTCTCACCACAATTCATCACATTGTCATCCATATACATCACAATGTATATATATATATATATATATATATATATATATATATATATATCCACCAAGCATATTCATCATGCACACTTTCACAATTCTCAATCATTTCGTATAAACATGCACCATTATGTTCATTCAACAGCACATCATTATAAAGATGATAAATGCAAATCATAGAGACCGACTCACGACTCTATGCAAATGCAATACGGTACCGACTCAATCATCTCAAGTTCACTCAGGAACTTCTGCTGGAACCATCGTTCGTTACCAAAGTAACTCCCCGTCGGGCCTACGATGTTCACCCATTGCTCACACCCCACATGGGCACACAATGTTTATGGATCGCTCACACCCCACCTGGGCACACGACCCGATCGCTCACACCCCACAGCGGGCACACGATCCGATTGCTCACACCTCACCTAGGCACACAATTCGATTGCTCACACCTCACCTAGGCACACAATCCGATTGCTCATACCTCACATAGGCATACAATCGTTCGTAATCATCGCTCACACCTCACATAGGCACACGACGATACAACGGATTCTCATTAGAATCTCTCAACACAAGAATGTACTTCATTATGCTTCACATGCAAAATGACTCAAGACATTCTTGAAATGCATACATATTCACAATATATTCATGCATTCATCTCATACCATCACATACAATCTATATACATTCACATCAATGTACTATTGTACGATTCGCATTCAAACACACAGTCAAAACGGTAAAAGTCGCTACATAACACTATTCCCGACTTTTCGACATAATAAAATCGGCCAACAATTTCCACACCATCATAATCACAAAGTACAGCTCAATGACTTTCCAACGATATAAAGAACGCCTAAATCGGAATTACGGTTCGAGAATTATGAATTTTTAAAGGAAATGAAAATTAAAAAAAAAAACGAAAACGCCCGGCGACAGGAAAGTTTCGCCCGGCGACGCTCCCATTTCGCCTTCGCTTCGCCCGGCGAAGAAGGGGCGAAGGAAATTCCCCCAAATGTGAACCAAACCAGTAGCTTTGCACCCTCGCGCCTCTCAATTTCGCCCGACGAAGGAACGAACCGCCCGGCGCTCTGGGCCTTTCGCCCGGCGCTCTGCACCAGAAGCAGAATTTCTGCTTCGTTTCCACTGTTCCAAATTCCCCAAAAACTCCATTTTCTCCCCCAAATCACTTCCAACAGCAAAACAATTCATAGCAATGATTCATAAACATATGGAGATTATACAACACAAATTATATCGATTTCTATCCGCGAAAACATCGATTTCTACCATTTTCTACACAAATGGATTTAGTCCCAAAACCCATGAAAATCAACAAAATCAACAATACAATCATACATAATCATACACATTGCTAAGATAACAAGATTTCACACCCTTACCCGGATTCCAAACTTGCTATTGATTGTTCTTGATGATTCTCTTGTTTTTTCCAAACTTTCTCCTCTTTCTTTCTATTCTTTTTCTTTCTATTTCTCTCTATTCTTCTTTTCTATCTCCTTTCTTTCTTTTCTATTTCTTTTCTTTCTTTTCTAAACAATCAACTAATTCATTTTTCTCACATAATTCTAATTCCACAAAATTTCTAACTTATCAATAATTGAGAAAAGTCTAAAATACCCTTCATACTAATTTCCCCGAAAACTCTCAAAATGGTAAAATAACATCTAACACACCAAATTCACTATTAAAATAATTTATCATCCAATTAAAATAAAAGACTCCACATAATTGGGAAATAATCAAAATCGGGGCGTTACAAATTACATCACATACAATGTGCGGGGATGCGGGAGCAAAATCAAGAGGAGGAAAATTCGGAAGTTGTTATCCGATGGAGGGGCTGATGTGTGCTTTTTACAGGAAAATAAATGCACTATAATGACTAATGAAATTGTTCATAGCTTGTGGGGAAACACCAACGTGTAGTGGACAACATCAAATTCCAATGGTTTATCAGGTGGATTGCTCATTATATGGAGGAAAGATTTACTCATTCCTGTTTTCAGTTACAGAGGAATAGGTTACATTGGTATAAAGATATTGTGGAAAGGGAATATATGTTATTTCCTTAACATATACTCGCCATGCGTAAATTATGAAAAGAGAGAACTATGGAGCAGTATCCTTCAATTAAAGGCCAAGATGGAGTCGGGTGAGTGGGTTATCGGAGGAGATTTCAACGCAGTGAAAAATTCTGGTGAGAGGATTGGTAGAAGTGATTATGGTAAAAAATTGATGACTGAATCCGGAGACTTCATTCAACTTTCCGGTTGCGTTGATTTACCGGTGGTAGGCAATAAGTTTACATGGTACAGTTCGACAGGAAATGCTTGTAGCAGACTTGATAGGTTTTTGGTATCGCCAGGGTTGTTGACGGATTGGAATGTGGTTGCTCAGAAAGTGGGGTTGAGGGACATATCCGACCATAGGCCTGTGTGGATATCGGTTAGAAACATCAACTGGGGACCAAAACCGTTTAAGGTTCTTAATTGTTGGTTCGAGCACCCGGAGTTCATGTTGTTTGTTAAAGAGACGTGGGAGTTATATAGTGTCCATGGAAATCCTTCATTCATCCTTTCCAAGAAGCTACAAAATCTGAGGTCGAGATTGAGATAGTGGAACAAAAACGTATTCAGTTGGATTGATACAAAAATTGATGACAACATTGGTACAATTAATGACATAGAAGATGCTATGGCGGAGAGAAGGGGTGCAAGCAGTCCAGAAGAAGCGGTTATAAGAAGTAATGCAGTGGAAGAATTGTGAAAGCAGATGAGGATAAAAGAGAGTATCCTTTTTCAGAAATCTCGCACAAAATGGATCGTCGATGGTGACCAAAATACAAAATTCTATCACGCTAGCATTAAACAGCGGAATATTAGAAATACCATATCGTCGGTAACAGTGGAAAACAGGGTTGTGGAGGATGTCAGTGGAGTCAAAGAGGCAATTGCTAGTCACTTTGCCAAGAGATTCAAGGCAAACACTAGTCCTATGCCTAACATTGGAGTGAACCAATTCAAGTCACTATCAACGACGGATAAACTGGAGCTAGAGAGACCTTTCGAAGAAGAAGAGATTAAATCGGCAGTGATGCTTTGCGATGGTGCAAAGAGCCCTGGACCGGACGGGTTCAGCCTAGAGTTTTTCAAGCATTGTTGGGAGGTGGTTGGAGGGGATTTCACCAAAAGCATTCAAGACTTTTTTAACAGTGGTACATTCCTTAAAACTCTATCCTCTTCATTTCTGGTTCTTAAAGTTGATTTCGCGAAAGCATATGATTGTGTAGAGTGGCCGTACCTTCGGAAGATTATGAAGACTATGGGATTCGGAGATATATGGATGAAGTGGATGGAAAGTAGTATAATGAAGAATTATATGCCCGTACTAGTTAACAGAAGGCCAACTCGGGATTTCCCCGTATCAAGAGGTCTTAGGCAAGGCGATCCGCTATCCCCTCTTCTCTTCGCTATTGCGGCGGAAGGATTAGCGGTGTTAATGAAAAGAGCCATAGAGGGACAGTTTTTCAAAGCATTCAATGTTGGTCTCGGAGCCAATTTAGTCTTCTTCAATATGCGGACGATATGGTTATTGTAGGAGAAGGTACTTGGAGCAATGTTTGTGCGTTGAAAGTTATCCTTAAAGGTTTTCAATTAGTCTCCGGATTAGAGATTAATTTTAGCAAAAGCTCACTGTTTGGTTTTGGAGTGGAGGTTGATTTCTCGAAGGCGGCAGAACGGTTTTTGGCGTGCAAAATCCTAACTTGTCCGTTCAAATTCCTTGGCATACAAATTGAAGGAAATCACATACTTATATCTTTTTGGCAGCCGGTTATCGATAGGATTCAAGCTAGACTTGCATCATGGAAAGCAAGATTCATGTCGATGGGAGGGAGAGCAACGCTTATAAAATCGGTTTTATCCAATCTCCCTATACACTACATGTCGTTTTATAGAATGTCGTCCAAGATAATTCATATCATTACGTCGATTCAAAGGAAATTTTTGTGGAACGGATCTATAAAAAAGGGGTGGCATGGATTAATTGGACGGTAGTTTGTAAACCTAAGGAGGAGGGTGGTCTGGGGATATTAGACGTTCGGAATTTTAATACGGCGCTGATTAGTAAATGGTATTGGAACCTGTTGAATTATAAAGAAGGTTTGTGGAGAGATATTTTGGCAGGGAGGTATGGACAATACGCTAAAGATTTGATATGGGGATTCTATAATAAGTACGACGTTCCATCATCTCTTTGGTGGCGTGATCTGTTTAAGATTTCAAAGAATTTCGGGGAGAATTCAATGACGGATTGTATGAAGGTTGTGGTGGGCAATGGAGAATCAACTTCGTTTTGGTCGACGGTATGGCATGGATCCGTTGCGTTAAAGTCTTTATACCCGGAAGTTTATTTAGCTAGCAATAACTTCGACAGCTTGGTGGTGGAAAACGGATGGTGGAAAGGGTCGAGTTGGCAATGGCACATTTGTTTCGCCGATGCAGACGTTCGTGTAAATTGGTTGCAGGAAGTTCAGAACATTCAGAACCTGTTACAGGATGCCTATTTAGAGAGGTCGATGGCAGACAAATGGTCCTGGCCACACACACCAGACCTCCAATACTCGGCAAAGGCTGGGTATGCTTGGTTACAGCGGAAAGAATCTACAATACCCCTGTCAAATACATCTGTTCAAATTTTGCCGGTTGAGCTACGCGAGGCATTCAAATTATTATGGTTGGCTTCTTCTCCAATGAAAACTATCTTGTTTGGTTGGCGGCTTTTTCACAACAGGTTGCCGACTAGAGATAATCTCGCGGCGCGTGGAATTGTAGTGGATAGACATGATTTAGTTTGCCCGTTGTGCTTCCAAGTCGACGAATTTGTCACTCATTTGTTCTGCCGGTGCAGCAAAAGTAGGGAGGTGTGGCTGGGATTGTCAAGTTGGCTGGGAATAGGTTTGTATCAATGTGACAGCATAATAGAGAATTTAAGACAGTAGATTAATTACCTTCATACACGTGGAGTCGGCAAAAACAATGTGACAGATCTATGGTTGGTAGGCTGTTGGACTATATGGTTACAAAGAAATAATATAATGTTTAGTGATGGAATTTGGGGTGGGGAGTTAGTTAAACACAATGTAATTCTTACCGCTTGGTGGTGGATTGAGAAAAAATCGAAGAGGCCGTTTACTTGTAATTATTACGAATGGGTCAAATATCCCTGTGAGTTTTTGTAAGGGGTTTTTGCTAGGGACCGCCGGTGGTTTTTTTGTATTTGGGTTGGGTACCCCGTTGTACCCGTTATATAAATATATTTTTGATTATTAAAGAAAAAAAAATATATTTTTTAACTATTTTAAACTAATATTTTTCACTACAATTTGTTTTTAAAAAATCATTATTACCGCCACACACGATTAAAACAACTTTTATAATTTCCCATCACCCCAATTTCTTCATTGTCTGTTTTTTAAAATTGTATTTGATTTCATTGTGACGACTAAACTTGTTAACATTGTTCACTGTCATGACTAAACTGGTTAAGATTATTATATCTGAGATAATATTCTTTAAAGTACTTTATATTTTTTATATATTATAATTCAGCTCGATTCAAAAAGAATAAATTCAATTCAAAATTTAATTTAAATTAATAAAAAAATGGTTCGAGCTCGGTTTAATTAAAATATGTGAATAATTCGATTTAATTCAATAATTCGAACTTGATCCGATTCAATAGTTAAAAAATAAATAAAAATAAATAATTAAAAAAAAACTAAAAATTTACTAAAAGTTGTATAAGTTTCACCAAATGCAAAGAATATTTTTATAAAAAAATCTTAAAATTTGAATGTCTACATGTTTGTTAGTGAATTTTATATATAAAAAAAGAGAGTAATATTTTTAATATAAGTTTTGAATAATAAAATTAAAGAGAATTTATTAAATATTAAATTTTCAAATGTTAAAACTTAATTAAACAATTTTGATACTTAATTTACATGAGTTATAATCACAATAGACAATTTAAAAACTAGTCATGTGAGTATTCATCGATAAAAGGAATAAAAGAAATTGCTTCAAATTCTTATTTGATGATGAAGTTTCAAATTGAATTGAATTGAATTACCCGAGGAACAGAATGCATGTGAAGTAAAATAAAGAAGAAACCAACAATAAGATAGAATCTACAAAAGGAAGAGTAACAAGCCTATTACAAACACACATAAGCGACAAATATGTCAGTACCTTGTAATAAATGGAATAAAAGACAATTTGAATTTCTCTTCAATCATGCAAAACTAGTAGCATAAAATAGCATAGTTTTAGTCTTAGTACATTCATACATTACTTTAAATATTTGAAAGCTAAGTAATAGAGACTATTCTCCACAAGATTCTTATTATAAAAAATTTGCAGCTTTATTTGCAACTTTCTGGTTCTAAGTCAGATATTCATGTCTTACTATTAGGGAGTTCTTCTCTCTAGTCACATTGTGAATGCATGTGACTTTATAATTTTTTATTTATTTTAATTTAATTTTATAAAATGAATGTTTCCCTTCATGTTCACACAACAAATAATTTTTTTTAAGTATTCTTATCTTATAAAAAATATTTTGTTTGTTTCATTTTTCTTATTTTAAAAAATGTCTATTTAAAATATTAATACAAATTTTATTTTTTATTTTATTATTATATTTTATTTATTAAGTTTCACTTAATTAACCACACAATTAACTATAGTTAGTAAAATATTTTAATAAATTATATTAATTTTATTATTAAAACTAACATAAATAATTATTTCTTAAAAACTCTCGATAAATAAACAATATATTGAGAGACATAAAAATACTAAATGTTTAGAGTCTTTGAAATTAAGTAAACAATATATTTTTTATTTGGATTTTGTTTAAATAGATTTTTTAGTAGGTAATCTCTAGTTTCTGTAGTCTATGGGCTTAGCTTTAAGAAAAGGTTTAGAGAATATTTTAATGCACCACGTATTTTTACCTGAAATTTTAAAAATATTCTTAGTTTTTAAAGATGGATTTTTGAACGTAATAAAAAATGAGTTAACATTAAAATATTTTGGAAATATATTTTTAAAATTTTTTAAGATTAAATCGTGTCAGACGCTTCTCCTTTCTCATTTCACATTTCTTCAACCTCAACTTCAATCTTTTTAAAATTTCTTCTCTACACCAAGTCAAATTTCATTCAACAAGACTCTTCTCTACACCAAGTCAAATTTATTCAACAATGCTCAAGGGAACATTAATTTTTAACATCATCCAACTTTATTAAAAACATCAATTTCTTGTAAGTTTTTTGAATTTTTGATAAATATTTGAGTTTTTGTATAAATGAGTAGAAATCAATGATTAAGGTTATAAATGAATAGAAATTACATATATTAACTTGTAGTACTATGATTAGCGTTAGAAATGATTAGGGTTTGAGTTTTGTCAGACACACAATAGTCTCTTATTATATACTTGTAGTATTATGGTCTGTACGTTATTTTGACGGTCTTCCTATTTTATTGGTCTCGATTGTACGACATTTTTGACATTTATTGATATTTTATTTTTGTATGGTATTTTTAATCCATCTGAAACTATGTATGTCTATTTTTTTATTTTCGATTGTATGGTATATTTTAAATTTTCATCTGAATACAAATAAACGACATATATAGCATGAAAGATCTATTCTGATACGTTTCGAAGATGAATCTCTGAAATATTAATGAAGATGTATATCTGTTACAATTCAAATGTAAGTGATTTTTGAATTTGATGTATTGAATTTTTAAAATTATTTCAGAAATGTATCTCTGGAATATTTTACCGTTTATTTAAAAATTAATGTGTCTGGTGATATATCTCCGAAAACTAAAAACATTCAAATAATTTTGCATAATAGTTAAGAAGTATTAAGGATGTTGGAAGAAATTTCTCAAGTTTTATCTCTGTGTTTGGATTGCCGTGTGTTGGATTATTTGACTTAAGAATAATATTTTGATAAAGAAGAACATAGTTGGCAATGTCAAATTCCATAAGTGGAAATGGTGGTTTGCTAAGATCAAGAATAATATTGATTCTTTATGTTGTAAATCTGAGTATATGAATGGTTGTTTTCGTTTTCTTTTGGGTTGGAAATTTTGTCCTTTAATTTGGGTGGAATATCTCGTGTTTTTTATTTTATTTAATTTCTTTTGACGCATAATTTTTATTTAAATAAGTTAGTTTTATAAAATACTTTTTATTAAAAATGAATTATACATAAATTAATTTATGTTTAAATATATTTATATAAAAATGAGTTCAACTATAAATTTCGAGTGCGCTATATGTAGGTAGGATAACGAGACAGATCGGAACGGTTTTTATATCTGTTCCAAATTCAAATATGAATTTTCAAATAATTTATGTTTTCTAGCCTGAACCCCAATGGAATGGAGAAATAAAATTCAAACTCGTCCCAAACAAATTCAAATTAGGTTCAAATATCCCCGTCGTGGCATAGTTTATGTAGTTAAATCAAGTTTTTAATAGAAATATTTAATTTTTCCAAAATCACATTAAAATACAAATAAAAAAATAAAACAATCTCAAAAATGTTCATATATACATTTTAAATATTTTAAATTATAAATGTAGATCAAAATATTAAAAAAATTAACACATATTTAATATTCTAAATTATCAAAACTAAATAATAAAATTTAAAATAAAATAAATACGACGGATTCAGATTACATACTACGTTCCAATTTCTCAACACATATTTTATGATCAAGGAAAACCCTAAACCTAAATTCAATCAAAAGAGATTTTCAGAATTCATATACTTACCCGCAAATACAAGCTATCTTGCCATGTCTAACTATAAGTGGATCTAAAATAATTTACTCTTTCTACTATCTTACTATCTGTCATTTATTATAAGTCCTCTAAGAATTTATGGATATTTAAAAAAGTGACATAAATTCCCTAAATATTTGTATTATTTTTACTTTTTTTTTTAATAAGCAAGACTCTATTATATTAAAGGATACAAAAGGGTGTCCCAACCGTATACAAAAAGGCCGCTAACTAAAATCGGGACCTACAAAAAATCATAAGGGGCATTAACCCACATATAATAGTTACAATTAGGAGCATTTTTACCCTTCTTTCCTATCCACCGCCAAGAAAACAAAACGACTCGACTAGTAATAGAATCGAGATCCCAAAATTCGTCTCTAAACATAAGATTGTTCCTAAACATCCAAATAACCCAACAAACCAATAGCCACAACCCAGCCGCGTTCGTGATGGTAAACTTCTGTTTCACACAACCGTCCATCCAGAAGGAAAAATGATTGATTATATCACCTAGAAGGAATTCCTCGATTCCTAGCCACTTAAAAACAAACTTCCACACCAAAACAGATTTGTGATAAGAGAAGAAAATATGTTCAGAAACTTCATCTTCTAAGAAGCAAAAAGGACAAACCATTTCGTGACTATCGGTAATAATACCTCTATGTGAAAGGTTCTTGCGAGTCGGAAGATTATTGAGCATCATCCTCCAACCAAAAACACTAAGGGTCTGTTTGGTTCAAATGAGGGGGGGGGGGGGGAGGGGAGGGATTTTAATGGAGGGAAGGGGAGGGAAAGGGAGGGGAGGGGTTTTTTTTTAATCAGATAAGTGTTTGGCTCAAAAGAGGGGAGGGGAGGGGAAGGGAGGGATTTTAATTAAAAATGTGTTTGGTTCAGGAGGGGAGAGGAGGGATTTTATTAATAATTTACATTTTTATCCTTATGATCTTATATAAGTGATATGATATTCAAATGTGAAAAATTCATGCATGTTTTTTTTTTGTGATAAAATTTCTAATATTGATTGACTAAAAAATTATTTATTTATCCCATAACATTAAAAAAAAATGATTACACTTAATCCAGATTATAACTCTCTAACATAAATTAAACTATATGCTAATAACAACGTTTAAATCGTGATGAATCATCTAACAAAACAAATACATAAAATAAATTATTATTAAATATTAATGGTTTAAAATGGTGAAATCTAAGGTGAGGTAGCATTTAAGTCCTTCACGGTTGTACCACTAAAAATATTACCATCAAATCTATTTACTATAATTTAATGGTTTAGATTTGTTTGAAGAAAAAGTAACAACATATGTCTTCCCCTACCTAATCCTTACTTTTTTAGGGCTTTGTTTACCTTTCCCTTCAACTTTTTTTTCTCTTCATCATGCTACCGTCTACCACTACCACCTCCTGCTTTGTCCAAATCTAGAAGAAAATATTGCATGTGGTTCTCTAACCTATGGTTGTCTTTGAAGATTTCTTTTTTAATTTAAGTTTGGATTACTTCTCTTTATTTATGACCTTTTATTTGTTTGTTTAGTCCTTCTAACCACATAAAGAAACCCATTTAGAATTTTTAGTGTGTTTGGCCAACATATATGAGGAAAAGAGAAGGAATGGAGAGAAAACGAGAGTATTGTCCCTCAAGCCACATGATGAAGTCGAGCGTCCATTGACGGCGATTTGTAGGGCAGCAACAGAATGCGGTGGTTTAGAACATGTAACCGGCCCCTTAAATACGACCTTGTTCTACATCTCTAGTCATGGACGCTCTTCCAAAGTTCATTTCATTAAATCTCTCATCTTCTCCTTCTAATATCATTAGATTGATAAAAACTGTTAAATTTGGGAATTTGAAACTAGAAAAGCAAACATAAAAGTTTTTGTCTAAAGAGATCTCATATTTCTCTTGAATTTTAAATTTTTATTTAAACTCTCAATAGGAATAGGAAAAGAAGAAAATAAGATTTGTAGTGCAAAGATTGTGTTGGTCAATCATAAATCTTTGCTCACTTATGTATCTAGTTTCGTTGAAAAAAAAAGAGAAAGAGGGCGGAATTCAATGGGAGCAGAAATAGGTGTGACTTTTTTCTCTAACAAATCCAAGCCTTTAAATTATTTTTACTAAATCAAATGGTATTTTATTAGTGGTACACCGGTGAAGGAATTAATTACTTCCTCACCTTAGATGTCACCGTTTAAAATGTTTAATAAAATAAATGGTTTAAAATTTGATATAAAAGAAAATATGATATGATACATAATAAAATTAGAAGAAAAAACGAATATAACTAAACATAATTTTTTAATAAAAAAAAAAACAATAATAGTTATGCTTTATATTAAGTAAAAAAATTATAAATAATTTAAAGTTGGAGAATAATTTAATAAATTGATGGAAGTAATCGAAAAAAATCAAACATAAGAGAAATAGTAACACGAAAAAAACGAATAATTTTGAAATAATAAAATTAAATTGAGGATATTTTAGTAAATATAATAATATTTTAATTATCAAAACTCACTTTCCCTCCCCTCCCCTCCAAATTCGGAGGGAATCAAAAAATGTGTTTTGGAGGGATTTTGCTCCCCTCCCCTCCCCTCCTAAAATTTGAACCAAACATATTTAATTAAAAATTTCTTCTCCCCTCCCCTCTCCTCCATCTACTCCGAACCAAACACACCCTAACTTTAAGAGGGACTTGCGCTGTCCAAATCAAATTGAGTGCCGCCTTCAAAGACTCCCCACAGCTCCAATTGAACGCGACTTCATTCTTCTGCAATAAACTATACAATGAAGAAACCGAGAAACAACCAGAGATTCATAATATAATAGAAGACATAAAATAAATCTGTGTTTTGTAAATATAAATTTAATACTGTCACTGTATAAAAAAATCATTAATACATACGAAAGTTTAAAATATATCTTATAAAAAAATATCTGGATTTTTGTTGTTCATCTTCTTCTACCTTGGTCAGATGAAGAATTGGAACTTTTCATGTTACCAATTTTTGTGTTGGACCAATTTAAATAGAATTTTGCTCTCTGTCTTTAAAAAATTCAAATTAATCTTCTAAAATTGGGTGCATATTATTGTCGATTTTCTTTCTCTAGCTGCTTGTTGTGCTGTTTTTCTAGCTCCTTTGAAACCATGACTGTGGTTATTATTCTTGAATACTATTCTGATGTATTTTGTCACACTTTTCAGCAGTACTCTCTTCTCTTATATATATCGAATTTACAAAAATATTCTAATCTAATTTTTCTAAGTAATTTAAAAATCAAACTAATAAAAAATACATTAGAAAATCAAATAGACCAATAAAATCTTTGATAGTTTGCTAAACTAATGTGACCAATCTACATCACACATTGAAATAGCAAAAGTAGAACAAGAAATAACACAAAGTGTGGGACAAAAGAGGTAAATATGTTGTTGTTTAGAGAAGTACAGTACTAAAATATGTGGGAATATAGGAATCTATAGATTCAATCCAAACACTTGTAGACAAATCACTTTGTCAAGGCAATTCTGACTCATTTGTGCTGCCCTTTATGTTATTATTATTAACTTTCAAACATTAAGACATCCCTACATCCATCTCATCATCCAGCACTATTCACAACATGCCATTTATTTTCTGTCCCCCTCCTTACCCTATCTCAATATCTAACCCTAACCCTAGCTGGCTACTACCCTACCTTCTTTAATCTCTCTATAAAAGAACCTCATTCTTCTTCCTTAATACTTCACTTCACATATATAAATACTTATTACTTTCTTCTATATATACATACACTACTTTTAGATCATTTCTTCCATCAATAATAAAATACATGCAAGGAGAAAACTAGGGTTTACTAAAGGCTACTTTTAATTTGGTCATTTTTGTGTAGTATTATCATGCTTGGTATGCCTGGCTCCCTGTATGCCATTTGCGGAGTTCATTAGGTTTTAATGATTGCTTTTGTGAATGGCGTACCAGGAGCCAAGCATGCTGTGAAAGAGAAGAGTCTCAACTGGTTTCTATCTTTTACTATAGTAATGTATAAATACAGTTTATTATTATGTTAATTATTTAAATTCAGTTTTAATCTCTTATTTGTTTCTTATGCTGTCTTTTTGAGATTGATAAGTACAGGTTCGAAAGGTTTATGTTCGGAGGTTTATTATCAACGGCTCTTATAGAGGTAGACACAATTGGATAAACTCCGTTAATAAAGATAGTATTCATTTTCTTGTGATTTATCATTCATTCTGTTATAGTTGTTGTCCTAACATATCTATTTAATATGATTTTAGAGACAAAAATGCCGGATCTCTATCAAGTTCAACAAGCTTGCGGATGAGTTGATGCAGTGGTTCGATCGGGACCTAATCAAATTTTCAGGAGAGCAAGTGAGAGTAAAGAGATACTCAACTTAGCAATGCACATAATCTTTAGTGAAGTAGAAAATATTTAGAACACTTCAAATAAGGTGCATGATTAACTTCAGAAAAAATGAGGTTTTGATTACTCATGCAATGTAAAACAAGTCTGGTATATCATATAAGCACTTCTGCTGATAGTGCTTCTTTGTAACTAATGGATGTTCTTTGATACTGTCTTATTGTGTTGGATTTCATTCTGATTTGTTTATTGATGTCACAAATCAGAATGTGTGTATGAATTTTCCTTTTAAGTTATAAAAATATATAGATTCTTCATGGATTATGTTTTTGAGTATAAACTAATTATATAATTATATAATTCAATAAAAATTAATACAGTGTTTAGTTTAATTGAGTAAGGCGTAACAGTTAGGAAATAAACGAATCAATAAAAAAGAAATTTATCTAAGTAGTAAGAAAACTAAAGTATTGGTTGTTGTAATAATAATAAGATGGAGGCCAACACAAAAAGAAAGGAGATAGAAGAAAATTGCTACAACTTCTTGAG
Source organism: Lathyrus tuberosus (assembly GCA_022829125.1). NCBI lineage: Eukaryota > Viridiplantae > Streptophyta > Magnoliopsida > Fabales > Fabaceae > Lathyrus > Lathyrus tuberosus. Next base: position 10,846,429 of record JALAZF010000185.1, read on the forward strand.
TTCTAAGTCAACACAACACCAAGCCAAGAGAAATATTTCTTTTTCAATGATCTAGAACAAATTCTCTTGATCTATATCAATGGAGAGAGAAGCTCTGTCATATCAATGGGGAGAGAGGCTTTCTCCTCTCTATATCCCTTCAACCCCCAAATCTCTCATCTCTTACACTAAACAACTCTAAACCAAGATTCTCCATAATAGCCGCATGCATGGACGATCAGTCCGAAGAAGGAGAATGGAAACAATCAGAGGTTCAAAATCAGCAGGTTCTACAAATTGTGCATGGTGAGATAATGGTGAAACGCCGAGAAGACAATGATCATCGTATCCATACTCCTTTTTTCTTTACCTCCTTTCCAGAAGATTTAGGTGCAAAGGAATGTTCATTGAGTTCAAAAGATTTGGGGTATTGATGAAGTCGTGATTCCATCCAAACGTGATATCAGAAGTTACCCATTGATATGGATTGAGTTAAATATACAAACCCCTGCAATGTTAGTGAGTTCTCATTTTAGATCTTGGCAAAGTTTTTTTTTTAAAAATCCCCTCATCTTAATTAGATTCCCTCACTTAGGCTCCTGACTGTCACATTGCAGCAAAGATTCCTTTCTATTGCTTATGTGACAGTCCACGCGGCATTTTTAATATATATATATATATATATATATATATATATATTTCAATTTTTTTAAAATTTTTTTTAAATTTTTTTTTAAATTTTTTTAAATTTTTTTTATTTTTTTTATGTTTTTTTTTTGTTTTTTTTATAATTTTTATAATTTTTTTTTCTTTTTTTTTTTAATTTTTGTTTCGTTTTTATTTATATATTTTTTATTTTTTAAATTTTTTTTATTTTTCGTTTTTGGACCTAATGTTTATTTTTAATTCTATTTTAAACAAATTGTTATTTTAAAAATTAGTTTAATTAGGCCACAAACAAACACACACACAAGTCCATTATAACTCCACTTTTTCTGGCCCATATATTATTTCATTTGTTATATGATTGACAAGTAACATATATAAACACTTTCATTTAGTAAATAGTTTTCGATGTGGGACACTTGTGAGTATTAGCCAGTGTTTTAAAAACCAGACCGGACCGGCCGGTCGGACCGGTTGGACCGGGAACCGGCCAGGTAGCCGACCGGGTTCGCTTGTTCGATCGCCCGTGTCTTCGAACCGGAGGGAACCGGTGTGAATCGGTGCGAACCGAGAAAACTAGAAAAACCGGCGGTTTTCGCAAACCAGTGGTTCAACTGCTTATTTTTAAAAAAAATATATATATTTTTTTTTATATTTTTTTTACTCAAATATATATATGAACTTTTCCCCAAAAATTATAGTGATCACTAATTTAATTCAAGTGAAACATAAATTAAGTTTCGTAATATCCACAAAACTATTTTTACTATTTTGTATTTATATTAATTGAAAAACCATCATACAAATATTTGTATCGAAATTTAAGAACACAGATTAAGAAACTAAATATAATATAATTTTAGACTTAACTGATTTCCATTTTATATATATATATATATATATATATATATATATATATATATATATATATATATATATATGTATGTATATGTTAGTTCTTGGATTGGCTGGAATTTTGGTAAAACAAAGTATATTCAATGTTGATGTCAAGGTACTGATGTTGCAACATTGAGATTTAACACTGGGCTATGTTAAGTATGTATTTGCTGAAGTTGGATGTCTGATGTCACATAGGCAATGTTGTAACATCATATCTGCAGAATTAACAACAGCAGGATGTGATGTTGTTAGGGTTGCGTGTTAGCTGGAATTGTGGAGAGCAAACTGTCTCATTGGATGCGAATATCTTGGGATAGATATTTTCTGCTGCATAGGAGATCTGGTGCAGATTTGTAGGAGATTTAAAAGGTTGAAGATTTAAAAAGATTTTAGGAGAAAATCTGTTTTGAATATTCAGTTTTAAATAACAAATCTGGGAGATATTGTAGCAGGTCCAAGGCCAATTCAAGGAGCTATATAAAGCGCACAAGACCAAAGGAAAAAGGGACAGAAAACATTCAGAAGATCAGGAGCTGGAGGCTTAGTATCTAGAGTTTGTTTAGAGTGCTTATATTTACACTATTCTAGGTTTTGAATAGGTGTTGTGTTTCTGTCCTCTCTAGAAGCTGTGAAGCAATAGAGAGTGGTTGCTTGATCGAAGCTAGGAAGCAAGATCAAGGGTACTCAAAGTGGTTTCTTTGAGTGTTTGTAATGGATTGAGTGGTGTTCTCATACCTAGGTGGTCTCTTAGGTAGGAAGTCATTAGTAGAGTATAAGTTTAGGAGATTGTCAACGTGTTGTTGAGTCTGTAAATTATATCTACAAGTAGTGAATTCCATCCCTGGCTTGGTAGCCCCCAGAGTAGGTTGGTTGTAACCGAACTGGGTGAACAATTCCTTGTGTTGCTTTGTTACTGTTATTGTTGTCCATTGTGCAGAGTGTGTTGTTGTGACATCGCACCTTAACATCACACGTCTGATACCAGAATTTCAATTGGTATCAAAGCAGGCATCCTGTCTGTCTTTGGGTGAGATCTAGGGAAGTTACTTTCTGGTGTAAAGATGGACAAAGAAGTTGGAGGATTCGTCAACAGACCCCCTATTTTGGATGGATCCAATTATGACTATTGGAAACCAAGGATGACCACCTTCTTAAAATCCTTGGACAGCAGGGCTTGGAAAGTTGTTATTAAAGAGTGGAAAGCACCTGTCATGTGTGAGAAAGATGATGCTGGCAAAGATAAAGAAGGCACCTCTAAGCCAAAGCCTGAAGAAGAGTGGACCAAGGAGGAAGATGAGCTTGCCCTTGGAAATTCCAAAGCTCTAAATGCAATCTTCAATGGAGTGGATAAGAATATCTTCAGGTTAATCAATACCTGTGAAGTTGCTAAGGAAGCATGGGACATTTTGCAGGCTACACATGAAGGAACATCTAGAGTTAAGATGTCAAGACTTCAGCTGCTAACATCAAAATTTGAAAGCCTAAAGATGAAGGAAGATGAGACTATTCATGACTTCCACATGAGTGTTCTTGAGCTGGCCAATGCATCTAGTGCTCTTGGAGAGAAAATGTCTGAAGAAAAGCTTGTAAGAAAGATTCTTAGGTCCCTTCCTAAGAGGTACAAGATGAAGGTGGCTGCTATTGAAGAAGCTCAAGACACCAGCAAGATGAGAGTAGATGAGCTCGTTGGATCTCTTCAAACTTTTGAGCTTGGTTTGAATGAAGAAGAACCAGAAAAGAAGCCAAAGAGTATAGCCTTGGTTTCAAATGATGAAGAAGAAAAAGGAAAGGGTTCTGAATCCCAAGAGGATCTATCTCAGGCCATAGTTATGTTGGGAAGACAGTTCAACAATGTATTCAAGAGAATGAATAATAACTCCAGGCCTAATGTCAAGAACATATCTTCTGACACCAGCAAGTCAAAAGAAAAGGATGAAGAGAAAACTGCCCAAGATAAAGGAGTTCAGTGCTTTGAGTGTGAAGGGTATGGACATGTCAAGAAAGAATGTCCCACCTTCTTGAAAAAGAAGAAGAATGGCATAACAGTTTCCTGGTCTGACTCTGATAGTGAAAGTGAAGGTGAGTCAGCAAAGCATGTTAGAGCATTAACAGGAGCTGTTGGTTCTGATGATGATTCTAGTGATGGAGAAATAACTTATGAGGAGTTAGCATCTACCTATCAAGAACTGTGTTTAAAAAGTGCTGAGATTTGTCAAGAAAACAAGTGCCACAAGCAACAGATTGCTCAGCTTGAGAATGAAAAGGCTGATCTGGAAAATGAAGTTGTACTTGTTAAAGCTCACCTTGATCATATGACCAAGTCAGTTAGGATGTTGAGTTGTGGTACAGACACACTTGATAAGATCCTGCAGACAGAAAAAGTTGCTGGTGATAAGTCTGGTATAGGATATGTGGCAAGCACTTCAGAAGCAAAGGAGGAGGTGTCCCAACCTATGTCTCAAACAAAGATACAGGATTCTAACCCTAAGAAGGTTGTTCAGCCTCAGAATGTTGACAAAAAGAATGGTCCTCATCAGAGGAAGATGCAGCCTCAAGGAGCTAGTCAGTATATGCCTCCTCAATATCACAAGAGCATGCAAGCTGCAAGGTTCAAATAGAATATGTCTCATCAGGTGTCTCAACATCAGGAAAACTGGTATGGTTATGGATATGGATACAACAATGTTGTGCCTCATTACTATGGAAGAAGGAAGCCTCATCACCATATGAGACAGTTCAAAAGACAGTATCCTTACCATAGAAGACAATCAAACTATGGTAGTAGAAGACAACAGCCTTATCATAGAAGAAGAGATCAACACTATGGATGGCAGCACCAGCAACATCATCATCTTGGTGGCAGAAGGTTTAACCACTTTAGAGATGACAGAGTTAGATGCTTCTACTGTGGCAGATTTGGACATATGCAGTTCTCTTGCTTCAAGCTTCATGGTTATCCAAATTCTGCTCCTCAACCCAGACAGAAGGAGGTCAGGCCCAAAGTAGTAAAATAATGGGTTCCTAAAGCTCAGGTCACATGTCTATTGGCTCACACATCAGATGGACATTTTGCTATGGATACATGGTACTTTGACAGTGGATGTTCAAAGCACATGACTGGATCCAAGAAGCATTTGGTAGAGTTCAATCCTTGCCATGCAAATGATGTTATTTTTGGCAATAGTGAAAAAAGAGTAGTAGAAGGAGTTGGAAGAGTGAAGAATCATGATGGTCTTACTCTTGATAATGTGCTCCTTGTTCAAGGGTTGAGTGCTAATTTAATTAGCATAAGTCAACTTTGTGATGAAGGTTACAAGGTAAGCTACACCAAAGATGAATGTGTGGTAGCTGATTAGCAGAATGAGGTAGTGATGAAGGGAGTAAGATCCAAAGATAATTGCTATCAATGGATACCTCAAGTGGACAGCTTATCTAGTGATGCTAAGGTTGATGTTGTAACATCAGATGGTGACATCAAGTGTGAAAGTATGGTGAAAAGTTAATCTGGGTTAATGACTTATGGTGTTGTTACTACTAAGTTGGATGATGTGTTAAAAGCCAACTTGAGTAGTCAGTTATGTGAGCAAGATGAAGGAGTCAACAATGTTGATGGAAGGATCAAAAGCTGTGACCTTAAGAAGTGTTGGGAGCTGAATACTTGCAAGGCCAAGAAAGATGACAACCTGACTAATGACTCCTATAGTTCAGAAGAAAAATTTCACAAGTTGACAATCCTTAGGTTGGAAGATGCAGATGCTAGAGCTGATGTTAAAATATCTCAAGTCAAGAAAGGTACTTCTAGCCTTAAAATAAAGAAGAATGATGATGAACTAATTGCAAAAGTGGTTCCTGGGGTTGCTAAACGACTGAAATCAAGGAAAAGGAAAGTTATTGAGTCACCTCCAAAGATGAGAACTGATAAGCAGAAGATCTATATGGATGGTACTACAAAATCCAGGAGTAAAGTGTTCATCTCTTCCAGAAATAAGAAGATCAGAGATAAGTCTGATGATAATGTCCAGGATATCTCTCAAATGAAGGAAGTCGTTGTTGTTAGAACTTCTGAGAAAATTCAAAAGGCCATACTAGATAACATTTCAGTGCTTTTCATAAAATGGTGGAAGTATGTTCTGGAAAAAGAATTTGGTATAGATACTCTGGATATGGTTGAGTTTGCTAGGATATGGTTCAGAGAGGGTGTGGGAACTTATGGTATTCAGGTGTGTATGAATAAGTTGCTCTGACTGTGTTTTATTGGGAGCTTCTTGAAAGGCAATGAGTCCTTTGAATGGTGATGAGAAGCTGATGTCTCAAAAGATGTTATAGCATCATGTTTGTTGGTGGTTATATCTGGAAGATGGTTAAGATCGGACATGTGGAGTTGGATGCTCTAGCATTTTTGGTCAGAAGAGGTGGAGATTATGGTCATGTGTTTAGTAGCTTGTTCTGGCAAAGCATGACTACTGTCTTTGAAGACTTCACTAGTTTCAACAACTACTGGTGGATGTAAGGATGGAGGAATTGTGATCTCTTGAAGAGACTGGGTCTCAGTAAAGCTTATAAGTAAACTGAGAATTTGTGGAGTTTGTGACACAGTGTTGAGTTTGGATTATTTTGCTGATAGTAAATCCAGTAGTGGAGCATATGTAATACCCTGGTGTCAAGAGTGTCAAGAGTATCCTTGGTGAAGGATGTCTTTGTTCTGGATCTGAAGCTTAGTGCTTACATTATATCTAAGGAGCATCTACATAGTCATACGGGAGAATGATGAAGTAGAAGGTTTGCCTTGGATGGTGAAGATGAATTGTATGATAACCTTTGGAGAAAGGGACAATGGTACCAAAATGCATGTACTCAGAAAATGTGCTCAAATGTTCATCTCCATCTAGAGCATTTGTTAATCATGACAGGGGGAGTACTTGTCTATGGATTTTGCAGCAAAGGTGCATTTATCAAGCTTGTGGAGATTGGTTGCTTCTTATGAGGATATAATGTCAGATAGCATGTTATGACATTAGGCTGTTGATTGGTGTTTTGGTGTGGCCTTGAATGGTTCTAGTCATATGAAGCAAATTGTTTGAATCTTGTGCGCACATGCTTCTGAGAAGATGTCTGAAGACAAGATTGAATCACGGCCTTGAATAGATTATACACTTGTCTTGGTGTGTGTTATTCTAAGTGTGAGGAGTTGACTTAGAGTTCAGTGGAAGGCATTGTGTGTGTGTGTTTCAGATCTTGTGGATGATTGTGTGAAGCCTTCATAACTGGATGGATAAAGAATATGTTTGGATTTTCAAAATGTGGATTTGGCTGACAGAAGAAGTATGGTTTTGGACTTACTTGTTGAGGTTTGTCCAATTGTGGCTAAAAAGGGGGAGAAATAGTCAAGAGTCAGTCAAGATACAAGAGGTGCTGCAATGACAAGGAGTGCTGCTAGTTGTGATGCAGAAGTGCAGATATTGAGGGGGAGAGTTGCTGAACAGCTTGTATGCTGGTTCTTGCCTTGAGGGGGAGATTTATTCCATGCTGCTGGTTAGTGTTGAAGTTTGTGTACAGCAGAGTATTAGAGTGTTTGTGCAGCATGCTGAAAGCATTGTGAAGTGTAGCTGTTTGTGAAGTGAATTGAAGATTGTAGCTATTTTGAAGCATAATGATATATGCCTAAAGTTGTTATGTGAGCAGCAGCTGAAGTTGTTATGTGAGCAGCAGAGTGTTGTGAAGAAAAGATGTTACTGCTGATGCTGCTGCTTGGAGTTTCAACATTATTGATTGAAGTTTTTCCGCTGCTAAAGTCTCTGAAGGTGCAGAGTGCAGAGATTGTTTTAGCCAAAATTAGCTAAAGGGGGAGATTGTTAGTTCTTGGATTGGCTGGAATTTTGGTAAAACAAAGTATATTCAATGTTGATGTCAAGGTACTGATGTTGCAACATTGAGATTTAACACTGGGCTGTGTTAAGTATGTATTTGCTGAAGTTGGATGTCTGATGTCACATAGGCAATGTTGTAACATCAGATCTGCAGAATTAACAACAGCAGGATGTGATGTTGTTAGGGTTGCGTGTTAGCTGGAATTGTGGAGAGCAAGCTGTCTCATTGGATGCGAATATCTTGGGATAGATATTTTCTGCTGCATAGGAGATCTGGTGCAGATTTGTAGGAGATTTAAAAGGTTGAAGATTTAAAAAGATTTTAGGAGAAAATCTGTTTTGAATATTCAATTTTAAATAAAAAATCTGGGAGATATTGTAGCAGGTCCAAGACCGATTCAAGGAGCTATATAAAGCGCACAAGACCAAAGGAAAAAGGGACAGAAAACATTCAGAAGATCAGGAGCTGGAGGCTTAGTATCTAGAGTTTGTTTAGAGTGCTTATATTTACACTATTCTAGGTTTTGAATAGGTGTTGTGGTTCTGTCCTCTCTAGAAGCTGTGAAGCAATAGAGAGTGGTTGCTTGATCGAAGCTAGGAAGCAAGATCAAGGGTACTCAAAGTGGTTTCTTTTAGTGTTTGTAAGGGATTGAGTGGTGTTCTCATACCTAGGTGGTCTCTTAGGTAGGAAGTCATTAGTAGAGTATAAGTTTAGGAGATTGTCAACGGGTTGTTGAGTCTGTAAATTATATCTACAAGTAGTGAATTCCATCCCTGGCTTGGTAGCCCCCAGAGTAGGTTGGTTGTAACCGAACTGGGTGAACAATTCCTTGTGTTGCTTTGTTACTGTTATTGCTGTCCATTGTGCAGAGTGTGTTGTTATGACATCGCACCTTAACATCACACGTCTGATACCAGAATTTCAATATATATATATATATATATATATATCTTTGAAAAATTTATTATTTAGAATAATGTTAATATTTGTATTGTTTTAATTATTAACATTAAAATTGATTTTCTATTAATATTAAAACTATGAATTTAAATTAAACTCTGTTTAATTTAGACTCTGTTTAAAATTTGCATTTAAATTATGAACCTGTGAATTTATGATATGATATTTTCAAATAATTTAAGTGCTAGTTATATTTTTTAAAGACTGAATCATCCGGTTCAACCGGTTTTACCGGTTTTATACCTATTATAATGACAGGTTTATTCAACCGAGTTATCCGATTTAATCCGGTTTAGTCATGCGGTTCGACCAATGAACCAGTGGTTCGACCGATAAACCAGTGACCCAGTACCTCGCCGGTTTGATGATCGGTCCGGTTTTTAAAACACTGGTATTAGCCTTTTGGACTCTTCTCTTTGGATTCAAGATAGATACAACATCTTATCCTCCCCTTACATGCACATTCATATGTTCTTTGTACATGTTTGTTGTTGTTGTTGTGGTGTTGCTACATTATGTGTGTGAGTGATATATGGTGTTAAAGAGGTTTAAAATGGTTAATAAGAGAAATATTTTTTTGAAGGTGGTGGATTGTAATGAAGTTGATAACTTTTTATATTGTATGAACATAACTTATGGTGTGAACATGGCAGTAGCAAGTTACCATTTTCATGAGGATGTGGACAGTTGTGTTATGGTTATAGTATAGATATGATGGTACAATATGGTGATGGAGGTTTGGAGAGTGATGAGAGCTTGAAATTCTTGTTTATTAGGGTGTGTGGTATTGTTGTGTTGTGAGTATGCTTTGTACTGAGTTTTGGATGGTTGATGAGTATTGAAAACAATGGAGAAGAAATGAAACAATACTGTAGCGAAAAAAGAAGAAGAAGTGGAGAGAGGTTATAAAGATGGTTGATGAGTGTTGTAATATAAGGGAAGAAGTATGTGGTGTTTGTGTTCTCCTCTCAAATTATTAACATATATGAAGTGTTTTTGCTGGTAAAGTTTCAACAGGTTTGAAGTGTTTTCAATGTCCCACATCGGTTGGTTAGGGGGCACCACTAGTGTTTATAAAGAAATCACTCATAAGTATTGTTGAATTGAAATTAGTATGAGAATAAATGGATTAGTATGATAATAAATTGAAATAAATGGATTAGTATAATGAAACTAATTTTTAAAATAACAATTTGTTTAAAATAGAATTAAAAATAAAAATTAGGTCCAAAAACGAAAAATAAAAAAATAAAAAAATAAAAAATATATAAATAAAAACGAAAAAAAAAAAAAGAAATAAAAATTATAAAAATTATAATAAAAACAAATTAAAAAATTAAAAAAAATTAAAAAAATTTAAATAAAATAAAATAAAATAAATAAATAAAAATTTAAAAAATTAAAAAAATTAAAAAAATTAAAAAAATTAATAAAATTAAATAAAATTAAAAAATAAATAAAAATAATAAAAATTAAAAAAAATAATAAAATACAAAAAATAAAAAAAAAATAAAAAATAATATTAAAAATGTCACGTGGACTGCCACGCAAGCAATAGAAAGGAATCTTTGCTGCAATGTGGCAGTCAGGGGCCTAAGTGAGGGAATCTAATTAAGATGAGGGGGTTTTTAAAAAAAAAACTTTGCCAGTGGCTAAAATGAGAACTCGCTAACATTGCAGGGGGGTTTGTATATATAACCCATATGGATTCGTAAGGTTCTTCGACATTTGAGACAAAGGTTTACTGGTCACGAAGTTTAATATCCTCCTTATTGGAAGGAGAAAAATCTTTGTTAATCTTCCTAGATTTAAAGAAATCAGGTTCCTAGGTATCAGATCAAGCAAACACTCAGATCGATTCCTAGCAATATCTTTGGAGTTGATAACAAGAACTTTGAAGCTAAAGACTAAAAGAGGGGAAAATATCAGGCTCAATCTTATGCAAGAGTGGTGAAAGGAGTTGTTGATCCTTCCATCGTAGGCAACATTCATCATATGAAATTCAACTTACAAAAAGATGGTTTTTCCATATTTCACAAAGCTTTTGTGGGATTAGTAAAAAAAATCCTGGTATGTATTATAACTTGTAGAAAATATTTAATGTTGAAGGTTATTTCTCAATTCGAGTTACCCATGTGTCTGTTGGAAGAATGTGTTGAAGGCGAGCTGAAAACTATGGTGAAAGACAATGAGAGTTGGTTAAGCAAATGGTTCAAGGAAGTTCGACCTTGGAGGGCATCTGATGTGGATAATGAGATAGTGGTTTGGATTTGTTGTTTTGGCGTTCCTTGTCATGCTTGGAAACAAGATGTCTTTGAATCTCCGGTGAGCCCTTTGGGTGCTTTTCTTTGCGCTTATGACAACACAGGATCATAAGAAAAAATGGATATGGCTTGTATGTCGATTGGAACAACAAAATCGGATCCCATTAATGTAGTTTTCCATGTTATGATAAATGGTTTATCCTTCAATATCAAACTTCTAGAAGATGTTCAAGCCCACATTTGTCTAGAATCGATTGATGATGCTAGTTCGGATTCAACCTCAAGTGAGGATTTGGTTATTTTTCCAATGACTTCGCAAAGGAACAAAAGGAGGATGCATGTGCCCACAGTGTGGAACTGTCGGATGAAAAAAATCTTGATTTCTGTCTCCCTATTAGCAACAATTAAAGAGGCAGGTCTTCAAGATTTGGTACTTTTCAGAGATAATCTTGGTATTCCTAGGATCCCAACTTCCTAGGGTCTTGAGGGGGACGTATTGGAAATGTTGGAAAAGTTAATTGTTGTTGTATCAAGTCAATTTGAAAAGTCTACCGCGGTTAGGCCTTTTGTTTCCACTTTCATCTTTGCAGCTTCCTTAATTACTTCTTTGGAAACTCCTGAACCTGAACCTGATTTGTTGGGCCAAAGCCTTCTAGGCCCAATCCTTGAAAAGAGCCTTTATATGGTAACCTCTATACCCGACTCATCCCCTAAATTCGTTGCTCAACCCACTCGAAAATGTAAAAACCTTTTAGAGATGATTTTAACCAAAAACTCCAAATTAATTTTTCCAGATTCCGTTCCATCACCCTCTCCCTCCAATTTCTTGCCCTTTGTTGAACCTTCTTATTTCTCTTCCTTTCTCCATCGTAGATTTCGCAAATCCGCAACCCATCCTTCGACCTCCATCTCTCAACAAGATCAACCTCCCTCGTTAAACTCTTCTTCTAGATATTCTGGTGGTTATGTGTTATGTTGCAACTCTATTTCGGATGGAGACATAATATAAGGGAATAACATATTCTAGTCAAAAGAGGATTCTTCAGTTGCTTCAAAAATATGGAATCGAGTCGTTAAGCACGGAATCAGGGGCGGTGACGATGATGAAGTTTATATTGAGGAAATTAAGCGACTTGAAAACAAAGATAAAGCCTATTGCAAGGAGAAGGTGCAATTTCTGGGGGTTTTAAATGATTGTTCTTCCTTCAGCTTTAGAGGACTGAGAAATCCTGTAACACCCCGATTTTTAAATTAGTTTATTTTATTGAGTTTTATATATTGATGTGATTTATTAGAGTGTTATACGTGTTTTGTGGGGTTAATAGATGTGTGATAGAATTTATATTATTTATCACTAATTTCAGTTAATTAAAATAATGGAAGAAAGTAAAGAAAATAAGAAATAGTGAGATAAGGAGTGGAAATAGATATAATAATGAGATTGGTGAGGTAGGGAGTGAGAGACCAAAAATTTGAGGGGGTGGGGGAATAGAAATAACTAAAATAAAATAATTAGATTTTTATTTTAAAAGAAAATTGGAGAGAAAATTGGAGGAGGCAGTACGTAGAATTTGGAGTAAAATAGGAGTTTGAGAGGCAAGAGCAAAACCTAGGATTCCAAGCAAAAACTTCAATTTTTCTGCAGAATTCGGGTAATGGGGAATTATTCACTATTGGGTATATATTTCATAAATGATTGTGAGGGATCCTCACCCTCTTCATTGTTTGTTGTGTTTTTCCTCCGTTGATGAGTTTATGGATGAGGAGAAGGTTTATGCATAACCATTCTCTCAATTGTTGTGATTGATGTTAATTCATGTTCTGATTTGTCTCTGAAATTTGTATATGAGTTACATGGAAGAATATGAATGTTGATTGTTCATGTTGCTATGCCTAATATTAGAAACATATGAATTGGTTTGGTGAAAATTTGTGGAATAAATGATGAATCTGTGTGAAAATGATGTATTAAACACAAAATAATTATGTATGATGTTTTTGTTTTTTATTTAAGTGGTTAGGGGTTAAACCAGAGCTTTAGAAGTGCTCCTGTGATGGAAAAACACATTTCTGCCATCTGCACATCGTTTGAGTGACGGGCGACTCGTCACTACAAATAGTGAAGCTGACGCGCGTCAGCGTGTTAACGGGGAAACTGTCATAGTCTTCGAGACGGGCTTTTTGCTCGGGGGTCAACAAGATGACGGATTGGGTAGGGGAAGAGTGACGGGTTGTCATGACGACCCTCTTGATGGGTGGCTGCCCGTCAGCCCTTTGGTTGACCAATTTTGGGTCGTCAGTTCAATTTTTTGAATTGTTTCCAATTCCAGTGACTATTTGTTGTTGTATTATTGAGTTTGGTGAGTTTTTCTCAGTTGAGATATAAGTAAATTGTTATTGAATGCTTGTATGATTATGTATTGGTGAGTCATAATTACATAGCATGTTTATTATGTTGAGTTGGTGGACTAATTGGTGATGTATGTGGTTCGAAGGGGAACCGGTGATGATTATTGCATATGTAGGTGTTTTTACATTTTATGCATCATGGTGTACAGACTTCGGTCCGGTGGTGTGTTGCTAGTTTAGAAGGAGGGCCAGTGATGTGTCGCTGATTCAGAAGAGAGATGAGTGACATTTATGGTTTGAAGGGGGTTCATCAATGTGTCGCTGGTTTAGAATGGGGGACTATAACGCCCCAGTTTATTTAAATTAATTTATTTTAATTATTCGAGTCTATATGTGATTATGTGAGTATTTATCTGAAATGTATGCTTTTGTGGGATTTTTGGTGTATGGGCAGAATTAGCACTTTAGTAAAATATTTATGCACTTTAAATGAGGAGAAATTGAATTAAAATAAGAGAATAAAATAAATAAGAAAGAATAGAGAGTTTTTTAGGTAAAAATAGAATTTTAAGAGTAAGATGGTGGAACAAGGAGAGAGAAGATAAAAGTGTGGAGGAGCAAAACAAATTTATTTAAAATAATAGAAAAATATGAGTTTTTAATGTGAGGGCAAGGTGTCTTACACTCAATCTTTATTTTAATGTTGTCAAAACATGTACTAGCTCGTATATGTAATTTGGACGGTATCATCTCATCATAGTCGGCATCCGTATTTCACAATACATAAATATTCAATAAGCATGTGTCCAAACATATAGGAAGAGTCTCATACACCTTTTATATGTGTGTGATCATGTTATGTGTCATAGGTATGCATTAACATAGCCTAGGTAGAAGAAAACCTGGTCAAAAACTGAATTTTGCAAGTTTTCGTGGTTTGAGTCGACTCAAACTATGTTTTGGTCGACTCATGAAAGTTGAATTTTATTGCATGTCTCACGGGTCAGCTCACGTCGACCATCCAGTCGACTCATATTGAAGCCTTTTGTAATTGTGATTTTTCATCAGGTTTGCGTCGACGCATGGCCCCGTGGCGGTCGACGCAAAGTTCTCAAACTTGCATAGTCTTGCTCGCGGATTAGCGCAGGCTGACCCTTAAGAGTTTTTGGTCTACTTTTCGCTGAATTGTTGCTATTTTTCTGATTTCTCTAAGTTTCAAAAACCTTTTTTTTTTTTTAGTTGATCCTAGCATCATTTATATACATTGTTCCTCATTTTTACAAAAGAACAAGAAAAAGTGAAAGATATACACTGAAAGTTTTCTCTCATCATCTTCATCCTCATTCTTGCATTTTCTAAACAAATACACATAACCATTTTTGTTGATCTCTTGCATCATTGAGGTGATAACGTCCAAACATAGGAGTGTATCTTGTTTGGGTGAGTTTTTCAGTGGGTGTTTTCTTGAATAAAACCACTAGGGTTTTGTCCTCCAAGATCAATTGGATTTGGGGGTTTTTTGGTACAAATCTTTGTGTGCATTGAATTCAGCTGAGCGAAGGTGATTGAAGAATTGTGGGTTCTATCAATCTAGTAGCGTTAATCGGAGGATTGTGCAAGAAAGGTTTGGGATCGAACTGTGTGTGGATTAAAATCAGTCGAGTGAAGGTGATTAAAGACCGGTGTGTTCATTCAATCTAGTAGCGCTAAACAGAGGTTTATTCAACACGTTCGAGGCACTTGATTCGACTCGAATCAATGGGAGAGAAGACATAGTATCAACATCAACGAGGTTTCTTGAGTGTGTGATAGCTAAGGCTTCTCTTGTAAAAAAGAATTTGCAACAAGATATTAGATATCTCAATTCTAGATTTATAATTGGGGGCAGAAGTACCCGAAGCGAAGACGAAAGGGGAACTACCTAAACAAATTCGGTGTTGTTCTCTTTTTCCCTATCTCTTTAATTTTCAAACTATTTACGTTTGTGAATATTCAATTGATCGATAAAATTCTGTTATAGTGTAGTGCTTAAAAACTGGTTTGAAAACATTGTGCAATCATTTTGATTGTGCTTGGTAAAATTCTGCACTACATTTAGATAGAAGTTATAGCTTGGTGTGTTTCGCACACCAAGTGCTCGATAAATTGAACGATCACAAAGTGTTTGATAAATTGTTAACTTGGTTTAGTTTTTAATTGGTCATTGGAAATTGCACAACATTGAGTGTTGTCAAGTAGATTGATTAACAATAAAGTTTGTGGTTCAATTTTCTTATAGAGCCTAACGTTCCATTTGGCTTACGCATATCCGGTCCTTTCGGTAACCTGTTCGTTTAGACGATATAGTCCTCGTCCGCTTCCGCAAATAATTTTTAAAATCAAATTTAAGCGTCGACTCTCCATTAAAAGTAGTGATCTATTCAACCCCCGTTCTAGATCAATTATCGTCGTCTAACAAGTGGTATCAGGAGCACCGATTCATCTAGGGCTTCAAGTATAACTTTTTAGAAAATGGCAAACGAACCGAAAAGGGCTTACAATAGAGCACCAGTTTTTAATGGTGAGAACTATAGTTACTGGAAGGATTGTATGCATGTGCATATCAATTCTATTGATAGGAAGGTATGGAGCGTTATACAAAATGGTCCAATGGAAATTACCATGACCAATGCGAATAACGTGGTAGTACCTAAGTCGGAAGCACAAAGGAATGAAGAAGATGAGAAAAAGTATAGCTACGATTGGAAAGCTAGAAATATTTGGATCTCCTCATTGGGTGTTGATGAGTATTATAGAGTTTCATATTGTACAACTGCTAAAGCTATGTGGGACGCATTACAAGTTTTCCATGAGGGAACTAATGACATTAAGCTAGCTCGAATCAACACTTTGAGTCAAGAGTTCGACCTCTTTCACATGAAGAAAGGGGAAACCATTGCCGACATGCAAAAGAGGTTTACTCATTTAATCAATAGACTTAACTCACTTGGTAGACCAGTTTCCAATGACGTTGCTACTAATAAAATCTTGAGGTGTCTTACTAGGGATTGGCAACCAAAGGTGACCGCCATAAAAGAACCCAACAACCTCATGATGTTAGACATCACAAATTTATTTGGGAAGCTCGAGGAACATGAGCAAATGCTCATTAGTCTTGACCAATTTGAGAAAAGAGAAAAGAAGGAAAATACCAAGACCAAAGATGCGGAAAAAAAGTCAATAGCTCTAAAGGCTTCTAGTTCAAAGTCTTCCGCAAATGAGCTAAGTGAAAGTGAATCTAGTGACGACGAGGAAGAAGATTTGAATGAGGATATGGGATTATTTGTGAGGCAATACAATCGCTATATAAAGAAAAATGGTATTCAACATTCGGAAAAGAACCTCGTCAACTTTAGAAAACAATCAAGGTCTTCCAAGAATGAAGGCAAAAAGAGTGGAAAAACTAAAGGGTCTTGCTATAACTGTGGAAAAGTCGGCTATTATAAACCGGATTGTCCATTGTTGAAGAAGGACAAAGGAAAGGATAAAAGTCGTCAAGGGAAGAAACAAGGTAAACCTAGAAGAGCCTATATCTCTTGGGAAAGCGATAGTGAATCATCTAGTGATGAGAGTTCAAGTGACGAAGAAGAGTCCATTAACCTTTGTCTTTCCGCTCACCAAAGGAAAAAGAACAAAAAGGTAAGACATACTAAATATGATAACTCTAATACAATGTCTTATTCTAAATTACAACAAGCTTTTGATACTCTACACCATGAGGCTAAGGAAGCCTTTAAACGTTTAGCTTCAAACAAACAAATATTTTCTCATTTGAAGCAAAAGAACTCCGATTCTGAAAAGGAATTAAAGGCTCCAAAAAGTCTATGGTGGAAGTAACAAAAGTAGATGTTGAGGAAGACAAGAGTAGATGGTTAAATTTTGGTTGTGATACTTGTCATATTTGGCAAAAAGAGGTTAGAACTCTAAAGGCCAAACTTGACAAGGCTCTAGAACCAAAGGTCACTTTTTCTATTGATAGATCACATTTTAAGAAAATCATGATTGATCCATATCAAAAATATACTTATGTGATTAGAGAGCAACCTAACAAAAGTGATTCTCATGTTAACCTTACTTGCTTGTATTGTTGCAAAAGGGGTCATACCATTGCAAAATGTCGCTTTAGGAGGTTTTAGTTCCTAAAGGTGTTTATCAATGGTTGCCCAAATGCAATTCTGTTTTCACTCACAACCAAGGACTCAATAAGAATTGGGTACATATTTCCCTTGATTGATTGTGTAGGTACAACATTTTGAGACCACGGAAAGAAGATAAGTTCTTGATAGTGGCTGCTTAAGAGATATGACGGGAGACATTTCTCTTTTGATTGACTTCGTGGCGAAGAAAAAGGAATTTTTTACCTACGGAGACAATAATAAAGGGTTAATACTCGGCAAAGGTAGTGTAGGTAATCCCTCTTCTACTACTATCTCAGACGTGCTTCTTGTTGAGGGTCTTAAACACAACCTATTAAGCATTAGTCAATTATGTGACAAGGATTATAAAGTATCATTTTCAGAAGACATACTTAAGGACACTGATAAAGGGACTGATCAACCTGAAGCAGTGCATGTTGAGGAGGAAAAAGATCACCAACCTGAGAAGATTGAGGAGGATCATCCGACTAATAAAAATGACCTTCCTCCAGCTTGGATGTCTTCCAAAGACCATCCCATCGACAACATACTCGGTGATATCTCAAAGGGAGTAACAACTTGATCCAAGCTAAGTAACTTCTGTTATCACTCCGTTTTCATCTCGCAAGTTGATCCTAAAAACTCAAAAGAGGCCTTACTCGATGAACATTGGATGTTATCGATGCAAGAGGAGTTAAATCAATTTAAAAGAAATGAGGTTTGGGACCTTGTCCCTTCTCCGCGATAATCGACACCCGATGGGTGTTTAGGAACAAGCTCGACGAAAATGGAGTTATAACTAGAAATAAAGCGTGCTTAGTTGCGCAAGGATATAACCAAGAGGAAGGCATAGACTATGAGGAAACTTATGCGCTCGTTGCCTGACTCGAGGCTATATACCTGTTGCTTGCCTACGCATGTGCGAAAAACTTCAAATTATTTCAAATGGATGTAAAAAGTGTTTTTCTGAATGGTTATATTAATGAAGAGGTTTATGTAGCCCAACCTCCTAGTTTTGAATCCCATGAGTATCCTGATCATGTTTATAAGCTCAAACGCGCTTTGTACGGTCTCAACAAGCCCCTGGGGCTTGGTATCAGTGTCTTAGCAAATTTCTACTAGATCAAGGGTACTCTAGAGGGAAGGTTGACATAACCCTCTTCATTAAACGTCAAGGAAAACACCAAATTTTGGTACAAGTATATGTAGACGATATTATATTTGGTTCTACTAACATAAATATGGTCAAGGAGTTTTCTAAGTTAATGTAGGGAGAGTTCGAGATGAGCATGATGGGGGAGCTAAACTATTTCCTCGGATTGCAAATCAAGAAACTTGAAGAAGGGACATTCGTGAGCCAGACGAAGTATTGTCTTGAGCTACTCAAGCGCTTCGACGTGGCTAGCTCGAAAGCTATCGACACTCTGATGCCTACTTGCGTCAACTTGAGTCGAGATGAGAATGGTAAGGATGTTGATGTGAAGAAATATAGAGGTATGATTGGTCCTCTCCTCTATCTTACCGCATCCCGGCAAGATATTATGTTTAGTGTCTGTATGTGTGCTAGGTATCAATCATGTCCCAAGGAATCTCATTTAAAAGCCGTGAAGCATATACTTAGATACCTATGAGGTACTCCAAAGTATGGCCTTTGGTATTCCAAGGGAAGTGATTGCTCGTTGGTTGGATATTCTGATTCCGACTTTGCCGATTGCAAATTAGATAGGAAAAGCATGAGTGGCATTTGTCATTTTTTCTCAAATTTCTTAGTGAGTTGGCATAGCAAAAAGCAAGTTTTCGTTGCTTTGTCAACAGCCGAGGCGGAATACGTTGCGGCCGGTAGTTGTTATGCTTAGGTCTTGTGGTTTAAGTAACAATTACTCGACTTCAATGTTACACTTGAACGTATTCCCATTTTGTGTGACAATACAAGCGCCATAAACCTAACTAAAAACCCGGTATTACATTCTCACAAGAAACATATAGAAATACGCCATCATTTCCTTAGGGATCATGTAGAGAAAGGTGATGTGGTATTTGAGCATGTTGATTCTAAGAATCAACTTGTGGATATTTTCACCAAATCTCTTGTGACAAAGCCTTTCTTTAACATCCGTAGGGAATTTGGTGTTCTCGATATCTCGGATCGCATTTATATATATATATATATATATATATATATATATATATATATATATATATATATATATATATATATATATATATGATTGCTTGCTCATATCTATGATTGTCTACACTTTTTCTTTGACTAACAATATTGAAAAGATTAAGCTACATGTAAGGGCATCTATCATCAATCGTCGGAGGTAATATCGTTCCCTTTTAGATAACTACTCTTGATCAATTATATGTGCAACACATTGTGCCAAAATGTGGGTTGCATTGATGTTCATTTCATTGTTTAGATGTAATTTTGATCCATTTTTAAGTTTGGTATGTGTGTGACTTGGTATTTATCTCTAATTGATGCATAAAGTACTCAAAAAGTGCATTTTACATGTTTTAACTGCTTGAGTCGACCAAAACAGAGCACGGGTCGACTCATGAGTGTTAAAATTTCTTTCATTATGAAACGTGTAACACCCTTTTCTACCCCAAATAATGTTGCAGCAGAAACAACTCAAATATCAGAGTAAGGCATAAAAATTCCCTCAAAGGGTGCACATTTCTCATTAAATCAAAATAACACAATTACCCTGTAAACAAAGGGTTTTTCTCAAAATAAATCAGAAAGCCTTCACATGGTAGCGGAACTCAAAATTCTCAAATAAAAGGTTCCTCAACAACCATCATAATAATCAAAATAAAACCATATCATCAAATGACAACAAAAATAAGGAAAAAACATAGTTCGACTCAAAGGACCCCAACCCGATGTTACACTATCAGAGCAAGACCCTCTAAATCGACCAAAAGCAAATAAACTTCAAGGTCCTCGAAAGCATCCACAGCTAAACCTGATCACCTGCACGTTACCCACGTGGAGGCAACATTCAAACAGGCAGGGTGAGTAGTCACAATTCATAATAATCATTATAAGACAAGATATACATAAAATGGCATTATCTTCATGTACAACATCATCAAGGTCATTATCAACGGAAACATCAGGAAACACTATATCACAATTCATCAATGTCACATAAGATGCAATGCATAACAAGACTCATGCATGTGGTACCAATCGTCACAAAGGATGGACACCAGGCCATCAACCCTCCAAAGATCCCCGTCACTAGGATCGATTCCGCATTTGGAACCGGGGCACGTCATAATTACCTCATATCCGCACAATGGGAATGAAGCGTCGTCACAGAGTATGCATATGAATGTATGATACACAAACGTCAATAATTCATCATCATCAAGTAACCATCATCATGTGCATCATCATTCATCAATTCTCATACACGTCATGTCATCATATATTCGTCAAATAATCACCAAAACATCATCATATAATCATCAGTAACATCATAGAAAATCATCATAGAAATCACAGCATCAAGACATCAAAAACAGCACAGCAGCATAAACCAGAATTTGCGAACAACATACGTTCGCTCCAGGGTTCGCCTAGCGAACCTCACAGATCTCACACTCAACACCAGAAACTCAAACATCTATCATGCTCGCCCCCACATTCGCCTAGCGAAGCCATTCGCTGGGGAGTTCACTGGGCGAGACTTCTAGTGAATCCCTAAAGCCCCTTCAGAAACACCTCTGCATTTACACTCCTGTTATCGCGCATTCGCTGCGTTGTTCGCTTAGCGAATGATGGCGAACATTTGCCTAGCGAACCTGCGATTACAGCAAATCGTTGCTACGCATCAGTAGCTCCCAAACCTCTAAGGTACCTACGATTACAGTCTCAAATGACCCAAAGACATCCCTATAGCAGTTCTAATATATCACAGAATTTAAAGGCCTAAAACCTACGTCTGTTAGGTTGATTCAGGACACTACGGGAAACCTTAATTTCCCTAAACCTTCAAAACTCTCAAGCTTCATATAAATTCATAAATCCTTCACCACGGGGTCAAAACTACAACAATGGGGAAATCTGCCCCAAAGGTCTATTTTACCGATTAAATTCAACTCTTACTAATCAATTCACAAAATACCCTTAAAATCATCAGTTTATCTCAAAACCCATAAACCCTCATAAACCTCAAAATCGCCAACATCCACTTTAATCAATCGAATCCTATAATAAAACCAATGAAAGGTAATTACTCCCTATACCTTAGATTGTTGATCCGGTGAGTTCTCTCTTGAGCCTTTGGAAACCTTCACGAAAATCCTCGCCTTTTTCCCATTTTCCTCAGAGCTCTGCACTTTCGCCTTATTTTCACGATCTTCACAAATGAATCCTAATTCTCCTCAATTCCCCTTTTTGGTTAATTTAACTCTTGGGCCTCAAATATGGGCTTTCTCCATAATACCCTCACTAATACTCCTAAAGTGTCCATCTTACCCTTAATTCCTCTAATATTATTTTAAATTAATATTAATACTAATATATTCATATTATATACTATTATTTAATTAAAATAACCAAAACTTCACCAAAAATACCGACATCGACACCAACCACCAAAAATTCACAGAAAACCACGAATATAATATTTAAATAAATTAAATAAATATTCTTATGAAATTTGGGATGTTACAAAACGGGTTAGCGCAGGTCGACGCAAACATTTGAATTTTGAATTTATACTTTTTCGTTCAGTATGCGTCGACGCACGCCATGTTTGGTCGACGCGTTGCTGACAAAATCTGAAAAATATTTCTTGGAAACGCGCACGCCTACTCATGTGCAAGAAATCTTGACCCATTAATATTTCTGTTACATTTTCCAAGCATTATAATCATCGCCAATTGCATCTAAACCTATTCCTCATTCTTCTCCTCTCCTTCAACCTTCTACAAACCCTACAAAACCCACTTCAAATAAGTCAACAAAAATCCAAGATTTCAAAAAATAAAAAGGATTTCAAGGGTTTTCTCATCATAACATCAAGGTTGTGTATTGTTCATCATCATCATCAAGGATTTCATACACAGTTCATCATCATCATCAAGGGTTTCGTACACTGTTCATCTGCTTCAAAAAGTGTATTTTAATGGCTACCACAAGAATCACTGGGAAAAGAACTTCAAGAGCTTCTACTTCAAGAGCTGGTACGTCTCAACCCAGGTCTAATATTTTGCTAACCGCTCTTTCTCTGTTATCTGAAAATTTGACTGAGACTTACAATAAAAAATTTGGTAACTGATTCGTTGTTAAGCAAGTCGCTTACATCTTGCTGAGGTTATTGAATTACTGAATGTTCAAGAGTTTGATGCATTTTTGGAATTGGACACCAAGTACAATGAAGACTTGGTTAAGTTGTTTTATGTAGGAATTCAGGGTAAGTTTGATTGTTCTAATTTTAAACGCGAGATAGGTGTTAAAGTTTACTCGGTAAATGCAAGTGTCTGGAAAGATTTGATCAACATAGATACACAGGCTTCTTCTCATCCTAAGGTCACTGATGTTAAGTGTGTTGAAGGGTATGAATTCAAAACTACCCTAAACTCTATGCTTAAAAATCCCTATCCTGACAGCATTTTGAATAGCGATCTGTTTCCCAAGACGGTTACAATCGGGCACTTGAAGACTGTTGATAGGATCCTACAATGGATCGTAGCTCATGTTCTCCATCCCAAAAAGGGAGGATAATCTAGGGTTGATCAGTCTGGAGTTCATCTGATGTATTTGCTAAAAATAAGAAACGTATCAACTGGCCTCACTATATTACAAATCAGATTTTTACTCTCCGTGACTCAAGTTTGGGTACATCATTATGCTATGCATCGCTTATTCAAAATATCCTGAATAAGGCTGAAGTAGTAGTTCAAGGTATTCCTTACATTTCGGTGACTTTCGATCAAGAGTTTAGTCAGAAAACATTAACCATAATGGGGTACTTCTGGGATAATCAAGAGCAACGGTACATGTTTCGGGGCAGAGGTACGCGTTCAGGTATTCAATATGTTGATGCGAATGAAGAAGAAGACGAAGAGGGAGATGAGGAAGAAGAAGAAGCAGCGGATGATATGCAAATAGACGACCATAATGCGAAACAGGATTATGCTGAGTGGATAGGTCACTCTCCTTCTCAAGATCCCTATGTAAATCAGGAATGGGATGAGTGGTAACATACTGGATGGACATCACTTGGTTCATCCTATATGCCTCCAACTAATGAGTGGCATCAGCAAGAGTATTACATTCCTCCTTCTCCTCCGCAACCTCAACACAACAATGATGAAGTCCTAGAAATGCTAAGATCAATGCAGCTCCAATAACAAACCTTTATGACTGCTCAGGAAGAGAGGCACACTGCTCTTACAAATCAGTTACAAGCTCAGAGTCAAAACTTTAACCGGTTTGCCTCTTCAGTGATGACAAGGTTTGACAATCTGGCAACAACTGCTGAGAGTCAAACTCGTTCTCTGACTAACAGTTTTAATACTCTTAACCGGGCAGTTTTGGAGCTTACTAAGCGTTTGGATGAGCAACCACCTCCTCCACCTCCAGACTATTACTTCAAAGGAAGGGGCAACCAATTTAGGGGGAGGAGACCTTGAGGACTAGGATGTTTAGTTTAGTGCATGTCATACTTTGCTTTATTTACATACTATTATATGTTTTGGAATTGCTTTTGTATTTCCTATGACTTGGAGTTTGTTGACATTTTCTAATTATCTGATGTACTTTGAGTTTCTATATATGCTTCTTGCTTTGTTTTTCCATATAATCTTTGCATTAACGTCATTATATGTGGATGTGTGTTAATGTATCTTGGTTGCAAATTGATGAGTGTATTCATATGTCTGTATTATGTTATTCTTTGACCATGTTTTTCTCTCTTTTTGACGTTGTCAAAGGGGGAGAAGGGTATCTACAACAAGCAAAAGCAACATCAAATTGTATTTTAGAACAAATTTATAAGAATGCACAAAGTTAGGGGGAGGATGAGTTTCAAATTACAGGACAAGCTGAAGAAGTTTTGCCATCATCAAAAAGCGGGAGTATGTGAGGGCAAGGTATCTTAGACTCAATCTTTATTTTAATGATGTCAAAACATGTACTAGCTCGTAGTATGTAATATGGACGGTATCATCTCATCATAGTCGGCATCTGTATTTCACAATGCATAAATATTCAATAATCATGTGTCCAAACATATAGGATGAGTCTCATACACCTTTTATATGTGTGTGATCATGTTATGTGTCATAGGTATGCATTAGCATAACCTAGGTAGAAGAAAACATGGTCAAAAACTGAATTTTGCAAGTTTTCGTTGTTTGAGTCGACTCATGAAAGTTGAATTTTATTACATGTCTCACGGGTCAGCTCACGTCGACCATCCAGATGACTCATACTGAAGCCTTTTGTAATTGTGATTTTTCATCAGGTTTGTGTCGACGCATGGCCCTGTGGCGGTCGACGTAAAGTTCTCAAACTTGCATAGTCTTGCTCGCGGGTCAGCGCAGGCTGACCCTCAAGAGTTTTTGGTCGACTCTTTGCTGAATTGCTGCTATTTTTCTGATTTCTCTAAGTTTCAAAAACCTGTTATTTTTGTTAGTTGGTCCTAGCATCATATATATACATTGTTCCTCATTTTATATAAGAACAAGAAAAAGTGAAAGATATACACTGAAAGTTTTCTCTCATCATCTTCATCCTCATTCTTGCATTTCCTCAAACAATACACATAACCTTTCTTGTTGATCTCTTGTATTATTGAGGTGATAACGTCTAAACATAAGAGTGTATCTTGTTTGGGGTGAGTTTTTCAGTGGGTTTTATCTTGAATAAAACCACTAGGGTTTTGTCCTCCAAGATCAATTGGATTTTGGGGTTTATGGTACAAATCTTTGTGTGCATTGAATTCAGCCGAGCGAAGGTGATTGAAGAATTGTGGGTTCCATCAATATAGTAGCGGTAATCGGAGGATTGTACAAGAGTGGTTTGGGATCGAACTGTGTGTGGATTAAAATCAGCCGAGCGAAGGTGATTAAAGACAGGTGTGTTCATTCAATCTAGTAGCGG
The DNA here is from genome assembly GCA_022829125.1 of Lathyrus tuberosus. NCBI lineage: Eukaryota > Viridiplantae > Streptophyta > Magnoliopsida > Fabales > Fabaceae > Lathyrus > Lathyrus tuberosus. The sequence continues at coordinate 10,871,721 of JALAZF010000185.1, forward strand.
TAAATGAAGGTTTATTCAAAACGTTCGAGGTACTTGACATAGTATCAGCATCAATGAGGTTTCTTGAGTGTGTGATAGCTAAGGCTTCTCTTGTAAAAAACAATTTGCAACAAGATTATAGATATCTCAATTCTAGATTTAGAATTGGGGGCAGATGTACCCGAAGCGAGGACGAAAGGGGAACTGCCTAAACAAATTTGGTGTTGTTCTCTCTTTCCCTATCTCTTTAATTTTTGAACTGTTTACGTTTGTGAATATTCAATTGATCGATAAAATTATGTTATAGTTTAGTGCTGAAAAACTGGTTTGAAAACATTGTGCAATCATTTTGATTGTGCTTGTTAAAATTCTGCACTACATTTAGATAAAAGTTATAGCTTGGTGTGTTTCGCACACCAAGTGCTCGATAAATTGAACGCTCACAAAGTCTTTGATAAATTGTCAACTTGGTTTAGTTTTTAATTGGTCATTGGAAATTGCACAACATTGAGTGTTGTCAAGTAGATTGATTAACAGTAAAGTTTGTGATTCAATTTTCTTATCGAGCCTATCGTTCCATTTAGCTTACGCATATCCGGCCCTTTCGGTAACCGGTTCGTTTAGACGATATAGTCCTCGGCCGCTTCCGCAAATAATTTTTAAAATCAGATTTAAGCGACGACTCTCCATTAAAAAGTAGTGATATATTCAACCCCCCTTCTAGATCAATTGTCGTCGTCTAACAAGTGGTATAAGGAGCACCGGTTCATCCAGTGCTTCAAGTATAACTTTTTAGAAAATGGCAAACAAACCAAAAGGGGCTTACAATAGAGCACCGGTTTTTAACGGTGAGAACTATAGTTACTGAAAGGATTGTATGCGTGTGCATATCAATTCTCTTGATAGGAAGGTATGGAGCGTTATACAAAATGGTCCAATGGAAATTACCATGACCAATGCGAATAACGTGGTAGTACGTAAGCCGAAAGCACAATGGAATGAAGAAGATGAGAAAATGTATTGCTACGATTGGAAAGCTAGAAATATTCGGATCTCCTCCTTGGGTGTTGATGAGTATTATAGAGTTTCACATTGTACAACTGCTAAAGCTATGTGGGACGCATTACAAGTTGTCCATGAGGGAACTAATGACGTCAAACTAGCTCGAATCAACACTTTAACTCAAGAGTTCGGCCTCTTTCACATGAAGAAATCACGTTTTAGAATGAGCTCCCATGGTAGAAATCACATTTTGGATTTCCTGCAACGCAATAACGGTCGTTACCGGCGTGACTGGCTGACCATCACACATCTGGGCAAGCTGATTGTCGTCAGCTGGGTGACGGGGAGACCGTCATAGCCCCCATACCCAAAATTCATGTCGGTTGTCACCCTGATGATAGATTTGTGAGGTGAGATAGATGTCGGGTTGGGTAACACTTATCACCCTGGTGAAGGGCCGCCCGTCACGAGCTTTAGTGGTCTTGATCGGTCAAAGCAATTTTCGATGTTGTTTTCATGTGAGGCTAATGTTTCATTGTCGTTTTGATGTGTTTGACGAGTTTAATTATTGTGATAAAATATTATGACGAATCGAATTACATTCATCCATAACTAGACCATCCTCTATTGGCCTTCTTGCACTTTTCTCAAAGCTATTCTTCACCTCATATTTTTCTAATCCTGATTCAGTTATTTCTTCCAATGGTGTGCATGTGTTTTCTTTTCTCTCCCCACTAGTCTTTTAAGTAGAACTCACCATTCCACTTCTCAACTTAATAGAGCTACGAATCTTGTTCTTTGGGTTATCCACTGTATTAGCGATAAATCCCCCACTCGAACTAGCGTGACCTGCCATTTTTCACGACAACTGACTGATTTGCAACTCTAAATTCTTAATAGAGGCCTCGATGTTCTTGTTCATTGTCAGCTAGTTTTTTATCATCTCTTCTTGATTCTTCTTTACTCTATAAAAACCTGCTTGATTGGTTTGCATCAAACTTATCAAAGCTTTTTCTAATTGGGATGATATCCTTAGTTATAGGTCTTGAGGGACTTTTGGGTTGAAACTTTGGAGGTAATTATTGTCCAAGTTATAACTCGAATGCTTATCCCGCCTTGAATGAGTATTAAAGGAAGGGTTTGGCTCATTATAGTTTCTCGCCTACTGCACCTCTACAACGTAACTCTCTTGTGTACAGTGACCATTTTGGTGGCCTTCACCATAGAAGTCGCATCGTAACACTCCGACGGGATTAATAATTTTCGAACTCAGAGTTGAGGCCGTAATTTATCGTTTTAAGGTTTCAATCTGTACTAACAGCACATGTCGAAGATCCTCTCCATTGTACAATCCTTCTTTACCCAGCACACACAATCAAAAAACAAATACCTTAGTAACATTGCACTAGCTGATAAAACTAAATAAGAATAGAAATTTAGAAACTAAACTAAAATAAAAATAAGGAAAACTATTTATCAAAATTAAAAAACTAAAAATAACTAAACACAAAATTTACAAGTGTCGCACACTATGCATTGTTGAAAATATCAACAATCCCCGACAACGACGCCAAAAACTTGATGGACATTTTACTAGCAAGTGTACTAGTGTTTTATTAAAGTAATACAAATAGATTCATGATTTTGAACTTAAAACAAGATATGTTATGCGATGTAAATAAAAATAGTAAATGGAGTGTTTTAAGACCGTTTTGATCAAAAACGCAAGAAAATAAATTTATTACGATGATGAGATAAGCGGTCAAGTCGTTTTATTAGAATCCTCTATTTATACGTGATTGATGAAACATGCATTAACACACATGTGTTGACTACAGAGTTACACGATGAACTAACTTTACCACTACAAATAATCCCTTGGCATGTAGCTCACTAATCTAGGCGTCAACTCCCCGATCCCTCCGGCCAATTGTCCTATCAGATTAGGCAACAAGGCATGCTAATCCCTAAGTCACAATTCCTAATCATCCCTAGTTAATTGTAGAATTCAACAGTTAAAGTAGTTCACATAAATAGCCCTAGGGTCAGTAGTCACTATTTATCAAGATTGATTTGAATGTCATAACAATAAAAAAGCGACGTGCATAATCAATAACTGAATAATAATAATAAGTCAGAACAATAACATTAACATCATCCGATCATATGTCACACTCAAGTAAAAACAGGCTCATCATCAAATTTAGCTTAACCAAGCAGAATCTAGCTACTCATGCTGAAATTAATCAATACCAATAGTTTAGATACGAAGAGCATATAAAATCATTGAAGAAAAAACTCTCCAATGACTTCAATGGCCTCCAATGACTCCAAAATCTCTCTTAAACATCACTTTCAGGTCTTGGTAATCGAACCCTTTATTTTTCCTCTTTCTTCTCTTTTAATGCAATCAGAAAATGTGTTAGCAAAAAGCTGCAACACGAGCGCGTTTTCTTTCAACGCGGGTGCATTTATTTTCAATGTGGTTGCGTTAGAGGCAATGTGGGCACATTATGGGCACGTAAAATCCATAGGCTTCAGCGTGATTTTGTTTTTTTTCACCAATTCTCTCGCTAAGTCCATTTTGTCACCCAAAAGCGCTTTTTCCAGCTTTTTTAACTTAAATGCTTCTAACTTGCTCAATCCTTGTCAGATTTCATCAATTTTTCTTGATAAAGGACGTACATTGATAGTCCATCATTACAACTTCTTGGACTGTATTTTTTTAGGAGGGAGCATTGTGGAGTCTTTCTTCTAGGCGCGGAAGCCTCACTTCAAGCGCGTGTGAGTTTTGCTTTTGAGCGATGTTAAATATGTTGTTTAACAATTTGTTAGTACCTTGCACACCGAGGTTTTCTTGTAGAGCGTTGAGGCCAGGCAAGGCTTCATGATGTGAAAAATAGGTAGTGGAAGAGGAGTCTCTATCATAGTAGCTTGAATAGATCTGGCCAACTGCGAAGCTTGAGCCAGATCTGGGTGTAGCGAAACAACCGTTCTAGGATCTACAACATTTTATGGAGGAGGAAGTGATGGTTGATTGTTTGTTGCTAGAGCAACAACAACAACTTAGCACGCAATGACAAATATGGTAGCCTTAGATCCAACCATCACCGAGAATTGTAAGAACTAAAGATCTAGAAATTCGACGAAACAAAATTAAGATTACGCTTGGTTGAATCAATAAGCATTGGATCCTCGCGCTTGATTTTCAACATTTTATTTGATGATCGGAAGAAGTTACAGACTATGAAGTTGGATAGTGAATGTATATGTAGAAATCATAGGAATAAAAAATCGGTTCCAACATATTCTAATGCAGTGGAGTGATGGGGCCTGCAAGTTTAACACTCTAATGATCAAGTCGGTATGTGAGGAAGAAGAGTGAAATGAAATTGAATTTGAAACTTGTTGCTTCAATTTGGCGTCTTCTCTCTATATAAAGAGATGAAAATAACTAACTTGATATTCATTATCCATGAAACCCAGAAAGTCGTTGGATGCATTTGCAGTTGAGATTTTTTTGTGATCATTATGATGATAAATGTATTGAAAAGATTTATAAAATGAGTGAAACCCCTTCTTGGTGGTCGGTCCGGGTCGACGTGATGGCCCAGAACAAATGTCATATGAATTAGAGATGGCAAGTTATCTCATATCGAGTGATCACTCGCAAAAATATCCACAACGACTAGGGTAAAGACCCAATATGAGCATGAGTTCAAATGATTATCCATTAAAATAAGAGAATATGAACACCTTAGTATCCACTAGCTAGACAAGGAAAAAAAATCTGCACCATCCCAAATCTAATGAGGAAAACCCAATTTAACTAGGGGCGAATGCAGGTGTGGGAAAAATACAATTTGAAATTCTAGCATAGCAGATAGCAGATGTCCTAACAACATGTCACGATATTGTTCACTGCATAACTTTAAAACAAGGGTAGAAAAAACAAACTAATATTCTGAATATTAGCAACAGATTCACAATAGATGTTTTAACATCTGTTACGACATGTTAATTAATACTGAACTGTAAATTGTAGAATGATAAACAACACAGAATATGATGACCCAGTTCGGTGCAAATCACCTACGTCTGGGGGCTACTAAGCCAGGAAAAAGAATCCACTATTAGTAGTATAGTTTTATGTAAACAACCTCTGGTTTACAGTAAACAACCTCTGGTTTGCCTATCACTACCAAATTAAAACTTTATCATTGGAAGTCACATCTAATCGATAAGAAAAACCCATCTCACTCCCTAAATCACAACCTGCGATATCTAACAATTACAATCGACAACAAATGCATCATCCTACTTGAAAGAATCCTCTTTCAATGCAAAGTTCAGCCAAGCATTCTCGGCTAACAAACCTACTTGAATTTGCTTCAAAGCTTCATCCAAGAACAATATTCATTTCATTACCTAAAGGTTTATGAATCTGTATAAACATCTATGTCTACCACAATGTATCAAACCGATACAAAGGGAGACTTACAACACAAGAAAGCCTACGACTCTCAAAACCCTAAACCCTTATTTCCCTTTGTAAAAGTGTTACAAGAGATTAGTTATTCAACCCTAGGTCTAAGTCTTATTTTATAGTCTTTTGCTTCTTTGGGCTTCGAATCTTCTGTTTATTTCATCCTTAATCCATGTTCTGATTGCTCCTTAAATCTTGGACCAGAATTAGCAATAGTCTGTTATATGAGGTCAAGATGTCAAGACACAAGCTAAGACATCTTGTCTGACATGTCTTCTTCAATCATACTTCTTCATGTTGGAACATCTTGCACAACATCATATTTTACTAAAATTTGCTCAAATCTGCAGAGCCTTCAATCTCCCCCTTTTGATAAATTTTGGCTAAAACACTTAGGTAGAAAAAGAAAGTCTGAACGTTATTCAATTTTATCCAGAGAGTGGCATTTATGATTAGTACCTATACTTTCCACGAAAGGATAAATCTTCCTCTTAAGGGACATAAGAGAACCCATAAGGAGGCCCAAAAAGAGCTTATGAAGAAACAAATGTATCATACGTAACACAGAGTACATAGAGAATGTAACTCAGGTCACAGGACACGACTTGCTTCCTAACTCAGATCACAAGGCACGAAGGAATAATAACCTGAGACTCAGATAAGATGTTAGAACATCTTGCCTAACATCCTTGCAAAACAACTGCAAGAATGTAACTCTACACATAACCGAGATGAATCCACACCCATTCTCCCCCTTTTTAGCCAAAACTTGGCAAAAGTAGCCAATGCAGTTCCATACCTACATGGTACTTACCCAAACCCGTACAAAAGACATGACGACGCAATCCAAAACAAGAACCTTAACCTAGGAATCCAGAAACAGACATCTCCATTAAATTACCCAAACAGTTTCTCTAGAAATTTACAGTCCATAGAAGTTACCGCTAAACAGTTCAATGGAAAAATAAATTTAGGTAGGTAAATTCAACATAAATAACTGAGCACCGCCCAGCTAGGATTTGACTATTTCAACTTTAGGATAAACCGTCCAAAGAATGCACTAGTATCAAGACACATGTTTAACATGCCTTCTCTTAGACACACAATCCACCATCCAAGACAATCAACTAGAAAACAGCCACACGTCCTAAACAATGTTCTGACACCTTTGTAGCGTCGGTTTTTGTGACGCGACTACAACCGCTTTTGATGCTACTTTCTGATTTCTATATTTAACCTATGAAGCTTAAAAGGAAGGGAAAGATATCTCAAACTAACCCCGCGTACAAATGTTTTCTTTAACAAATGCGAAGAGATCGGGGATCAGGGATTGGTTATACAAAGGGAAGCTATTAACACCCAGAGTATCTATATTAATCTATAGGAACCTTTATTTGCATATGTTTCTACTGTAGTATTGCTTGGTTGCTTAAATCCATTTATTGTTGAATAAGGAAATTTTCTCCTTTGTGAAGGTTAAAGAAATGTTTTTGTTGTTTTTGGGTTTTCTATTGTTTTTGGGAAGGTATTGGACCCAAGGTTTTTGATTTGTGCGCTCGCTAAGATTTCACAATCTTATGCCTACGTATTCCCTTAAAGAGATCAAGGGAAATCAGATCAATCGTAGTTCCTCCTATTCTATGGGAGGAAATTGTTTGGTGTCTTGTTCAAAGCCCAAGATTTAAGCTAAAAGAGTATTTGTGTCTTGTTCAAAGCCCAAGATTGAAGCTAAAATAGTATTTGTGTCTTGTTCAAAGCCTAAGATTGAAGCTAAATGAGTGTTTGTGTCTTGTTCAAAGCCCAAGGTTGAAGCTAAAAGTTTAACTAAGAGATAATTTGTCATCTCTAAAGGGAGATGTCTCACCTATTCATCACAAACATTGAGGAAATGATTATAAAGGAAGTTGCTTTAACAGGGATGTGTGGAATGCAGTAATGCCACTTACATCAATTATCTGGAAAACAAGTTTTAGTTGTTTGTTTTGAAGTGTGATGTATAGAGGAAATATCCTCCTACAGAGATGACTCATGGTCTCATCTGTGGGGATGATGGATTTTGTGCCTTGATCAAAGCCCAAGGTTGAAGTTAAAAAAGTAGAAAACTGACTCAACTGGGGAGTATTATATATGTCTTGTACAAAGCCCAAGATTGAGACTAACTGGGAAAATCATTATATGAAGCCTAAGAGGAGGCTGACTCTTGCTGAGGATTATTTAAATCCAGGAGAAGGTATAAACTGTTTTGAGGAATCCAAAGGGAAGCTAACTCTTGTTGGGGATTGGAGAAGAGTTGAATTACCAGATGCCATGAGGTTCTGATACTTTTGGGGATTTGTTGATGGTATCATGGTTCTGGATGGGGATTTTAAAGATGAAAGCCAAACTTTGTTGAGGACCAGAAGAGCCTTAGGAGGATAAGCTTGAATACCTTAGAGGCTTTGATTCTCCTGGGGACTGGTATATTGATAGAGATGACTAGGATCTATCTTATGCTTTTAGGAAGCCTGAGGGTCCTTGTATGAAGCCCAAGAGAAGGCTAGGGATGCTTCTAGGGAGCCTGTGGGTCCTTGTATAAAGCTCAAGAGGAGGCTAAGGATGCTTCTAGGAAGCCTGTGGGTCCTTGTATGAAGCCCAAAAGGAGGCTAAGGATTGAGACTTTCCAAGTCTAGGAAGAGTTCAAGAAAGGTTTCATTGGGAAATAATCCTTTCTTTGTTGAATTGTTCCAGGGTTAAAGGGGTTAAAGAAGAGGTTTCACCGACAAATAATCCTCTCTTTACTGAAATATTTTAAGGTTGAATAAATTGAACAAAGCCCAAGAAGAGGCTGACTGTATTGGGAAGAAGAATTCCTTTGTACATGGGGGAACTAGTTGTTTGAACTAAGTTATACTGATTGATAGGATTCTATTGTTTGAACTAGTCTAAACTAGGGATGATTTAAATGCTAAGAGAGACTTAACAAGATATGTACAAGTATATATAGAGACATATGAACAAGTATATAAACAAGTATTGATTGAATTGGGAAAAGTGGTGGATCTTACACTCTGAATAGAGGCTCGAGTGTATTGTGATTGATCAGATGTTTTCTTCAAGATTGGATTAGGGTTTTGAAGAAATTGAAGAAAGTTTTGAATTTGAAGATGACTTGATCTCAATTAGGAGAAAAGCAAAGGTGTTGGGTCTTACACACTAGATAGAGGCCCAGGTGATTATTTGTATCCTGTACAAAGCCCGAGATGAATGAGGCTAAAAGACTTTCTATTTACAGAAGGGTGTTGGGTATTACACTCTAATAGAGGCCCAAAGATTGTTGTTTAAAACAAATTTATGTACAAAGAAATGGGACTTACACTCCTAAAAGAGGCCCGGAGACTGTTGTGAAAACAGTGATCGCACCGTGATTTTAAAAAGCGCGATGAGACTTATACTATAGCAGAGGCCCAGAGATTGGTTTATTTACAAAGAGGGTTGGATCTTACACTCTAATAGATGCCTAAAGTGTTGAAATGAAGTTTGAAAGATTGAATTAAAATAATACCCTAATTTCATATTTTTTAAGATATTTTTCAAAGAAAAATCAAATAAAATATGTATAATTTATCAAATAAAATCATTAATCGTGTTATAAATAATGATTAAGGTTTATGAAAAAGTTATTTTATTCACATAAATATTTAAAATTGAAAGCTCTTGAGGTTTGACTAAATTTTGGTTAAAACTTAATGAAGAATGCTGCAGAAAAAGATGTCGAAGACAATGTCCTAAAATTCTGATTCAACAAATATAGCAGGTTCTAAATCTGGTGCAAGAATCAAGGAATGATTATAGCAGTGGATCAAGGGATTAATAAATAGAAGATTCGAAGCCCAAGGCAACAAAAGCTTATAAAAGAAGACCAAGACCTAATGCAGAAGTGAGAGAGGATGACTTAAACTTAGGAATCCTATTTTGTAAAGTAGGGTTTATGGTTTGAGAGTCGTAGGCTTTCTTGTAAGTCTCCCTCTATATCGATTTGATGTAGTGTGGTAGACATAGGTACTTGTACAGATTCAGAAACCCGTAGGTAATGAATCGTGTATTGTTCTTGGATGAATTTGAAGCAAATCCAAGTTAACTTCTTAGTCAAGGATGCTTGACTGAACTTTGTATTTGAAGGGGTGTCTTTCAATAGGAATGATACAGTTATGGGGTATTAACTGTTAGATAATCACAAGTTGTAATTTAGGGAGTGAGATGGGTTTCTCTTATTAATTATATGTGACTTCTAATGATAAAGTCTTCATTGGGTTGTGATAGGTAAGTGTGGGTGTTTACTGTAAACTTGAGGTTGTTTACATAAAACTATACTACTTATAGTGAATTCTTCTTCCTGGATTGGTATCCCCCAGATGTAGGTGAGTTGCACCGAACTGGGTCATCATATTCTGTGTTGTTTATCATTCTGCAATTTACAGTTCAGTATTGATTAACATGTTGGAACAGATGTTGAAATATCTATGATTCTGCAGTTACTGATATGCAAGGTATCAGTCTGTTGTTCTTTTTTAAATGATTATGCAGAACAATGTCTTGACATGTGTTAGGACATCTGATGTCTGTTATTCCAAAATTTCAAAAATCATTTTAGTTTTAAAAATCAAGAAAAAGAAAACATTTTAAAAACATTTAAAACAATTTAAAATAACATTTTTAAATATATTAAAAATATATTAAATAAAAATACTTTTGTGATTTTTTTGGGTGAATAAAATATTTTAATAGATGAGTGATATATGTGAAAAAAATCATTTTAAAATAATTAAAATTAATTAACAAAAATAATTATTAAAAATAATATCAAAAATATCAAAAATAAAGTGAAAATGTGAAAAATGGCATGGGTGGGTGTTGAACCCACGCCCTCCAACACAAACACACTTAAATATTCACGCTGCAACCACTGGGGTGGTGATACATTTGTGTATCAAACCCACCCCATAAATACATAAGGGTGACTTGGTTTTAGGCCTGGCCAAAGGCGTCATGACTTGGTTCTTGCCCAAGGGAGGCCAGGTATTGGTGCCTTTGCAAGAAGGCCATAACTTCTTCATTTCTCCATGAAAATGGATGAAATAAAGATGGATCCTACCTAGAATTTCATGACGAATCCAATGGTGGTCTTAGAATTTTCTAAAAATGCCTACATTTTAAAACCTGATAGTGCCTTCAAAATAGGTCAAGTTTTGCAAGTTTTATGCTACAAATCTATACAAGCAATAATATCATGGCAAAATAGTTCAAACACAACAAATGTGATATATATGACATGTTCATGATCAATGTACATCAAAGAAATACATATTTCATAAAGTTCAAGTTCTTATGCACTTACCTCTTGAAGCTCCACTTGCTAACTTTCAAGATACTTATGACAGAGGCAAACCAATGCCTTGGACACTACTAATATATCCTTTGCAAGCTTTTAGGATGATCAAAATCCAAAGAAAACCTCTGGAACAGAAATTAGCTCTTTCTTGCAAAATTGGCAAAAGTGACCAAAATGGCAACTCCTCCAAATGATGTTACACTTAAGAAACTATGTTTGGAACACGTTAAGGATATATATTAGAGTGATTTTGAGGTGTTGTTTGGTTTTGAAAGGGACTGAATCAAGACATGGCTTGAAAAATGCAGAAAAGTCAAAATTTGAGGTTTTGATGGTTGACTTTTTTATTTTGGTGTTTTGAGATGAAGATGAAGGTTTGAACACCTCCAATGGATGATTTATGATGTGTTTGGATGGTTATTTGAGTGGTTTAGGCTCTGGTTTTGAGAATTTCAAGTTTGCTCGTTGAAACTTTAAAATTTGAAGTAAGTGAGAGAGAATGAGAAAACAGGGCTTTGTTATTATTTTGGTGTGGTTTGAATGATCAGAAATGACCTCTATTTATAGGAATCAAGTTTGTTTTTGGAGGAATAGTGTTGGATGAGGGATCGCTCTATTATCCAATGGATTTTGTCATGTAGCTCTTTTTTAAATGCCAAGGTACCAAAGTCTCCTCTTATCTTGACTTCAACCAATCTTGCAGGTTTGAACACTCATGTTTCTTGACTCATCTTAACTGGTTTGTAACTGATTCATGTCACCTCTATGTATCACTTTAATGCTTGATGCCAAAATTGAATTTCAAGGTTCATGTAATAATGAATTTGCACATGCCAAGTTGAATTCTTGACTCAATGGTCCAAATTTGAAAACATCAAGTGATTCATCAAGATTCTTTCTGATCTTGGAAGAGGACAAAGCTTGTAAGATGAAAAAATTGAAGATAGAAATCGTGTGGCATAAGAGATGCACAAAATCTGTCTTGAAAATCAGTTTGAGCAAGGCATGTTGTGAGGTTCATAACTCCTTGCTCAAGTTGAATTAATGGGAGTTCTTGTACTCTTTGGAAAGCTTGTATATCATACTTCAACTTTGATGTTTACATTTGGCCTTGATTTATCTTGGATCATAATGAAAAATGCCTCCAAAGTTGGACAAAACATGAGATAGATTTTGCCTAAAAAATTCTAAGTGTTAAAGTTCAAAATCTTATGAAACCCTAACTTTATGGCCTTATGACTCAAAATCCATGCATTTTTTGGGGGTACCTCTGCTTGACAATCTTGTTGTATGTAAGAAGAGCTATCATTTGAACTTTGGATGGAAAAAAATGGTTGCTTGGATCACAAGTTATGGCCTTGCAAAGTTGGGTAAAAACCATTATTTTTCATAACTTAGTGAAATTTCAAGTTTCTCAAGGTTGCCCCTTTTGCAAGTAACCTCACTTTTCTTGATTTTTCTTGATTGATCATGATCCAAATCACAAGTTAACATTGTTCTTGGCTTAAAGAAGCCATGTTTGTCAAAAAAAATCCAAAAGTCAAACTTGGTTTTGATCACAGTTGACTTTTTGTATCAGATAACACTTGAACTTTGCGATCCTTTATGAAATCAAGTCCTTGGGCTAAATTGAACCTAATGGATGGATTCCAAAGGTGTTTTTCAGTGTCTTGAATCATGTCCCAAGGTTTTAGGTCATGCTTTGCTCAAAAGTCAAAGATATGGTTGACTTTTTTTTCAGAAACCCTAGTTTGTGGTCCAGATGAATTTGAATCCTTATATTACTTATGAACCAAGTTCTTTGAATCAATTCAATATTGTGATTGGATCAATATGATGTATTTGAGTTCCTTAAAGCATATCTTGAGGTCTTGGCTCATGCCGTGCTCCAAAAGTCAACTTAGGGATTGAATTAGGTCAAAACCCTAATTCTTGATTTTTGATAGATGCATCCCCTGAGGCTATTTTGAACTTATGAATGGACTCATGAGGTTCTTTTGAGCTTCTTGAATCATATGTTGAAGTATTGGCTCATGCCCATATGAAAATTTCTCTCTGGAGGTCTTGGTCGACCAAAACCCTAATTTTGTGACACTGATGATCTTGAGGCTTGATCAACTTGAAATGTTGCATTTTTGTGTTATATTCTTGATGTGGGAGACCTTGTGATCCTTCATCGATGTTTGAGAGGTTTGAAAAGTTGAAGATGATGTCAATTCTTGATTGATCCTTTGCCTAAGTGCTCTGAGAGGGCTCAAAACACTAATTCTTAGCTAGAGTGAACATTCAATAATCTTTGAGAGGATTGATGAGGTATGAAAGTGCATCCCTATTATGGTGATTATTTGCACAATGATGTGAAGTCTTGTTGTCAAAATTTCGGGTATGACAGATGCCCTTATTTAATCTTCTTGGACCTGAAGGTGTGAATGACGAAGATATTCAGACGTTCATGGTAAAAGAGGATTAAATATCAGAATACCTGAAATTTTGATTGTGGATGTGAATGGTAGCTATTTTTGCTTATCCATCTTCTTTTACTAAGTAATGTCACTTAGAAAAGGGTGAAACTTCCCCTCGATCCTGGTCTTCCGCCACGAACTTGGTCTCAATTTCTTTTGAAATAAACCTCCCCTCGATCCTGGTCTTCAGCCACGGAACTGGTCTCAGTTTCCTTTGTAATAAACCTCCCCTCGATCCTGGTCTTCAGCCACGAAACTGGTCTCAGTTTCTTTTGAAATAAACCTTCCCTTGATCCTGGTCCTCAGCCACGGAATTGGTCTCAGTTTCTTTTGAAATAAACCTCCCCTCGATCCTGGTCTTCAGCCATAGAACTGGTCTAAGTTTCTTTTGAAATAAACCTCCCCTCGATCCTGGTCTTCAACCATGGAACTAGTCTCAGTTTCCTTTGAAATAAACTTCCCCTCGATCCTGGTCTTCAACCACGGAACTGATCTCAATTTCTTCTTGTCGAGTTCTTCTCTTGACAAGGAGTGCTTATCTGCGAGGGTCTTCACCAAGCTTTTCTCTGAGGTTTACTGGGGAGATTGCATTTGATGGAAAAATGCTTTTCATCATACTTCTCTTTGAGACTTCTTCGGAGAGATGTTATGTGATGTAATTCAATTTTGAGGTGTTGATGACTTCCTTGAAAGTAGGACAAACTTCTCAGGGAGAGACTGCCATTTGTCGACTTTATTCAGAAATCTATGAGGGCAAGAACATACCTCTTTGTTTTGCCGATTGGTATAGATTTCTTGGAGGATGTGTTTTTTGTATTGCCAAGAGTCTTTTTTTAAGAAGCTTCCGCGGGGAATTTTCTTCAATCCGGGAAAGCAAAATATCATTTTCAATGGCGAAGGGTGAAGTTCCAAAGGTGTATAACCAAGTGCCTTTTTACCTTTCAGAGGTTCAAGTTATCAAAGTGGTCGAGAACTGATTTCAATCCAGGAATAAACTGGATAAAGGTTGTTTAGACGATACATTTCTTGATGAGGAAAGAACTCGAACTAGGATTTTATCCTATCTAAGTCTGGAAAGGAAAACTGACGACTCGAATGGAGAGAGAACATTTATCACTTAGGGGATAAACGTGACCAAAATGATCAAAACATGATATGCAATATGAATATGAATATGAATATGAATTATGCATGATGTATGTATGAAATGCTTATGCTGATAAAACAGACATGACATACGGACTAACAATGAGTACAACTGGATACTCGACCACTCTGGGGAATAAAAGTTTCACTTGATATGTTAAGGAAATAAATTCCTGCTGCTGACCTTTTCATATTCTTGGTAGTAACAAAATACGGCTCCTGAAGAGTGATAGATGAGATGCTCCATCTTGTCAACCTGGAGTAATTGGTCCTCCACTTGGGATATACTGATCACAAGGAATATTTTGATTCTAAATTTTGAAGTTTGATTGCTTTCGAAGAAGCTGTCGATGTTCCTCTCGTGCTCATTGATCAAAAGGAAATTGCCATCTTTATTTTTTTAAAATCAGAAGTAAATTTGAAAACAAAAGTAAATTCATTTTTGTGTCTCAAGAATGTTAATCATATCAAAAATGTTATTTTGCAAAGCATAATAAATGAGAATTGCAAACAAATGGCACAAGGGCTCAAATTTTCATTGATAGAATGGTAATCAGCCAAATGCGTGATTCCATAGAGTATTATAAAGTTTAGAAAATGGTAATTTACAGGGAAAGGGGCTACATTGAAACATAATGACCACTATCCCTCTACCAACTTTGAATTCGGGGTATTATGAGCTTCTATAAAAGGTGACTTCTGATTGAGGATTTCTTGACAGCTGGTGTTATTTTTGATGACTCAATCTTAATCGGATGCAGTTACTTGCCATAAATCCCTAACTTTTGCCTAGATTTCCCTTTCTGGTTTTCAATCCATCGGGATGATCATTGTTTATGTCTCTAATTTTTTCCTGGACCACCCTTTCGGGTTTTCAGTCCAACGAGACGTTTTCTTTATTTCATTTAGGCGAAGTATTTCTTGACTACATCAACATTTGTGGGGTAAGTAAACTCTTCTCCATCCATGGTTACGAGTCTCAAGGCACCACCTTAAAAGGATTTTTTAACAACATAGGGGCCATCGTAATTCAGAGTCCATTTGCCCCTGGGATCAGTGAGAAATGATTGGATCTTTTTTAGCACAAGGTCGCCTTCTCTGAATGCACTAGGTTGGACCTTTTTTTCGAATACTTTCTTCATTCTCTGTTGATATAGCTGACCATGGCATAAAGTCATCATCCTTTTTTCTTCGATTAGGTTCAGTTCATCGTATCTGCTTTGACACCATTCAGCTTCTGTTAGTTTAGATTCCATCAAGACTTTTATTGATGGTATCTCTACTTCTATGGGGAGCACTCCTTCCATGCCATATACTAGAGAGAAGGGGTTGCCCTTGTTGAAGTACGGACGGATGTGCGATAACCGTGAAGAGCAAATGGTAACATCTCATGTCAATCCTTGTAGGTTACAACTATCTTCTGAATGATCTTCTTGATATTTTTGTTAGCTGCTTCAACCGCCCCATTCATCTTCGTCCGGTAAGGAGACGAGTTATGGTGTTTAATTTTGAACTCAGCACATAATTCTTTCATCATCTTGTTGCTCAGGTTTAATCCATTATAAATAATGATCTGGCTTGGAACACCATAATGGCAGATGAGATTATTCTTGATAAATCAGACCACCACTTGTCTGGTCACATTGCTGTATGATATTACTTTGACCCATTTGGTGAAGTAATCAATGGCTACCAGGATGAACCGATGTCTGTTTGAAGCTTTGGGTTCGATCATGCCGATCATGTCAATTCCCCATATAAAAAAAGGCCATGGAGAAGAAAGAACTTTAAGATACGTTGGCGGTACATGACTTTTATCGGCGTATATCTGACACTTGTGACACTTCCTCATGTACTTGTAACAATCAGATTCCATTGTTAGCCAATAATATCCTACTCTTAGAATTTTTTCTTGTCGTTGTATGTCCATTGGCATGAGTGCCAATGGAGCCTTCATGAATCTCTTTCATTAGCATGTTTGCTTCGTGTCCGTCCATGCATCTGAGCAAAACCATGTCGAAGTTTCTTTTGCAAAGCACATCATTGTTCAGGAAGAAGTTTCCAGTTAGTCTTCTGAGAGTCTTCCTATCTTTTCTTGATGCCCCAGGTGGGTATTCCTGTCTTTGAAGGAAGCATTTGATATCGTGATACCATGGTTTGTTATTTATGACTACTTTAACTGCAAATATGTAAGCAGGCATATCAAGGCACATTATGTCAATCTTGGGTACATCGTTCCATCGATTCACACTAATCATGGAGGATAGGGTAGCTAGTGCATCAGCCATGTAGTTTTCTTCATGAGGAATGTGATGAAAATCAATCTTGTTAAAGAAGGGTAACAACCTTCTTGCATAGTCTTTATAAGGAATCAATCCTAATTGATATGTGTTCCACTCTCCTTTGATCTGATTTATAACCAGGGTTGAGTCTCCATACATATCCAAGTTCTTTATCCGTAAGTCGATAGCTTCTTCGAGACCTATGATGCAAGCCTCATATTCAACCTCATTATTTGTACACTTGAATGCCAATCTGGCAGTGAAAGGAATATGGGTACCCTAAGGTGTAACGATGATTGCCCCAATTCCATTTCCATAAGCGTTAGCAGCTCTGTCGAATATTAATCCCCATTGGGATCCTGGTTCGGGCCCTTCGTTTGGTAGCGGTTCATCGCAATCTTTCATTTTTAGGTACATGACATCCTCGTCTGGGAAGTCAAATTTGATCGATTCCTGATCGTCAATTGGTTGATTAGCCAGATAATCAGCTAAAACACTTCCTTTAACGGCTTTCTGAGCATGGTACTCGATGTCGTACTCTGATAACAACATCTGCCAACGGGCAATCCTTCCCGTTAAAACAGGCTTTTCAAAGACATACTTGATCAGATCCATTTCGGAGATTAACCAAGTAGTGTGATAAATCATGTACTGGCGAAGACGTTTAGCTACCCAAGCTAGAGCGCAGCAAGTTTTCTCGAGCATAGTGTATCGCACAGTCTGTGAACTTCTTGCTTAAGTAATAAATGGCAGACTCTTTTCTTTTTGTTTCGTTTTGTTGCCCAAGCACACAACCCATGGAGTCTTCCAAGACTGTTAAGTAGATGATCAGTGTTCTTCCTTCCACTAGAGGAGACAGAATAAGTGGTTTTAACAGATATTCTTTGATGTTGTCAAAAGCTTTTTGGCAATCCTCTGTCCATATACAACTTTGGCTCTTTCTAAGTAGCTTGAAGATTGGTGCGCATGTCGCGGTCATGAGGAATATGAATCTTGAGATGTAATTCAGACGTCCCAAAAATCCTCTTACTTATTTTTCAGTCTTTGGAGCAGGCATTTCTTGAATGGCCTTGACTTTTTCGGGATCAACCTCAATTCTTTTTTGGCTGACGATGAATGCCAAGAGTTTTCCTGAACGAACACCAAATGTACATTTATTGGGATTCAAGCAGAGTTTGTATTTTCTCATACGCTTGAATAGTTTTAACAAATTTTCTACATGTTCTTCCTCTGTTTTAGATTTGGCAATCATGTCATCAACATACACTTCAATTTCTTTGTGCATCATGTCGTGAAATAGAGTTGTCATAGCCCTTTGATAAGTTGCTCTTGCGTTCTTTAGACCGAACGACATTACTTTGTAACAAAAGATGCCCCATGGGGTGATGAATAAAGTTTTCTCCATGTCTCCTGGAGCCATTCTGATTTGATTATAGCCTAAAAATCCATCCATGAAGGAGAAGACTTTGAATTTTGTTGTGCTGTCAACTAACATGTCAATGTGTGGTAAGGGAATATTATCCTTTGGAATTACTTTGTTTAAATCCCTGTAGTCCACACACATTCTGACTTTTCCGTCTTTCTTAGGAACTGGCACTATGATGGCTAGCCATTGAGGATATTCTGAGGTGGCAAGGAAACTTGCGTCGATCTGTTTCTGCACTTCATCCTTAATTTTGATGGCCATGTCAGGGTGAGTATTTCTCAATTTTTGAGCAGTTCTATCAAGCCTTCTTTGACAGTTGGACTAAGTAGTGCTCCAATTTTAACTTATTTTCTCTCTTCTTTTGAACCTAAATTGACCGTTTCCAACGGTTCTTTGTAAGGTTGAATGAACTTTTCCTCATGTCTGAGTAATCAAGAGATCTCATCTGGAATTTCTTCATCCCCTTCGTCTACGGCTTCAAATATGGGGAATTCAAAGTTGGGAGAAGGCATTGGATTGTATGTTTCAATGGGGTTTAAAAAAGTAATATGCATAAGTGATGATTCCTTTTTAGAAAAGACAAAGAGAATGCAAAAGTGTGTGCAGTGTATTTTAAAAAAAAAACGCTTGTTTTAATTTTAGTTTGTTTTTTTTAGGATTGTCATTTTCTGGAAAAGCGAAAAGTGAAAATAGCAACAAATACAGGAATTCAGAATGACATTCTTTATTTATGATTTGTAGGTTCTTGAAACACACCCCTATAAAACAAAACTCTTTTGCTCTAGGCGAAGCGAAGAGGGACATTTACAGAAAAGCAAGCCCTATACAACATTTTTTTCACTTGGGCAAAGTGAAAGGTCAAAACAAAGACAAGATAATTACTTTGATTTATGAACGATATTCGGGACATCGATCGCAACCCAATGGCGACGAACTCCTCTGTGGATCACAAAGTCCAGTATTTTTCTTCCAGGATTGTCTTCAGTAATGACACTGATCTCTGGCGGAGTTGGATCACTAGAGTCTTCTTCCCTTGCATCGTTATCATAAGAGGACTCTTCTATTGTATCTTCAACAGTATTTTCATTTTCAAGAGGATCTCCCCACCCTGTTGGTTGGATGTCTTCATATCTAATGCGAGAGCTTTCCGGAGCAGTGTACTTCATTAGAAAGTCATACTTTCCTCTTAGCTGCCCCAAGGTATCTCAAGTTTCTGAGGGGATAGATGAGTCATCTTCTTCAATGGCATTGACCTTAGGAAATGTAAAGATTATAAATTCTTGTCCAGCGATCCTTGCAAATTCTTTAACATGATGTTTGATATTTTCAGAATTTTCCTGGTAAGGTTCCCATGACTCTAGGAGAACAGGTAGATTTTTCTCAAGGTCATTCAGCAGATATGCATTCTCTGGCTGACTCTTTTGCCCTGAATCTTCTGTGTAAGGTTTCCAAATAGGCAAATCATCCATGGGATCATATGATTTGTAATCAAATTTGTCTTTCATCAGAGTATCTTTCTCCAATGAGTTGGGTGGAGCACGGTATCCCTCGCGATCGCAATCTCCGTAGATCATTCTGACATCTAATCTTGCTATATATCTGGGACTTTGCTTCGGAGAGCAAAATGGCATGTATATTTCTTCCTGAGATATATAACCTTCATCGTTGAAATAGGATTTCCACTCTTTATTTGTATCAGAAGAGTTATTTTCCTCGATGGTGTGGACTTCTTGAGAAATTGGGTGGAAGAAGCCACCACTATGGAAGAAATCTTGAATGAGATAAAAGCTTTCATCCTTTTTGTAGTCTTGGTAACTGCTGGAGAAAACCCGAGACCTTTTCTCGTTTTATTATTAACAGGAATCACAATTTGCCCTCATCCTTTTATGTCACTGCTTCCCATTATTTGAAGAGCATCTTTGTACAAGGAAATCGACGTTCCTTTTTCTTGATGATTCTTATTGCTCACAGAGAGTGCTTGAAATTGATTTCCAACGACCTCTTATGGCTCTAAATATGAGAATGATGATAGGTTGCTCACAATTAAATCTTGTTCTCCGCATACTATGACCAACTTGTCGTTCTTGACAAACTTCAGCTTCTGGTGAAATGTTGAAGTGACTGCCCCTGCTTCATGTATCCAAGGTCGTCCCAATAAACAGTTATATGCTACTCGGATGTCCATGACTTGGAAGGTAACTTGGAAAGTGTGGGGACCAATGGTTATGGGAAGGTTGACTTCACCGATAACTATTTTCCTGGATTTGTCAAAAGCTTTGACTATGATCTCATTGCCCCTCATCGGAGTACCTTGAAAAGATAACCGTACTAAAGTTGACCTTGGCATGACATTTAAGGATGAACCTGTGTCTACCAGTACGCTGGCTAAAGCATCATTATGGCAATTGGTTGTGATATTGAGTGCCATGTTATGATTCTTGCCTTCCTCTGGAAGTTCTTCATCACTGAAACCCAAATTGTTGCAGGAAGTGATGTTGGAAATAATGTTGTCAAACTGACCCACTGTTACATCTTGTTCTACAAAGGCCTGCTCCAAGACTTTCTGTAGAGCTTCTCTGTGAGCTTCTGAACTGAGCAGGAGAGATAACACGGATATCCAAGAAGGAGTTTGTAATAGTTGATCTACAATGTTGTATTCACTTCTCTGGATGAGTTTTAACATTTCATCGTTATTTTTCACAGGCTCCGTGTTGCTGGATTGATCAATTTGTTTATTAGGAACTTCAGCTTGAAGTTCCTTTTCTTTTGCAGGTTCTCCAACTCCTCTATTAAAAATTCGGCCACTTCGGGTGACTTGACTAATATCAACAATGTTGACTACAGATGTTAGTGGAATTTCTTTTCCATCTTCTATTATGGTTGCACCATACTTATACGGAATAGCTTTTTCTGACTCGTTTGGCATCGGGCCTGGCAGGTAGATGACCAAAGGGGTTATTTGGGTCTTTCGAGTGTTAAAAGTAACCTCAATTAGTTCTAACTCGGGACTGTTGGAAAATTTTCCACTGTCAAAAGGGGTTCCCGAGTGCTTTGGCTCATTGAACAGAGGGATTATGGTGAAAACATCCTTGTTAATTCCATAATTAACAAGCTCTTTTTCATTGAAGACTGATATGGTTCTTTTGTCCAACAACTCTTGAATCTCATTCTGGACAAGGAGCCATCCATGTCGACTTTTGCGACAGTTTCTGTAAGCCGAATGATCGTGGTGATTCGGACCAAAATAATCAAGTCCGCACAGGCATTTGTGAAATTTAACTAATGACGTTTCAATGTTTTTAATGTTATAAACTGTGTGCTGCCCTGGGCAACCTTGCATCATATTGAAGGATCAAGAATTTAGGCATAGTTGAGTTTCCCCTTGATCCACTTGATTCTGGAGAGCTACTCGCACGGTGTAGCACCCTTGACTATCCTCTAAACATATTCGACAACGTTCATAATTATGAGGTGGCACCCGACCGTATCCATTTTGTATGCAATGCATTTTTACCAAATCCGTTTCCAATAAGCGGATGTCACAACTTTGGTGTCTGCTCGGATTTCCATTGGTTATACTAACTTGATGTGTGTTTTCATCCTGGTAGACTAGGAGCCACCAATGGTCCAACAGATGCTGAAGAGTTCTTTGTACAAGCGCACAACCTTGATCGTTTTCGAAGCAATCTTTGCAGTCTTGATAATTATGGGCTAACAGATAATCGAGCTTGACTTGCTTGGCATGCAATTCTACCAAGCTAGTATTCATTAAAGGAATGTCGAAAATATGAACCATATTGACTTGGTGATTATTCCCTCCATGATAGTCTTAGATCCATCCAAGATCCATTTGACGCTGAAGTGCCTCTTGTACAAAAGAACATCCTTGAATGTCTTTTGAACAAATTGGGCAAGCGTTGTAGTTGTGCAGCGGCAAATTATGATACTAACTTTGTCTTGAGTGCATTGCCACTAGATTGACATTCATCACACGGATGTCATGGTTTTGAACAATGTTCGGATGTTGATAGACCATATTTATTCCAAGAACTCTGTGATCTTGGATCTAGCCTAGATCCATTTGCTCTTGAAGAGCTGCTTGTATAATGATGCACCCTTGATTGTTCTTGTAACAAATGTCGCATTGATGATAGTTGTGGGATGGCACATCGCCATACCCGATTTTCTTGCAATGCATTTTTACCAAATTTGTTCCTAGTAGGCGTATATCGTGAATTTGATAACTGCCGCCGGGTCCTTCATCTATCAAGTTTACTGAAGCTTTTTCATGTTGTGGCAACGAGTTCATTTGAACTATTCAGATTCGTATCTTTGAAAGAGAAAACTCCGTTTCTGACGAGCTTTTGTACGTCATATTTGAAGCTGGGGCAATTCTCAATGCTATGCCCCGACCCTCCTTGATGATAAGGGCAAGATTGATTAGCTTTGAACTAATAAGGGGGATTGTCCTGCACGGTGAGAGGAGTTCTGGTTTGAACGTGCCCCTTGGCTAGCAAAAGTGGAAATAGTTATGCATATAACATTGGTATGGGGTCAAACCCTGACGGTCGGGGAAACCGATTTACCGGTATTGTATTGCGGACGAGCCTGCTGAAGAGGTTGTTGCTGCTTTTGCTGATACAGTTGTTGACTTGGCTGTCTCTGAGCAACCTGTGGTTGATATGTCGGGATTGGCGCGAGACTGACAACAGGAGATATCGTTGCTACCTATTGAGGTTGATACCTCGCCTTTGCTTACTCTGCGAGATATTACTGAAATCCTATTCTTTCTTCTTTTGGAAAGCACTCCTATATGGTTCTGCTGGATGGTTCTGAGTCCTTAACCAATCGGCCTTCTCGAACTGCTTCTTCAAGGCGTACCCCCATGTTTACCATCTCGGTAAAATCACGGGGTGCACTGGCGACCATCCGGTCATAATAAAATGAGCTTAATGACTTCAAGAAGATTTTCATCATTTCTTTCTCCTCAAGAGGAGGACAAATCTGGGCGGCAATTTCACGCCATCTTTGAGCGTACTCCTTGAAGGTTTCTTTATCCCTTTGGGACATAGCTCTGAGTTGATCTCTGTCGGGTGCCATATCCAAATTGTACTTGTACTGCTAAACAAAAGCTGCCCCGAGATCTCTAAAGGTACTGATCTTGGTACGGTTTAATCTCGTGTACCATTTGAGTGTGACACCGGTTAAACTGTCTTGAAAGTAGTGGATTAGTGGTTGTTGGTTTTTTGTCTGGGTAGACATCTTCCGAGCATACATTACCAAATGACTTTGAGGGCAGGAGTTGCCTTTGTACTTCTCAAAGTCGGGCACCTTAAACTTGTGCGGTATTTTGACATTTGAGACCAAACAGAGGTTAGCGGCATCTTTTCCAAATAAGTCCTGTCCGCGAATGGCATGTAGTTCTTTTTGCATTTCCAAGAATCGTTCTTGGAATTTATTCATCCTTTCGTACACTTCTTTATCCTTGCCAGGGGTGGCATGAAGGATCTGTTCCTCTGGGATAGTATGTATCACAGGTTGTGGTATAGACATTACGGCAGTAACTCTTGGCGCTTCAGTGACGTGAAGTTTGTAACCTTCAAGAGTTTATGTCGTAACCCTTGCATCTTCGTTCACCTGAAGTTTGTAACCTTTAGGTCCGGAGGTTTCAAATGTGGCTCCCAGGTCTTCAGTGACTGGTGGGATGTATCCCTCAGGTATGAAATTGAAAGGCACGCCCCAGGGAAAACCTTTAGGCATATTGTACTGAGGAAGATTGACGGGTTTCTCAAATGCTAGTGTAGACACAATTTCTGAGATTGCAATCTTTTGAGGTGGTTGATCCTAAGCTGCTGCCAGGGATTCAATCATGTTGTTGAGTCTTTCCAGACTTTCCTTCAAAGTGTTGACTTCCTCTCTTAGCTCTCTGTTTTCCTCCTCAATATCGTCTATTTTCTTTTGCCGAATGGCCCGAGTATTGTACGAATGAGACAGTTTGACTCTAAAGTGTGACACATGTGTGAGACTTTATGACAAAGATGTGTAATGCAAGAATGATGAATGATATGAGAATGATCTTTTTGTTTTCAAAAGAACTTTTAACAATTGTATTGCAAATATCAAATGGCGGTGGAAATTTTTTATTGAATTCAAAGGATTACAATATATTACAGGGAAAAGTACATTATTTTACAAAGTGCAGGAAGGAAAACTAGGCCTATGAATCCTAAGGAATCTCTGACAAAGGTCTAGATGCTGGCTGCTGGTCCACTTTCCTTTTCTTTGACCGTGTCTCCTCAACCGTTGTCAGGTCGATGATCCTTTGCCATGTGAAAGGAGATAGTAAACTTCTCTGTTCCTCTTGACTTTCCACAGCATGTTACTCTAGTATTTCAATCAAAGCATCTTTCTCCTTTAGTAACTCTTGAATCTTGGTGCACTCAAAGCTGACAATCTGGTACTTGTTCTTCAAAGAGTTCTTTTCGCGTTGAGTTTTGTTAAAAGCGACCTGCAGTTTATCGGTGTCACTCATGAAATAGAGGACAAATTCTTTTAAGAGAAATACTTCTTGACGAGGGTAAGGCATTTTTAACTTGAGGGCCCTAGTTTGTACCCATTGGAGATAAGGCTCTACGGAGATGCAGTTTAGTTTTCCTAGAGACTCTCTTCCTTTCTTATGAACATGATGTCAGGCATGTACAATTTCTTCCTTGAGTGCTCTGTCATTTTCTCCTTCTTTGAAGAAAAGACCTTTCAGATGAACGTTGTAAGGTACATTCTTCATCGGGTATCCAAGCTGACGACGGGCTAAAACTGGGTGATAATTGATCCCTCCCTTGGTACCAATGAGGGGTACATTGGGGAAACTTCCACATTTGTCAATGATCTTTATTCCTTCATAACTCGATTGTACCAATCTATGTCAGAATGGGTAAGGGACATAATCTTCTGCGACCATCGCATACCACTTTTGAGATCCCAAAAGCAGCAGATTTGGGTAAGTGGGAAATAAACCATTTATAGAGTAATGGTACACAGCATGTAATCATCCCTCTGTTGTACAAGTTCCTTAAATGCACTGAGTGGTAAGCATCTGCGAGCAAATTTGGGACTGGGTTCTTAATTAAGAATATCTTGATAGCGTTGATATCGACGAAATTGTCGATGTTGGGGAAAAGGAATAATCTATAAGTGAGTAGAACACTGTTATCCTCAAAAGCAACTATGTTTTCTATGCTGGCAAAGTATAGGGCTTTTTCCAATAGAAACCTAGTTGGTAGACCTTGAATTCCTCCCTTGATGGTCATGTGAGTTTTGATATCTGATATTTTCAAAGAGGTGACTCTTGCAATGACCTGATCCTTAGGAATTTCTTCCAGTCCAGAGAATGGATCCTGATCAGTGATGGGTAAATAAATCAGATAAGACTACTCTTCTAATGTTGGTGTGATCTAATAATCGGGAAACCTAAAGCACTGGTACACCAGATCATATAATTGAACCAATGTAGACAGAATTCCTTCCACCATGTTGACTTTCAAAAGAGACAAAAGTCCTTCGTACTTAGCTCTGAAAGCTTCCGGATTGGTAATTAACCTTCCCAATCTTCTAAGGTCTTTAAGTCTTGGACTTTTGAAGGTGTATTTATGGGTTTTTCTTCTACCAAAATCCATAACGCGGTTTCTGATATTTGCAACACCCTCTTATTTTAGTTCTTTTTTTGAAAATTTTTGAGAAAATATTTTTTTGAAAGTTTTTATGAATGCATGAATGCAGCAAGCACAAGTATACGAAAACATGGGTTTTAAGGGTTCATCGTCATGAACATGAAGCCATGGATCTACCCAATCCCAAAGGGTATGTACTAGGGGTTCTTTTTTTTTGTACCTGTAGAACAGGTTCTAGCAAGGTTCTCAAAACCATTGACCCCTCTTAAGAATATTACCAGCAAACCGACTGACTCATGAGAGCTGTATTATCCTTAAGATGAATCTCATTCGAGTGCAGTATCACGTATCAACTATTCCCGATAGTCACCGCACTACATCCTAAAAGAATGGTCAAGGTTAAATGTTTACTAATCCTCTGTTTCGTGGGTGCCCAGTGGATGGTTTCACAACTTGCTCATTTAACATCAATAATTCCAAAAGGGTACCTCCACTGATTTAGTGGAGTTTCAAGTTAGCTTGGTCGGGATTCATCCCTATAAGCCTTCTTGAGTCTGCCACCTCCTATCTTAAAATATGCTCTCAAGTCCATTGAGGACTTTTTGACTCACCACATGTGTATTAATCACATTCCCAGATATCAGTAATTTAAACAAGTAAGACAAATAAGCAGATAGTATGATGCGAAATAATAAATAATATCAAATGAGAAAGCAAATAAACACTAAAAATTCAAAGCAAGGCTTAACCCTCATAGAAAGAAAAATCTAATTCCCCAGCAGAGTCGCCATTTTTCTGTAGCGTCGGTTTTTATGACGCGACCACAATCGCTTTTGGCGCTACTTTCTGATTTCTATATTTATCCTATGAACTTTAAAAGAAGGGGAAGATATCTCAAACTAACCCTGCGTGTAAATGTTTTCTTTAACAAATGCGAAGAGATCGGGGATCGGGGGTTAGTTATACAAAGGGAAGCTATTAACACCCAGAGTATCTATAGTAATCTATAGGAACCTTTACTTGCATATGTTTCTACTGTTGTATTGCTTGGTTGCTTAAATCCATTTACTGTTGAATAGGGAAAGTTTCTCCTTTGTGAAGGCTAAGGAAATACTTTTGTTGTTTTTGGGTTTTCTATTGTTTTTGGAAAGGTACTTGACCTAAGGTTTTTTATTAGTGCGCTCGCTAAGATTTTGAAATCTTATGCCTACGTATTCCCATAAAGAAATCCGGGGAAATCAGAGCGATTGTAGTTCCTCCTATTTTATGGGAGGAAATTGTTTGGTGTCTTGTTAAAAGCCCAATATTGAAGCTAAAAGAGTATTTGTGTCTTGTTCAAAGCCCAAGATTGAAGCTAGAGGAGTGTTTGTGTCTTGTTCAAGCCCAAGATTGAAGCTAAAAGTTTGACTGAGAGAGAATTTTCCATCTCTAAAGGGAGATATCTCACCTATTCATCACAAACATTGAGGAATTGATTATAAAGGAAGTTGCTTTAACTGGGATGTGTGGAATCCAGCAATGCCACATCTTCCATTATGAGTCTTTTCATGCTAAGAGAGGGACATTGACTTGGATGTGTGGAATCCAGAGGTTTGCCACTTACATCACTTAGATGAAAGAGAACTTTAGCCATGATAAAGGAGGGACTCCAACTTGGATTTCGAATCAACAAGTGTGTCACTTACATCAATTATCTGGAAAACGAGTTTTGGTTGTTTGTTTTGAAGTGTGATGTATAGATGAAGTATCCTCCTACAGAGAGGACTCGTGGTCTCATCTATGTGGATGATAGATTTTGTGCCTTGATTAAAGCCCAAGGTTGAAGCTGAAAATGTAGAACACTGACTCAACTGGGGAGTATTATATATGTCTTGTACAAAGCCCAAGATTGAGGCTAACTGGGAAAATCATTATATGAAGCCTAAGAGGAGGATATCTCTTGCTGAGGATTATTTAAATCCAGAAGAAGGTCTAAACTGTTTTGAGGAATCCAAAGGGAAACTAACTCTTGTTGGGGATTGGTGAAGAGTTGAATTACCAGATGCCATGAGTTTCTGATACTTTTGGGAATTTGTTGATGGTATCATGGTTCTGGTTGGGGATTTTAAAGATGAAAGCCAAACTTTGTTGAGGGTCAGAAGAGCCTTAGGAGGATAAGCTTGAATACCTTATAGGCTTTGACTCTCCTGGGGACTGGTGTATTGATAGAGATGACTAGGATCTATCCTATGCTTTTAGGAAGCCTGAGGGTCCTTGTATGAAGCCCAAGAGGAGGCTAGGGATACTTCTAGGAAGCCTTTGGGTCCTTGTATGAAGCCCAAGAAGAGGCTAATGATGCTTCTAGGAATCCTGTGGGTCCTTGTATGAAGCCCAAGAGGAGGCTAAGGATGCTTCTAGGAAGCCTGTGGGTCCTTGTATGAAGCCCAAGAGGAGGCTAAGGATTGAGACTTTCCAAGTCTAGGAAGAGTTTAAAAAAGGTTTCACCGGGAAATAATCCTTTCTTTGTTGAACTTTTCTAGGGTTAAAGGGGTTAAATAAGAGGTTTCACCGAGAAATAATCCTCTCTTTACTGAACTATTTCAAGGTTGAATAAATTGAATAAAGCCCAAGAGGAGGCTGACTGTATTGGGAAGAAGAATTCCTTTGTACAGGGGGGAACTAGTTGTTTCAACTAAGTTATACTAATTGATAGAACCCTATTGTTTGAACTAGTCTAAACTAAGGATGATTTAAATGCTAAGAGAGACTTAACAAGATATGTACAAGTATATATACAAACATATGAACAAGTATATAAACAAGTATTAATTGAATTGGGAAAAGTGGTGGGTCTTACACTCTAAATAGAGGCCCAAGTGTATTGTGATTGATTAGATGTTTTCTTCAAGATTGGATTAGGGTTTTGAAGAAATTGAAGAAAGTTTTGAATTTGAAGATGACTTGATCTCAAGTAGGATAAAAGAAAAGGTGTTGGATCTTACACTCTAGATAGAGGCCCAGGTGATTATTTGTATCCTGTATAAAGCTCAAGAAGAATGAGGCTAAAAGAATTTCTATTTACAGAAGGGTGTTGGGTCTTACACTCTAATAGAGGCCCAAAGATTGTTGTTTAAAACAAAGTTATGGGCAAAGAAATGGGACTTACACTCCTAACAGAGGTCCAGAAACTGTTGTGAAAACAGTGATCGCACCGTGATTTTGAAAAGCGCGATGGGACTTATACTATAGCAGAGGCCCAGAGATTGGTATATTTACAAAGAGGGTTGGGTCTTACACTCTAATATAGACCCAAAGTGTTGAAATGAAGTTTGAAAGATTGAATCAAAACAAAACCCTAATTTCATATTTTTTTAAAGATATTTTTCAAAGAAAAATCAAATAAAATATGTATAATTTATCAAATAAAATCATTAATCATGTTATAAACAATGATTAAGGTTTATGAAAAATGTATTTTATTCGCATAATATTTAAAATCATTTTATTTTTAAAAATCAAGAAAAAGAAATCATTTTAAAAACATTTAAAACAATTTAAAATAACATTTTTAAATATATTAAAAATATATTAAATAAAAATATTTTTGTGATTTTTTTGGTGAATAAAATATTTTAATATGTGAGTGATATTTGTGAAAAAATCATTTTAAAATAATTAAAATTGATTAACAAAAATAATTATTAAAAATAATATCAAAAATATCAAAAATAAATTGAAAATGTGAAAAAATGGCATGGGTGGGTGTTGAACCCACGCCCTCCAACACAAATACACTTGAAAACACACGCTACAACCACTGGGGTGGTGATAGATCTGTGTATCAAACCCACCCCATAAATACATAAGGGTGACTTGGTTTTAGGCCTGGCCAAAGGCGCCATGACCTGGTTCTTGCCCAAGGGAGACCATGTTTTGGTGCCTTTGCAAGAAGGCCATAACTTCTTCATTTCTCCATGAAAATGGATGAAATAAAGATGGATCCTACCTAGAATTTCATGAGGAATCCAAGGGTGGTCTTAGAGTTTTCTAAAAATGCCTACATTTTAAAACCTGATAGTGGCTTCAAAATAGATCAAGTTTTGTAAGTTCTATGCTACAACTCTATACAAGTAATAATAACATGGCAAAATAGTTCAAACACAACAAATACGATATGTATGACATGTTCATAACCAATGTATATCAAAGCAATACATATTTCACAAAGTTCAAGTTCTTATGCACTTACCTCTTGAAGCTCCACTTGCTAACTTTCAGGATACTTATGACAGAAGCAAACCAATGCCTTGGACACTTCTAATAGATCCCTTGGAAGCTTTTAGGATGATCAAAATCCAAAGAAAACCTCTGGAACAGAATTTAGCTCTTTCTTGCAAAATTGGCAAAAGTGACCAAAATGGCAACTCCTCCAAATGATGTTACAATTGAGAAAGTATGCTTGGAACACCTTAAGGATATATATTAGAGTGAGTTTGAGGTGTTGTTTGGTTTTGAAAGGGATTGAATCAAGACATGGCTGGAAAATGCATAAAAGTCAAAATTTGAGGTTTTGATGGTTGGCTTTCTGATTTTGGTGTTTTGAGATGAAGATGAAGGTTTAAACACCTCCAATGGATGATTTGTGATGTGTTTGGATGGTTATTTGAGTGGTTTATGCTCTGGTTTTAAGAATTTCAAGTTTGCCCTTTGAAACTTTGAAATTTGAAGTAAGAGAGGGAGAATGAGAAAACAAGGCTTTGGTATTGTTTTGGTGTGGTTTGAATGATCAGAAATTACCTCTATTTATTTGGAGAACAAGTTTATTTTTGGAGGAATAATGTTGGATGAGGGATCACTATTATCCAATGGATTTTGTCATGTAGCTCTTTCTTAAATGCCAAGGTACCAAAGTGTCCTCTTATCTTGACTTCAAGCAATCTTGCAGGTTTGAACACTCATATTTCTTGACTCATCTTGACTAGTTTGTAACTTATTCATGCCACCTCTATGCATCACTATAATGCTTGATGCCAAAATTGAATTTCAAGGTTCATGTAATGATGAATTTGCACATGCCAAGTTGAATTCTTGACTCAATGGTCCAAAGTTGAAAACATCAAGTGATTCATCAAGATTCTTTTTGATCTTGGAAGAGGACAAAGCTTGTAAGATGACAAAATTGAAGATGGAAATCGTGTGGCACAAGAAATGGACAAAATATGTCTTGAAAATCAGTTTGAGCAAGGCATGTTGTGAGGTTCATAACTCCTTGCTCAAGTTGAATTAATGGGAGTTCTTGTACTCTTTGGAAAGCTTGTATATCATACTTCAACTTTGATGTTTACATTCGGCCTTGATTCATCTTGGATCATAATGAAAAATGCCTCCAAAGTTGGACAAAACATGAGATAGATTCTGCCTAAAAAATTCTAAGTGTCAAAGTTCCAAATCTTATGAACCCTAACTTTATGGCCTTATGATTCAAAATCCATGCATTTTTTTGGGGTACCTCTGCTTGACAATCCTGTTGTATGTAAGAAGAGATATCATTTGAGCTTTGGATGGAAGAAAATGGTTGCTTGGATCACAAGTTATGGCCTTGCAAAGTTGGGTAAAAACCATTATTTTTCCTAACTTAGTGAAATTTCAAGTTTCTCAAGGTTGCCCCTTTTGCAAGTAACCTCACTTTTCTTGATTAATCATGATCCAAACACAATTTAACATTGTTCTTGGCTTAAAGAAGCCATGTTTGTAAAAAAAAAATCCAAAAGTCAAACTTGGTTTTGATCATAGTTAACTTTTTGTATCAGATGAAACTTGAACTTTGTTATCCTTTATGAAATCAAGTCCTTGGGATAAATTGAACCTAATGGATGGATTCCAAAGGTGTTTTTGAGTGTCTTGAATCATGTCCCAAGATTTGAGGTCATGCTTTGCTCAAAAGTCAAAGGTATGGTTGACTTTTTCTCAAAAACCCTAGTTTGTGGTCCAGATGAATTTGAATCCTTATATTGCTTATGAACCAAGTTCTTTGAATCAATTCACTCTTGTGAATGGATCAATATGATTTATTTGAGGTCCTTAAAGTATATCTTGAGGTCTTGGCTCATGCCTTGCTCCAAAAGTCAACTTAGGGATTGAATTAGGTCAAAACCCTAATTCTTGATTATTGATAGATGCATCCCCTGAGGCTATTTTGAACTTATGAATGGACTCATGAGTTCTTTTGAGCTTCTTGAATCATATGTTGAAGTATTGGCTCATGACCAGATGAAAATTTCTCTCTGGAGGCCTTGGTCGACCAAAACCCTAATT
Organism: Lathyrus tuberosus; assembly: GCA_022829125.1. NCBI lineage: Eukaryota > Viridiplantae > Streptophyta > Magnoliopsida > Fabales > Fabaceae > Lathyrus > Lathyrus tuberosus. The sequence goes on from JALAZF010000185.1 coordinate 10,903,833, forward strand.
TGGTGACACTAATGATCGTGAGGCTTGATCAACTTGAAATGTTGCATTTTTTGTGTTATATTCTTGATGTGGTAGACATCTTGATCCTTCATGGATATTTGAGAGGTTTGACAAGTTGAAGATCATGTCAATTCTTGTTTGATCTTTTGCCTGAGTGCTCTGAGAGGGCTCAAAACCCTAATTCTTGGCTAGAGTGAACATTCAACAGTCTTTGAGAGGATTGATGAGGTATGAAATTGCATCCCTATCGTGGTTATTGTTTGCACGATGATGTGAAGTCTTGTGGTCAAAATTTAGGGTATGACAACCTTTTTAGACTTTATTTAGTCCCTCTTGTAGACTCTGAAGCATAGTCACAATGCTTTTCAATGAGCTCCAAGAATACTCCTCACAACCAGAAGAAAAATAAAACTGACCAAGATGTTAAGACATTCCTTCAAACATATTCCAGTTAGCAAAAAGACTTCCAAGAGCTTTATCTACTTCTGCAGAGATAAATAAATTCTCCCAGACACAAGCAATGACCCTCAAGACACTCCCAAGAAGCTTGTACAACTCTGGTTCAATCCATTGACACCCAATGACAAAACCAAAATCAACCTGTCAAGTCCTCCCATAACTATAACAGTTACACAATGTCACGACATCTTGTTTGACATTACACCCTCACCAGAGGTATTCAATCACAAACTGCTTAAAACCACAAACAATCTTGATAAACAGATGCACTACTGCAACAACAGATCTAAAACAGAAGTCCAACTCCCCCTGTCATAGATACCCCAATGCTCCTTTGCAAGAAGAACACATTAAAATGAATGGAAAACATAAGACTCATCTTCATGTATTCAAGAGCTCACTCCTTGTTAAACACACCTGGTGAACGCATTCACTCACTGCTTGATCCACAAGTAATCTATGTACCACAAAAGTACACCCAACAGGCAGAAGTTCTCCCCTATCTTTCATAAATGATACTTCCCCAACAAGAAACACCCAAGATCACCACATGATATCACATGACCAACTTCATGCTCATATAGTGAGACAGTACCAGGATCACATCCTTGTACCATAACTAACAAACTCTTGGATTGAGACCAAAATTACCATTGATACCTCTCATCCTGAACCCATCCATACCCTGTACAAATCCACCCTAAATTTTACAGCCATAAATATATTTGTTCCTTGAGAATAAATCCAATTGAACCTGGAATGCTTCACATTCCTCAAAGAGACATACATAATCTCTTAGTTTGTTAGCTAGCTCAGATGTCATTCACACTTGAAAAACATCAAATACATGCTCCAGAAATCCTCAACTTACTTGCTTCACAAGCACCAAATTTATACACTTAATTCTAGAGTTACTTGCAGCTGAAGAAACCACCTCTCCACAAGCATTCTAACCTCAACAAGAGTCAGATCACCAAACAGACACCCCATAATCCAAGACACTCTTCACCTCATCATTCTCCCGTATGATAAGTTAGAACACTTCTGATTCAACTGGTGAATATCAGCTTCCACAATCTGAACTCCAATTCCAGAAAACATGATGATGTTCTAACATTAGTTAGGACATTCCGATCATATCAAAGACACCATATACTATGGTTCTTGATACAATTACCACTAGACTTACTATCTGCATAGTAATCCAACTAAAGGTCTTCAGAGAACACAGCTCCTACCAGCTTGATCATCAAGAACTTCAGACAGCTGTAGAGAGAAATAAACTCTCATACTCCCACCAAGGAAAGGTCCTTAAGTGAAGATCCCTTCAACAATCAACAAGCCAAGTGTCAATGCTTTCTCCAGATTTCCAACCAAGAATCTGGGACTTCAGCAAGACATCTTAGATACACTAAGATTATGAAATGTAGCCTCAACTCGCTTCTGCAATTCCCATACATTGCATAGGCTTTTCGGGGCATCAATTCCAATCATATCTAAAAAGATCAGCTTCTCTCAAGATGATGTATCTTCTCTGATACTGTCTTGATTAACTCCTCCTCGGACATACCATCTTGAGAGACTTCCCAAATTTTATAGAACAAGAGTTCCAAGCTCTCGTAGACTTGATTAAACCATTAAGTTTGAGAAGACAACCTTCATCCTGTGTTAATGGTCCACAACCAATCTTAAGGCCAGATACCTTGAAGAGCATCATCATTAAGTACTCATCCTCAGAAGAACCAAACATGCCAAAGCCAGATTCTATAAGAAAGAGCGATCAACAGCTACAAGAAATCCAGCTTCCTTCAAGATGTCATAGATATTGTCCTTGACACTTTTCCCGAACCTCCATGTTGAAAAAGATCACATGCTCTCTGCAGCTGCACTCTAATTTACCTAGATCAGAAATAAACTGACCCAAGCCATCTTCCTCAAGATTAAGAAGTCTTCTTCTTCACTTCCATCACCACCATATTCTAGACAAGTTTCCTGCCACGAAACTTCCTAGTCAGGTAATGTGCCTCTGCAGATCCAACCAGAAGAGGGTTCCCAACACTTAATGTCAACACACAAATGTTTGGTTCCCTGAGCATATGCTACCCCTCTCTCTTATCCTAAAGATTCACTCCTTGAATCAACAAGATTCTGCATAATCTCTGCTGATGGAATGTTTCAACCCCAAACAGATCCAAGGACTAGATACTTGAACATTAGTGATGAAACAACTGAGGAGTCACCTAGGCTTCATCTTCCTTGATCATCAACTAAGGATAATTCATTAAATACTTGTGAAAATCACAGATAACAATGAATCTTAAATCCTTATAAGAAAACCTTCTTGGATCATTCACCTGATGTTAGTTCCTGAGTTGTTGTAATGAGAAAAGTTGCACCTCCTGAACTCCAGCAATCTTGAGCTTCAAGAACATGGAAAATCAATTAAATACTTGTGCACTCCACAAATAGCAATTGATCTTGAATCCTTGTTCAGTATCCCATACATCCATGAGATATCAACACTTTAGGAATACCAATCAAGTATTCTTTAGTGTAGGTATCTTATGTACCACGCAGAATGTTGAGACATCAAGGTTGACACCCTTGTCTTAGCTGGCACAAACTTTTGCATCTTCCTTGAGAAGAACCACTTCAACTAATCTGAAGAAGCACTACCTTGCACGACATGGAATGTGAAAATAAATCACCCCCAAATTCTTTAGATTGATGATCCTCAGAACCAACCTTGATCCAGAAGAGGAACCACTAGCCTCCAGAACAAAAACAGTCCTCATGACAAAAGATGCCTTTATGAGTGGACTTGAGAGAAATCTTAAGTGTCTTTGACAAGTTTATCATGACACGGGTATTTACCAGTTTCATAAACCAAGAAATTGATAATCTAAACCTCTCTTATTATGAATTCAAAATACCTAAAGGAACCAACCTTCCAAGTACCAAGACGTCAATGACAAACAGCAACAAACACCTCTCCCCATTCCATTACTCCCTGATGGAATAGCTAGAACTTCAATAGATACTGACACCTTCATGGACAGAGTCTTCAATCTAGCTTTACCAAAGTCCTTTCATCAGAAACATATGCCGCGGAACACCAACACATCTTCAACAAGCTCCAGTTAAGATGTCAAGACATCTTAGGGCACACCTAGCAGAAAAGAACCTCTTCACCAGCAGCGGCTGGAGAAACTTCACAGAAGCAAAAGACAATCAACAGAAGCTGTCATCCTTGATCCAATACCAATAATTCCAGATATCCAGTGAATGGTCTGATCACACACACACACACCTTGTTTAAAAACCAGAAAGTATCTCCCAAGATCTCATCCAGAAACAGACAAGATGCTGCTCTGATATAAATTGAAATTCTGGCATAGCAGATAGCAGATGTCCTAACAACATGTCACGATATTGTTCTCTATATAACTTTAAAATAATGACAGAATAAACAAACTGATATTTTGAATATCAACAACAGATTCACAATAGATGTTTCAACATCTATTACGACATGCTAATCAATACTGAACTGTAAATTACAGAATGATAAACAACACAGAATATGATGACCTAGTTCGGTGCAAATCACCTACATCTAGGGGCTACCAGGCCAGGAAGAAGAATTCACTATCAGTAGTATAGTTTTATATAAACAACCTCTGGTTTACCGTAAATAACCTCTGGTTTACCTATCACTACCCAATGAAAACTTTATCATTAGAAGTCACATCTGATTGATAAGAGAAACCCATCTCACTCCCTAAATCATAACTTGTGATATCTAACAGTTACAATCGACAGCAACTGCATCATCCTACTTGAAAGAATCCTCTTTCAATGCAAAGTTCAACCAAGCATTTTCGACTAACAAACCTACTTGAATTTGCTTTAAAGCTTCATCTAAGAACAATATACAATTCATTACATAAAGGTTTTTGAATCTGTATAAATATCTATGTCTACCACAATGTATCAAACCGATATAAAGGGAGACTTACAACACAAGAAAGCCTACGACTCTCAAAACCCTACACCCTTATTTCCCTTTACAAAAGTGTTACAAGAGATTAGTTATTCAGCCCTAGGTCTAAGTCTTCTTTTATAGTCTCCTGCTTCCTTAGGCTTCAAATCTTCTGTTTATTTCACCCTTAATCCTTGTTATGATTGCTCCTTAAATTTTGGACCAGAATTAGCAATAATATGTTATATTAGGTCAAGATGTCGAGACACAAGCTAGGACATCTTGTCTGACATGTCTTATTCAATCAGATTTCTTCATGTTGGAACATCTTGCACAACATCCTGTTTTACCAAAATTTGCTCAAATCTGCAGAGCCTTCACAATTTTTAATTACGAGTGCAAGGGATGCTAGTACCGTCCTGCACTCACCCCGCCGTGGCCTATCAAATTTATTTTATTATCTTTATTTTTAATAATCTTACTACCCATTTACTTTTCTTAATTTAAGATAGGAAATTTATTATAATTATTATTCTTTTTTTTTTCTTTCAAAATATGAATTAAATAAAAATGACAAGTATTATCATTATTAGTAAATGACTAAATATTTAGTTCAATTATTAATTTTTTTTGCCATGAAAACAATATACATTTAAAAAAGTCAATTTTGGCGGATAAGAGCGGGACAGGACAAAAAATCCATTCCTCGTTAAGGGTGGGGGTGGGTGACTAATTTTACCACAGATTGGAGGCAGAGGCGGGAGCAGGGGTGGTCGAGAGAGGCCGAGGCAAAACTGATAATGCTTAAACTTGTCCCCGCCTGCTTCGTTGTCATGTCTACATATATATATGTATATGTACATATGTACATATGATCTTACCGGTTGATCAGAACCTGAAGTGGGCCAGAGACTAGGTCTGCGATGCTAGGTTTGAAAGATGAGGAGGGGGTGTACCTGCAAGGCACTCTGATGCTAAAGTAAGGATCGGGAGAAAAGAAGGCAAGTATAAAGTATGTGTGTCTTAGGATGATTTAGAATATCTGACCCTCTTAAATGAGAGGGTTTTTATAGTACCCCCAATGCTTGGCCATTGGTACCTATGTTTGGGGGAAGAAATTCGCTCTCCAAAGAATACGTAACTGCTAGAAACTAGTCGTTAGGAAGGGCAGAGGTGCCCAAAACTAGTTGTTGCCACGGGCATAGGCGTAGTTGCGGAAACAGGTGTCGTGACTATTTCTGGATGGTGGAACCGTGCGTGACGGGCAGGAACTGCTGGAAGGGGCAGCTGACTCTGGAGGTCAACCGACCAGCCTTCCCCAGTAGAGAGGCAGAAAGGTAAATGTTGCCCTAAATTGGCTGGACTTAGGCAATTGGGTCGTTCTGGTAGTAGAAGTGGATTGGGCCATGCCTAGCCATTGGGCCAGTCCGGAACAGGAGCCCCCCAAGTTATTGCTCCAAAGCATATGAGTGATGACTTAAGGGCAGCTCGCAGTCCTGGGGAGGACCAGACATGGTCTTTGCCGGTTGCTAAGATGAGGTTGTTCCGCAATGCCCGAGGGAATCTGTGCTCGGGGAACCTGTAAGGTCACCTGGCGTGCCCGGCTTACGGGGAGCTCAACAGTTGATGTGATCTAAAGGGGTAGAGTGACATGCGTGTCTCGAGTCATGTGCCATATTTAATGCATAATGATGGCTAGGCTAGGGTCATGATGATGCCCTTAGCTGCGCGTGCTCGTGCACGTGCCCATGGATTGTCTATAAAAAGAGGGAGAAGCTGCTCATTTGCACTTTTCGTTTCTCTCTCTTCCTTTGCCCTCTTGTTCTGTATTCCACCGTTCGCCGTCGTTCAACCACCGTACAGGCACCGACCAGAGTTCTTCGACCCCCTAACTTCCTTCCTCGACCACGTAAATACCTTAACAGATCTCTGTTATAGGTTTTTTCACTTTCTGATTCCTTAGTATGCATGTGGTTAGGGCGAAACTGTGTAGTGTAAGGGCTGTTTCTGGTGATCGTTGGTGGCTGGTGGTGGTTAGGCCATCTTCCACCATCGTCGGTGTCGCCGAAGCCTTAGAAAATAGGCTTTTAGTTATTTCTGACAGCGTTCGTCGGCGGTGGAACCCATGGATTTTCCGGTGTACTTATGAGTTTTCCAGTAGATCTCTAACGGAAGTTCTGGATAATGTGTTGGGGAGGATCTCCCTGTATGTGTTGGAGGGATTGTCCTGGGCATCCCTTCGCACCGTTGTTGTGCCATTTAAGTAGGGCTTAGGTCGGGGACTTTGTCCTCGGGCCTTCACGCGCCCTTTCACTTGACTAGCACTGGAAGGGTGGATTTGACTTTGTCATCGAATTCACTTTTTCCCCCATTTTTCAGGTACAGGAGATGTCACGCGAAGTTGAGGATGAAATCCTGAGAGATATGTCCGAGGAGAGCTCCTCGGAGGATAGCGACACTGAAGATACTTCTGATCCTCGGGATGCTGGCAAAACACCTACTTTGAGGACTACCGCGGAAGAGTGGTCCTTTGTGCAACCTCGGGAGCATGCCTCCCTCTTTCACTCTTAAACCGGAGACGCCTTCACGACGGTGGGGGCTGATAGCGACTGGAAAATTCATTTCCCTAGGGAGGATGATCGCATTTGCTCGACATACGGGGAGAGGTTCCCTATGTATGAATACTTCTTCAAAGAGATAGGGTTGAGGCTGCCCTTTAAGGATTTTCAGATGGCAGTCTTCGTGCATCTGGACCTGGCGCCCTTGCAATTACATACAAATTCAATTGCCTTCATATGGGCATTCGAGCTGACGTACGATTATCTGGAGGTCGGAACTACTCTTCCCCTCTTCTTTACCGTCTTCCACCTTCAGCGCCAAGTTTTGGGGAGGAAGTTCGGATGGGTCTCCCTAAAGTAGGGGAAGAAGTTATTCAAGCCCTTTTCTGAGTCCATTAGGACTTTTAAGGAAATGTTTTATATCATCGAGCCCATGTCAGAGAGGGCCACAAACTCCACATTTATCTGGGAGGTTTCGACGGATGAGACTGGGGAAACCCTTATCAATGAGCAGGGCAAAATACAGGGGCGGAGGCTGTTAAGGTTTCCCTTCTGCTGGAGCGGGGATCATTTCACCTGGGGAACTGATGGCTACACCACCAACCCGAATATGCTAGACGAGGATGACAAGGCCGGCTACGAGAAACTGGTGGGTTTTGTCGACTGCTTTACCCCTGCCCAGTGCATGACCAAGAGCGGGGATTCAATTTACAAAGAAGATGAGGGCCAAAGGTGGAGAGCCGCTTTATTAATACAAATGAGCTCCTCGAGTGCAGCACTCATGAGGAGGCTCTAGAACTGCTGGGTAACCTTTTATTTCTTAACTTGTTTGGATTGTTATCTTCTTCGTTTACTAATGTGCTCGTTGTTTTGCAGATAAAATGTCTTTTACCCACGAACGAATGGTGAAGAATATTCATGCCAAGCTCAAGGGGGCCAAATGATCGGGAAGAGCCGCCTCAGCCAGCAAGGGCCTCCTCCGTAAACGGGGTCGGGGACTTCCTCGTCTACCCCATCGGCCGCCCAAACATCCCCTGTGCCTATAAATTCAAAGGCCAAGGGCCAACGGACGGGCGAGATCCTGGATCTTACCAAGGAGGGGGAGAAGAGTAGATTTGAGCTGCCCCCGTGCCTTCACAACAGGAGATTCTTCAAAGGCTTCTCTTTGGCACTTCCTCGGGCGGAGTCTCCGAAGCTCGAGGAGATGGCTCAGGATGCTGCTGCTTTGATAAGGGTCTTAGAAATGGCGGTGATTTACACTGAGGAAGGTTCCCATCATGACTCCGATCAAACACAAGTGATTTATATAAGCATAAAGAATTATGCTAGTAGAGCAGTATAACATTAAACAAAAACAAACAGCAGTATAATAGAGAAAAGTAAATACTCAGTCACTCACTCAAAGAAATTAGTGAGGAATAAAATGTGAGCATGCATACATGCATTCATTCATTATACAGACTTGTAGTTTCATTTTTATTTGTTTGCTTGGATGTAAGAAGTGAAGAAGAAAGATTTGTAGAAGTTATCAGATTGTAGTAAACAGAGTACTAAAAAGTTTCAACATGATTTTGAGACACTAGACATGTTACTAAGAAGATATTAGTGCATTCATCTGAATTAGATTTTCTAGTTACTTACTATTAATTAAATAGCTGGTGCGAACAAAGTTCTTTACATGATTTGTTCAGTAAGTTCTTTAGATGATTTGTTTAGTAAAGTCTTAGGCATCACTTGCATAGATAATTAGATATACGAGATAGAGAATCTAGTGGTCTGTTGAATTATAAATATGAAATTGATCATTGAGTGATCCTTGAACAAGAAAGTTTATTGGTATTCTTGTGTTGTACCAATTAATCCCATTGTAAGAAAGTGCATGCTATGATACTTATTATATGCTTAAACTATTTTATAAATGAAATATTAGAGAAATGATTTCATTGTCTTAGATAGTTGTAAGAAGTGAAAAACTACATACAATGATAATGTAAATTCGCTCGAAATATTGTCAAGTTTCTAATTGGATTATTTGGGTCAAGTTGTTGTTATATAAAGAAGGGTTACAAATTAGTGTCCTTCACAATCTGGTACTTCCTTTATGAATAAGGGTTACAAATTAGTGTCCTTCACAAATCAAGTATTTCCAAGCAAAAATTATTGTTTGCTTGCTTAATTTTTTGTTTTCTCTTATTTTGAATTAAAATATGATAGACTGTGTTTTTGTTTCTTGCAGTGTGGAGGCATGTTCTTGGCACAAATGATGTTGATAGAATTGACACTGCCCTCGGAAAATGTATTATGCATGATCACAAAAGTGACATTACATGTTATCTAACTTTGATTGTAATGCACAAAGTTATAATGTTAATGTTGAGGATTTGATGATTCTTCTTGTTACCATGATCTTTTTCTATCCTTTTTTCTATACACAAAAGTGACATTACATGTTATCTAGCTTTGATTGTAATGCACAAAAGTTATATTGTAAATGTTGAGGATTCTTCTTGTTACCATGAATATTTTCTATCCCTTTTTCTATACAGTTTAGTTATTTGAAACTTGTATTCCCTTGAAAATATATTGTTTTTGATTTCTTCTGCTAAAATAATTGAAGTACAAGAAAAAATTCTTGACCAAAATATCGGCAAAGTATGTCATAATTGAAAATATCATGATTAATAGAACGAATTTTAAATATATGAATTTATTTCGTAAAATTTGGGTCTTAAAAATCATTTTTAAAAAATAAGCGGCTATTAAATAAATTAAAACCAATTTTTATCCAGCTTTGAAAATAATCCGGTTTAAAAAAAATAGTTTTTATCCAAATTTATAAATAACCAGTTTAAAACTAGTTTTTAAAATAATTGATTAAAAATCGGATTTATAAAAAAAACCGGTTGTGTAACCTTAACCGTATTAATAATCAGTTTTGATTAAAATGTGATTATGGTTATAAATCCAAACCATTTAAATGGTTTAAAAATAGATATGGTTTGATTTCTAAAATTAACCAACGATGCACACCCCTAGGGACAGGCAGGCCCGTTTGCCACACACACACACACACACACACACATACACACACACACACACACACACACACATATATATATATATAAACAAGTATCACAACAAGATGTCTTGACATGTTGGTCAGACATTAATTGCAGTGATGTCACACACGATGTCATGACATGTTATACCAGGTGCTAGGATTTTACTTATTTGGAAGATTTGTTTTTAAAGTTTGAGATTCTATTTGGTTTTAGTTCACACTCTGTCGCATTCCAATAAGGGTTATATTAGAAACATAAGGTCTGTGCCCGAAGTGCACGTGTTTCATAAAAAGGATTGTTTTGGATTGGACCAATGACCAGAATTGGCCCAATCTACCTCTGCTCCAGAGCGGCCCAAATTGCCTAAGCCCAATCCATAGAGGGGCAAAAGTGACAATTCTGCCCCTCCAACCGGGCAAGGAACGCGACATCCCTCCCGACTTTAATGCCCGTTACGCACGGCTTCCTCGCTGCCCGAACAACAAAGGACAGGTGCCCGGAACCGCATATATGCCCGACATAACGGCTAGTTTCTGGCACCCTGCCCGACATAACGGCTAGTTTGGGCAGTTACCTATTCTTTGGGAAAAACAGTTAGTTCGCCCCGAAAATAGGACCGTTGGCCACGCGCTGGGGGCTCTATATAAACCCTCTCGCTTGAGAGGGTCAGGTATCACATTTTTCATCCTAAAAACACACTTTGTACTTGCTCCTTTTCTCTGACCTTTTCTTACTTGAGCGTCGGAGTGCCTTGCAGGTACACCCTCTCCTCTCCCCATTCACAAGCCGAGCAACTTGCACGTCTGACGACCAGCATCCATCCGAGCACCTCGCCATCTGACGACCAGCTTACGTGGACCTGTTCGAACACATCGGATCAGTGGCGCCGTCTGTGGGAACTCCTTGTTCTCCCCTTCTTTCTTTCCTCCTCGGAAACTAAAAGATCAAAACATACTTTCTTGATCCGCCCACATATGGCCGCTCAGAACTCCCCGAAAGGTGCCGACGCTACGGTTCTCATTCCCGTCAACAAGATGGACGCTAACGGCAGTTCGTTGTTACTTTCTGATCCCCGTTTCCTTCGAGACGGGGCCACTGCGTCTCCAACTCCTCCTCCCACCGAGCAAGGAGGCAAACAGCTACCGTTAGGGGAACAACCAATTCCTGGCCCTCGCAGCGCTGACCTGGCCGTTGCAGCCCTTCTGGAAGCTGTCAACCGCACAAACCTCCTTATCTTGCAGCAAGGAGAAAGGATAGGAGCTCTCGAGGAAGCATCTCTTCCAAGATCCTCTCCTCACAAGAGAAAACACCAGAGATCAAGAAGCCCGCCACCTAGGCACGGGGAAGACCGTATGACGAGGCGTGAGCCTGAACCACAACGCGTTCGCAATCACGACCAGATCTCCCCGCGGGATCAGTCACCACCAAGACACAAGAGAGCGAGGCAGGACAAGCATTCTCCACCGGTCAGACCTCACGACCGGCCACGATCACCCTCACCTCGCAGAGACCGCCGCCGCGAGCGTAGACAACGATCACCATCAACTTCAAGCTCGGACAGCGACGACGAGCCTCGCGGCCCGTTGTCCCGCCGGATCCTGGCCACCCGTCTCCCTAAAGGACTAGAGAAGCCTCTGTCTCTAGAGGCTTATGATGGAACCACGGACCCAGACGAGCATATAGAAATCATAGATGTTCTTCTGGACTACAGAGGTGTACGAGGAGCCATCAAATGCCACCTGTTCCCAACCACGCTCCGGAAGGGAGCAATAACCTGGTACAAATAGCTGCCTGAGGAATCCATCACATCTTGGAGGCAGCTCGGGAGGATCTTCTCCCGTCACTTTACCGCATCACGACGCCATCCAAAGACTGAGGCGTCCCTCGGAGCTGTCGTGCAGGAAAGAGATGAGCCTCTTCGGGACTATATTGAGTGGTTCAACAAGGAGGCCGTCAAGTGCCAACGACCGACAAGATGAAGAAATTCCTGCTCGAGCAGGGATTACGTCCCGGCTCAGACTTCGCGAAAGCCATCGGCCTCGATCCGCCGAGGAACCTCAATGCCCTCCTCCACCAAGCCCAGTCGCATATCCAGTACGAGGAGAAGGTCGTTGTCCACTCTGTCCGGGCCTCCCGTCACCAGGAAGGTGCCCGGTCGTCCAGAGCTGAAGAGCCCTCGACATCCCATCGAGGAGATAAAAGACGCGACAATCGGCCTCGCGATGCGCGCGAGCAGAAAGGACCTTCTGGGCGGTTCCATGAGTATACCCCCCTCAATACCTCGAGGGAGAAAATCTTGTCTGAATGTGCCAACTCAGAGTTCAAGCAGGCGGGAGTCCGTTTCCCCAAACAGCTGCCGACCAGGCCGGGTGTAGACAAATCCAAGTATTACCGCTTCCACAAGAGCCACGGCCATACGACGGAAGAATGCATCCACCTCAGAGATGCCATAGAGATCCTCATTCGCGACGGCCACCTGAAGCAGTTCGCGAAGAAGAAAGAAGCTCCCCGACAAGAAACCCAGGAGAGCAAGAAGGCTGCAGAAGAGACTCCACCCTCCGATGACACCAACGTACAGGTCGCTATGTCCATAACTCGGCCAGAGGACTTCTGTATCCCTGATAGTCTGCCCGCCTCCACGTTCCTCGACGCTCACAGCCCGTGGGAGACCTTCCCGTCGGCCATGGTCATCTCTGGTGGTGGATTCAACAAAATCACGGTCGGTTCAGTCAAAAGGAAATTTGAGCAACTGATCAGCAAAAGCTCCAACGAAGTCACCACGCTGGATACCACTCACAAAGGATCCTCTCCCATTTCCTTCTACAAGGAGGAGCTCCTCGGCGGGTCACCGAACTCAAGCATCCCGCTTCTCATCCGGGCAAGGATGGCGAACTTCGACGTTCGCAGGATACTCGTGGACCAGGGCAGTTCAGTTGATATCATGTACAATCATTTGTTCGAAACACTGCAGCTGGACGACTCTCACCTTACTCCATACGTTGGATCCAACCTGCAGGGATTCAACGGAGTAGTAATAAGGCCCTGAGGTTACGTAGAGCTCATCGTGACCTTCGGTTCAGGAAAGACAACCCGAGCAATCAAAGCACAGTTTCTGGTAATTGAATGCCCGTCACTATATCAGTGCATTTTTGGAAGGCCAACCCTGGCAGAGTTTATTGCAGTGTCTTCCACCGTACATCTCAAGATGAAGTACTACACTTCTGAAGGGATGGTCGCCACCCTCCACGGCGACATCGAAGCTGCCCTTCGATGCTTTGAAGCAGCATCAAAAGGACTAAGCACCATCTCAGCAAGGTCGAGGACCTCTGGTCGTCCTCCTCTGCCCAGCAGCTCCGAGCAGCCAAAACCACTCTCCCAGGTCGAATCCATCGACTTGGACAGCTGTTTCAGTAAGGAGGGTCACGCCAAAGACCTGACGACTTCGGGCAGCCAGTCCGACAACAGCGGCCATCTCCTACGCCCTATCCCAGATGGCAACTTCGAGATTGTTCCGTTCGGAGAAGACCCCCAACGGGGAGTGAAAATCGGAGCAGACCTCCCCGACCTGGCCAAGAGACAACTGAAAGCGTGCCTCCGGGAGAACGCAGACTTGTTCGCATGGAACGCTGCTGAAATGCCAGGATTGGACCCCTCCGTCGCTTGCCACCAGCTTACAATTGATCCGACCGTCAAATCCGTTGCCCAGCGCAGAAGGAAACAGTCCCCGAAGAAGATGGAAGCCGCGGAGAAAGCTGTCAAAGACCTTCTAGAGGCTAGGTTTATTTCTGAGGCCAAATACACTACATGGATCTCAAATGTTGTACTTGTAAGAAAAAATAATGGCAAATGGAGGATGTTCGTTGATTATACCGATGTTAATAAGGCCTGTCCGAAGGACGCCTACCCCCTCCCCAATATAGATAAGCTCGTAGATAACTCCGCAGGTTTTAAACTTTTATCGTTCCTCGACGCCTACTCGGGCTATAACCAAATCCCAATGGCCGCGAGCGATAAAACTTACACGGCCTTCATGACCGAATCGGGCAACTATTACTACAACGTAATGCCCTTCGGAGTGAAGAACACCGGCGCTACGTACCAACGAATGATGAACAAAGTCTTCCAAGGACAAATAGCGACATGCTCGAGGTATACATGGACGACATGATCGTCAAGTACCACGAGGAACTAGACCACGTCGCCCATCTTCGCAAAATTTTTGAGCAAGCGAGAAAGTATCAAATGCGTTTTAACCCAGAGAAGTGCACGTTCGGCGTACGGGCAGGAAAATTCCTTGGCTTCTACCTAACGGAACGAGGAATAGAAGCTAACCCCGACAAATGTCGGGCATTCTCTGAGTTCCCAATGCCCACGTCTAAGAAGAACATCCAGTCTCTCAATGGGGTACTCACCTCGTTGTCCCGCTTCGTCGCAAAATCCGCTCAACACGCCCTTCCTTTCTTCAAGCTCTTGAGAAAAGAAGCAGCGTTCGAATGGACCGAAGAGTGCGAGGCGTCCCTCCTTCACTTGAAGCAAGCTCTGTCGAAACCGCCCGTGTTATCACGGCCAGATACTGGGGAAATCTTGTTCCTATACCTCGCCGTCACTGCCGAGGCCGTTAGCGCCGTTCTCATTCGCGAGAATCCTGGCGGGCAAAAGCCAGTATACTTCACGAGCAAAGCGTTGCAGGACGCGGAGCTGCGATATCAACAGATAGAGAAGGTAGCATTGGCCCTCGTCAACGCTGCCAGACGACTGAGACACTATTTCTTGGCCCACACGATCGTAGTGAGGACGGATCAGCCCATCAAGCAATTGCTGGGCCGGCCAGACATGGCCGGACGAATGCTCAAGTGGTCGTTGGAGCTGTCCGAATTCGACGTCCGGTATGAAAGCATAAAAACTCTTAAAGCACAAGCCCTGGCCGACTTCGTGGCAGAAGTAATCTTCTCAGACTCCTCACCCCACATAGCGAACCGATGGACCGTCTACGTGGACGGAGCATCCAGCTCGAGCGGCAGCGGGGCAGGAGTAATTCTGGAGAATGACGAAGGGACCATAGTCGAGGCTTCTCTCACATTGTCCTTTCCCACGTCGAACAACCAGGCCGAGTACGAGGCCTTCCTTGCCGGGTTGCGCCTAGCCGACGACCTAGGGGCTGAAGAAATCGTCATCTGCACGGACTCCCAGCTCGTAGCCCACCAGATATCCGGGGAGTATCAAGCCAAAAACGACAGTCTCTCTGAATACCTCACCCTGGTCAAGGAAAAAATGTCGAAGTTCAGAGCGGTAGAAGTAAGACATGTTCCACGCGAACACAATGTGCGAGCAGACGTCTTGTCCAAACTAGTGAGCACCAAGAGGAAAGGCGGAAACAGGTCAGTCATCCAAGAGTTACTTCCCCAGTCCAGCATCTACAAGGGATCCTCGACCCTACACGTCCACGCGGTCAGGGACAGCGACTGCTGGATGACGCCCGTGTACAACTACCTCACCAGGGACAAACTTCCGGACGACCCTAAGGAAGCCAGCACCATCAGACGAAGAGCGTGCTCGTACGTCATCCTCGAAAACAAACTCTACCGAAGGGGCTTTTCCATCCCGCTACTCAAGTGCATAGAGGAGGAGGTTGTCCCCCACGTATTGCGAGAAATCCACGAAGGCATTAACGCCCAGCACCTAGGAGGAAGGTCCCTTGCCCGCAAGGCCCTTCGGTCAGGGTATTATTGGCCAACCATGCAGCAAGACGCCAAGGAGCATGTGAAGAAATGCGACAAATGCCAACGGCACAGGGATATGCACCTAGCTCCACCTAACGAACTGAAGAGCTTGACCTCCCCGTGGCCATTCGCCTGGTGGGGCCTGGACATCCTAGGACCCTTCGTAACGGGGTCTAGCCAAAACAAATACCTGATAGTGGGCGTAGATTATTTCACAAAATAGATAGAAGCAGAAGCCTTAGCAAAAATAACGGCACTTAACATTCTACGCTTCTACAAGCGAAACATCCTTGCCTGTTTTGGGGTTCCCCAAGCAATCGTCACGGACAATGGAACACAATTCACGGACAAGAAGTTCCAAGACTTTGTCGCCCATCTCGGAACAAAGCAACACTTCGCTTCTGTAGAGCACCCCCAGACCAACGGGCAGGTGGAAGCGGCCAACCGCGTCATCCTTCGTGGCCTCAAGCGAAGACTGGATAAAACGAAGAAAGCCTGGGTCGAGGAACTCCACAGCGTCTTATGGGCATATCGCACTACTCCCCAGTCCACCACCGGGGAAACGCCTTTCCGCTTAGCATATGGTATGAAGGCTGTTTTACCCATCGAAATCCACGTACCGTCCAGAAGGACCGAGTCACCTCTAGACGAGGAAATGAATAACGAAGCGATAAGAGAAGAGCTCGACCTCGTCGAGGAAATCCGGACAGGAGTAGCCCTCCGCGAAGCGTCTCTTAAGCAAAAAATAGCAATCAGGCACAACGCCAAAGTCTTACGACGAGAGTTTGACGTGGGCAGCCTCGTCCTACGAAGAAACCATAAGGACTCTCGCGAAGGAAAACTAGCAGCCAACTGGGAAGGACCATACAGAGTCCGTGCCAAAACGGGAAATGGTGCATACTTCCTCGAAAGCCTTAATGGGGATGCACTCCCTCGACCTTGGAATGCTGAGAAGCTCAAGCAATACTACAGCTAAAGTAACCATGGGCTTCCTCGCGTCAAAGGACCACCTAACGATCATCGTGCTCGTCCAGGTACAAACGACGCATGCACACAAAGTAGAATCCCGCTCAAATAAACAAGCCGGAACTCTACTCGTCGGCGGTCCTCAACCGAGCACCGCCTTTGCCCTTGTACCATGATTGGCAGAACCCCAACTCGCGATGGGACGTTCACGCCATGACCTCAGGCCTCAATCGCGACCTGAGATCCGCAACCTCGCCAGGACTTTCCCCGGCTATTCGACCAGTTCCCCACACTGGAGAATTCACACACAACGAGCTATCTTTCAAAAGAAAGCTCCACTAACAGGCACACCCTCCGACGGGCAGCCACACATGCACAACTAATGTAAAATACAGCAATAACGTGAAGTACAACAAAAATTGTATAAATAAACCGAGCATTAAATAAAAAGGCCACAAGGGCCAAAGATTGTGCATATTACATAAAAAAAGGGGGCCATGCCCCCCCCAAGATCAAATAAGTTACAAATTAATCAACGGCACGCAGGCCGGACAAAATACAACAACATCAGAATAACCAAAGCTCCTCATTCGTCTGCTTGCTCGGTTGTTTCCGGCTCGGGGTCTCTGCTCCACCTCGGGCTGCTCCTCGGGCTGAACCTTAGGGGTATCCAGAACCAGGCCTGCGGGCAAGACGACGCGACCATCTTCCACACGCGCAAGATAGTGGGTACCCTCGGTCGAAATCTCCAGCTCGGGGTTCACCGCCCGCAACTGGTCCACGACACTGTCAAAGGACTCCTGGGCCACGGCAATACCATCATCCACGGCCTACACAATGCTGGCAACCAGCTCAGCCCTAGTCTTCAACACCCTTACCTCATCCAGTTCATCAGCACCCGGGGCGTTGGCCGCCATCAGCTCCTTGTTCAACTCCTCGGCAGCCTTCTTCTCCGCCTTCAGCTTGGCTACCTCCTCTTTCAGCTTGGTCGCCTCCTCTTCGGCCTTCTTCCTAGCCTCACGAGCACCCTTGACTTCTTCCTTTAGGGACGCCTCGGAGGCCCGGGCAATAGTGAGTTCAGCCTCAAGCACAGAGTCCCCTTCCGCATAAACGGCCGCCATTTCCAACATCCTCACCATGGCAGAAGCATCCTGGGCTACCAACGCCCTCTTGCTCGCTCGGTCCATGCTTCCCAGGTTGAGTGATTCTCCCCGTGGAACGATCAAAGTATTGCCCTCGAAGAACCTTCGGTCAAGGATGCATGGAGGGAGCTCAAACTTCCCTTTCTCAGGCGCCCGAGTCAGGTCCATGGCATCCGACGACCTTTGCCGCTTTGCTCGCCCGGCCAGAGCCGGTGGGGAGTCCCGGGGAGCTAGAGTAGGAGAAGCAGAGGTCCCCACCGCAGCTTGAGCCAGAGGAAGAGCACGAGCACCACCAACAGGACGGGCCTTGGGAGGAGCCGCTCCAGCCTTGCCTCTCGACATGGCGTTCCTCACCACACGATCACGAGCTTGAGGCATCTCACCTGCACGAATGAAAACAAGCACGTTAGTTGCGGGGAAAGGAAATAACACAAACAAAATCTAAGTAACTATGGCTACCGAGCAGCTTCTCAGCATCCGCAGGAGTCTTGCACTCCAGCAGTGCCTTCACGTTGATAAACCTGCGCTCAACCCTCTAGCTACCATCCTCCTCGAAGATGGGATTACCCTTGCTCGTCCAACAGCTCGCGAGCTGAAAAGAGTTGACCCAGTTCACCAACCTCTCATAAGACGCGGCATCCTGCCCGCGTAGCTCGCTCGGCTCAAAGACATAAGCACTGGGCTTCTTTGAGAAGTGGTCAGGAGTCCAGCGGATCGAGAACTTGTACACTCTCTCCTCGATATACTTCCCTTCCTCGTTAATCAACTCCTCTCCGTTCTCATCCACCTCCACCTCCCAGACGTACACGCTGTCCTGGGCAGCCTCAGACAATGGCTCGATGATGAAGTACCGTCCCTTGAACGTTCGGATGGACTCCGAGAATGGATTGAATAACTTTTTGGACAGCTTCAAAGAGACCCATCCGTACCTTTTCCCCGCCAGCTGCCGCTGTAGGTGGAAAACAGCAAAGAATAGAGGAATGGTGGTCCCCAGAGCAAGGTGATCGCACACCAACTCAAAAGCCCGTATAAAGGCCAGTGAATTGGGGTGGAGTTGGGAAGGCGTCAGCTTCAGATGCGCAAACACCGACCGCTGGAAGTCAGTAAAGGGAAACCTCAGCCCCAATTCCTTGAAAGCATATTCATACATCAAGAAGCAGTCCCCGAAGCTCGAGCAGACCCGCTCGTCCAAATTAGGAAAAAGCACTCTCTATTCACCCGCTGGTCCCACCTCGGTAAATACGTCCGCCGGAGACCTCGCGAACGTGGAAATATGCTCGGAGGGCTCAGCCACTTCCCACTCGTCCGGACAGAATCCTTCGACGTCTTCTTCCATGACGTCCACCTCTCATTCTCCCTCAACTTCACTCGTTTCCCCCTCGACTTCGCTCGAGGAGTTCGATGTCGTCGAGCTCGAAGACGCAGAACTCGAGACCGTTGCGCTGCTACTCTCCTCGGAGACAGTTTCCTCATCGGATGTAACTGGGATAACTTCCCTCTCTGGCTCCATCGCCACTATGATCACCTAAAAAAGCAGAGAAAGACAGTGAATTCGACAGGAAATCAAATCCACCCTTCCACCGCTAAGTCAAGTGAAAGGGCGCGCAGAAGGCTAAGGACAACGTCCCCGACCTAAGCCCTAACATCAAACGAAGAAGGAAAAACCTCCCCGCGAGGAGATGCCCGAGACATACCATCTTCCTACGAGGAACCTCCCCGTGCTCGTGCCCAGATTCCGTTTAAAGCTCCGCCGAAAACTGCAAAGCTCCACCGGAATCTGGAAACGTTCCACCGGAAAATTCACCAATCCACCAGAAGGTGGTAAGACGCGGTGGTCACGACTCGCAACCACGACGTGGACCACCACGTTCACCGAACGCGCTACCTACTCTGACGAGATGCTTGATACAACAGAAGGGCAGAACCGCCGCCCACCACCAACACTCGCCGGAAATCTACCAGTTTGTCACCTAAAACTAACCCTAGCCGCATGCGATCTACCATTAACAGTGAGAAAAAGTAAAGCAAGCTGGAAATCAGAGAACTTACTTAATTTGAGTAGAAGAGAACGGCTGCTCGAAACTTGGCATGGTGGTCGGTTGCTCTGAATACGGCGACGGGCAAGAACGCTGATGACGACGAAGAAAAATCAGAAGGAAAAAAGTGCAAAATGGGACAACCTTCCCCCTTTTATACTGAGGGGCACGTGCACACACGCGCCCGTAGGTAATAATGACTGCCCACTAGCCATAATTACCTATTAACTGCTACGCAGGGCTCAATGTACACGTGGCAGCCCAACGTTTCCCATTCTGCCTGACGCTTTATCTTCCCGAATACCGGGCAATAGGTTCACAACCACAAACATCACGGGCACAGAGGGCCACGGACACTCGAGACAATCTTCCACGAGCTGTCCTTAAGTCATCACCCCCATGCTCGGGAGCAACGACTTGGGGGGCTCCTGTTCTGGACTGGACCAATGGCTAGAATTGGCCCAATCTACCTCTGCTCCAGAGCGGCCCAAATTGCCTAAGCCCAATCCACAGAGGGGCAAAAGTGACAATTCTGCCCCTCCAACCGGGCAAGGAACGCGACATCCCTCCCCGACTTTAATGCCCGTTACACACGGCTTCCTCGCTGCCCGAATAGCAAAGGACAGGTGCCCGGAACCGCATCTATGCCCGACATAACGGCTAGTTTCTGGCACCCTGCCCGGCATAATGGCTAGTTTGGGCAGTTACCTATTCTTTGGGAAAAAGGATTAGTTCGCCCCGAAAATAGGATCGTTGGCCACGCGCTGGGGGCTCTATATAAACCCTCTCGCTTGAGAGGGTCAGGTATCACATTTTTCATCCTAAGAACACACTTTGTACTTGCTCCTTTTCTCTGACCTTTTCTTACTTGAGCGTCGGAGTGCCTTGCAGGTACACCCCCTTCTCTCCCCATTCACAAGCCGAGCAACTTGCACGTCTGACGACCAGCATCCATCCGAGCACCTCGCCATCTGACGACCGGCTTACGTGGACCTGTTCGAACACATCGGATCAAGGATCTTGGAGACTTTTTAGGAAACTTTCTAATTTGTTCCTATTTTCATGCAAAAGATTATGCAGGAGATTTGCAGCTGCTGTTTTGGGATATGCATTTTATTTAGATGAAGAGCCAAATCCCATGCTGATTTAAAGATATATAAAGAGTTGTTATAAACCTAATGAAGTATTGAAGCCATGTATTGAAATAAGGGTTTTAGGGTTTAGTGTGTTCTGTGTTATTTGCGAGTCATTCATGTATCTCTTAGATGCTTGAATTGGACTGTGTTTGAGTAGTAATTGTAAATCACTCATAAGCTTTTAAGCAAGAGTGGATTTTGTGTCATTGGAAGTGTGTCTTCTAATTTTTCATTATTATAAGTTATTATCAATGTTGTGTGATTGAAGGGAAGTGAGATGGGTGTCTTAGATAGAAATAACACATGTAGTGATTAAGTGTGAAGATTGTAAACCAGATTGTTTACGTGGGCTTCAAACTAATACTATTGTAGCCCACTCCTAAAAAGTCTGCTACCCATTAGGGCTAGCCCATATGGGCCGTGGGTCGCCCATTAGGCCCACATCGCTATAAATTTAAAAAAATTATATTAATACTTATATTGTCTTACTCCAAAATAACACATTGATTTTTCTTACCTCATTAAATTTTATCTCTATTCTATTCAATCTTTCTTTTTAAAATATTATACATTAATATAATCAATACTCTTTTATCGTATTCTATTAGTTTTTCTTACGTTAAAAATTTGAATATTATTTTATATAATTTAGACATGTATTATATATAAAAACACATTATAGTTGAAAATAATATAATTTTTAATTTTATTTATAATAAATATTATACCATTTTTATTTAAAAAAAATCCGTTTAAAGTCGGATAATCCAAAAATTTATCTATCACCAGATTCAAATACTAATTTTTGAGCCCATATAAAAATAAAATTTTTCTTTTTCAACTCTGAAAAATTCCGAATCCACCAAAACCGTTCCTAAACGAGCCGGGAAGTCCATGCCAAAATTTTCAAATTGCAATCTCTAAACTGAATTCTGAAACCATCATCTCTTTATTTGTGGAAGAACACAAAACCGGCGGGTAAAGTACTGTGCTTTGTTGGAAAATCATAACTCTAAAACACTCACCAACAGTGTGCTTTGTTGGAATATCATAACTGTAAAACACTCACCAACATTTCAATTAATTAATAATATAATTAATTAAAAAATAAAAAATAAAAAGAAAAAGCGATGAATTCAATTCAGCAATGGCGTTTCTCCTGAGTGGAGTTATACGCAACCCCCATTACACCCACCACCATCATTCCTTTCTTCCTTTCTATTTTATTTATATTCTCTCTTTTTAATCACTTTCACAATTTCCTTTTCATTTTTATTTTTATTCTTATTCCTTTTTCAGCTTTTGGATTCTCCGCAAATCAAAACCTATGCAAGGAGAATCGATTCTGAATTAGGGTTTTCATTCCTTCCGCCATGGGAAACATCTCAAGCAACGGTTCCAACAGCCGTCGTCGACACGGTTCCGCTTCACGGAGAACTCACCCGCCGCCACCGCCTCCGGTAACACCTCAACCCGAAATCGGTGCACATCAATTTGTTTACCCTGCTTCCGCACCGTACCCGAACCCAAACCCTCCCATGCATTATCCGCAGTATCATTATCCTGGTTATTATCCACCGCCGGTACCTATGCCACATCATCATCAACATCCTCATCAGCAACATCCGCATCCGCATATGGACCCACGATATTACCCTTGCGGACCGGTCATGAATCAACCTGCACCGTTTGTTGAGCATCAGAAAGCTGTTACTATAAGGAACGATGTTAATATTAAGAAAGAGACTATTGCGGTTTCGCCTGATGAGGAAAACCCTGGGTTCTTTCTTGTTTCGTTTACCTTTGATGCCACCGTTTCTGGGAGGTTTGTTTTCTTCTTATTCCATTTAATGAATGCGTTATTTTAGTCTTTTGGCTTTTTGATTGTTGATGTGTTTTTAGTTTTTCATATTAAGCATTGTGTTGCGTTTTTGATAAAACCCTCGTTGTATGTTGTTGTGTTTAGCTGACAATGTGGAACACATGGTTCTTCTGGTTTGTATAACAGTTTGCAATGTGAGGACACTAGAACAAGAGTGGACATGATATGAGGTTGAGAAAGTGATAGATATTTTGGTGCGACTAAATGCGGGGAACCGAAAAAAGACAGGATAATCTGTTATGTTCGGTTCTGTTTTGTTCACATGCCAAATGTTAGTTGAAGAATGTTATGTTGTCAAAGTAAGAGTTGAAGTTATTGTTATTTGTCTTCAATCGTAAGTTTTGTTTAAGAATGGATGAGGAGCCATGGTAAAGGAGAAAGTGGTTACCTTCACAATAGTTTACTGTCTTTTTGAGGGTTTTATGCTGTTGGAAGTATTGGGGGGTGTTTTACCATAGCTAGCATAATCTTTGATTTTGAATTAACTTCACTTTCTACCCTTAATATCTCTTAGAATTTTGTTTAAGGGCCCACTCAACCCTACAAAATCAGTTTGCAATGTGAGGACTATCTAAGTAAGTTCTTGGAATTACGTTGAATCGACATTTGACTCGAGTCGAGAATGAAACTACACGTTGTAGGTTTATGTTTAACGCATGATGAGTGAGCTACTAGACACAGAAGCAAACAGCCAATAAGTCATAATTTTATAAGCACTACAAATGTCATATCTCTAGGTGTTGTGGAACTAAACCCAATTCCTTAAGTCACCATGCGCAATAGGTTGTACCGCTACTATAAAGGCAGATGAAGTGACCCAATAATAGGCTGCAGGGTTGCCACAATTAAGGAGGATTTTCCAACAATATTTCTTGTCATTCAAATCGAAATTCTGATTTAGTTTGGCAGATATAATTGTTGGAAGACTTTGGTGGCACTTTTATTTAACCCAATTACTAAAAATATGGCTAAGTAGTAGCAAAACAATAGTGACTTTTATATTATATCTCAAGACATGGTTGTCAAACTATCATGTCAACTAATATAATTTAGTTGAATATTGCTATTAGAATTGTTTTGAGTAAGCTCGGTTCAACTTATATGGACTTATTCGAAACCAAATTGCTAAGATTCACAAGCATATGCTAAGCAAGCTAGTTTGATGGAAAGGTTTAACTACACATAAAAGTACCCTAAAAAAATTCTAAGTGAAAGACAACTTTTGGATATAAAGTATGGAGATGGAGAAGTGGAGAGTGGCTAAAGGGGGAGAACAAGGCAAGTTGGTAGTGCTGATTGAAAGTAGTGTCTGTAAGTTTGGTGGCGAGTTTCTGTGAAAGGAGGGTTCAGAAAGGATGGAGGAGAGGGCAGCTGATTGGAGCAAAAAAAAAAGGCTAGGTTTTTTTGTTTTGATTAAAAGGGTGACTGGCTAGAGAGATTGTGAGTTTGGTCGAAAAAGGCTCGACTTTGTTTTGTTTCTTTTTCTGTATCTTGATTGCATAGCATTATGAGCATTTTTAATTGCTTATATCTTGATTTGTTTTTCAATCCTCCTTCATTATAAAAGGATAATTTCCAATTAAACGTTCTCTAGTATGGAAAACTGTTTACATACTTGTTAAGAACTTTGAAATATTTATTGTTGGTTTGGTACTTTACTTTATCATGGATGTTATGATAAGTTACATCATGAAAATCATCTACAAGTTTTGGTTGGCTGAATTATATACAAATATTTAAATATCTTGGGTCTGCAGTACAAAATGATGGAGAAATAGGAGATGTAAACCATCAAATTTAAGTGGTATAGTTGAAAGGAGGAGGGCCTTAGGTATTTTATGTGAAACAAAATTACCGCTCAAGCTGAAGAGAAAATTTTATCGTACGATTGTAAGACTGACAATTTTGTATAGGACGGAGTGTTTGGACTTAAAAAACCAACACGAGAATAGAATTAGTGTAGCATAGATGAGGATGTTGATTGGATGTGTGGCAAGACTAAACATGATAGGATTATAAATGATAACATTAGAGAAAGAGTTCGGGTAACACCTATCATAGAAAAGATGGTGGAAACCCGGCTTAAGTGATTTAGGCATGTAGAGAGAAGAATTGTAGATTTTGTAGTAAGCATTCATGCATTTCGTTATTTCGTTATATGAATAAATGTGCAATATATATAAGTTTGTAAAATTGGTAGGATCTTACGATCCGTGTTACGGTCTCTGATTCACGATCTTGTGACCCCTCTCTGATCCTATGTAGGATCTCAATTCTGACTACCTTCGCGATATATCATCTACAACCTTGAATTAATTGAAAAGTCAAGTCATAACAAAAAAAAAGTGCCTGACTATACAAAGTTGGCAGAAAAAATGGCCGGTTATACTAAGTTAAGGTAGTGATTCATTGGAATAAATTAGGATGTATCATAGTAAACCGGGATTCATCAATATGAACCGGAATTCAAGATGAGATTCATGTCCAAAAGAGATACACACTAGGGATTTGTATGGATTTAGTTGAGTTTTGTATTGAATCTAGATACGACTCACATGTATATTAGGATACTGATCTCTATAGTCAATTGTGGCAGCGGAGCGCTACGCAAAACAGTGTTGTGGTGCAGGTTAGGGTTGCAGCATAATCACAGAGAAGACAAAGCTCAATCGTCTCATAAAATACTCAGTTTTTAACTGTCTAGGGTTATTTTTAATACTTTTTTTTAAATAATTTTTTTATACTTTCTTGTCTATTTTTAAATGGGTAATGGTTTATTATAATAAAAAATAAAAAAGACCTCATCACCTTTCTTTCTTCTCCCCGCTATCGCACAACCTCTGTTTTTCTTCTCTAATAGCCTTTCTTCTCAGTGAGTTCCATTATTGCAATATGCAATGAACCCAACAGCCTATGAGAATAAGAACCCTATTCTGATGAGTTGAAGATGTAGATCTCCTGAGTTGAATCTAACTCCAACAAGGGGTATCAATCCCACCATTTTCACTCTTTAGTAAATTTGAACCTCGTGGTTTGTTATTTTGTCCGTCAATTTTGAGCTTGTTATTCTCTTTTTGTGTGTTAAGTATATCTTGTGATTTGTGAATTTGTCCATCAATTTTGAATTGTGATGCAATGTTTGTGTATTCTATCTAGTCTAGTCTGGTTTGTCTGCCTGGCCCAGCCTTACCTTTTAGCCCGTCTTAGTTTTAGTATTTATTGTGGTTTTCTTTATTAATAAGTTAGATTGTTCGAATATACCTTAAAGCATAAGTGAAATCTATGTTAATTGAATTGACAATTTGGATACTTAATAGAGAAAAAGTAGGTATTGCTTCTACATATACCTTAAAACATAGTTGTCATACTAAAGTATTCACGTAAACTCGTGAAATCTCCCGACTTGACTCATAAACTCGTAATAGTTGCATAATACAAAAGTAATGTTAAACCATCTAGCTAGTATCTGTACATGATTTACTATATGCAGAGAGCATATTCGACATTCTAATTGTATTCTAGTCTCGAGTATGCCAACTATGTTTTAAGGTATATTTAGAAGCAATACCTATTATTTCTCTATTAAGTATCCAAATTGTTGATTCAATTAACATAAATTTCACTTATGCTTTTTGCCATCATTGCATTAGTAACTAACTTTTGTGTTTACACTTGTGGAAATGTCAACAAAATATCATCAGTGAGAGGAATGTTAACAACACTCTTGTTACACATTCTGCAACACACTCCATGTAATTGCTTTGCTTTTAAAAAGCTAATACATTTTTTAAAAGGTTATCAATTAATGAGATAAGGGAGTTGACTTTGTAAAAAATAGACCAATTACATGAAAATGTGGAAGAGTATAATTTCTCCTGGCATTTGACTACTTATCGCTCTTTGCTCTCATATATTAAGGAGCATGTAAGCTGGAAGCAACTAAATGTATGTCAGTCTAGTCACATGTTTGATATTTTAGTGCTTCTGCTGATTCTCCTCTGAATGCTAATTGACATGTCGGTGTGATTGTCATCAAATCATAATGATGATTATAGATGTGGACATTCTTACTTAAGTTTTTCATTTAGTTGTTCTGAAGGTTTTATTTCCTTGTATCTTTTTGACAGCATCACCATATTTTTCTTTGCAAAAGAAGATGAAGGCTGCATCCTCACGCCGACCAAGGAAAACCATCTTGCACCCGTGACTATACAATTCCAGCAAGGTCTTGGACAGAAGTTTAGACAACAAGCTGGAACTGGTATTAATTTTTCAACGTTTGAGGAGTCAGATTTATTGAAGGTGGGTGAC
This sequence comes from Lathyrus tuberosus, assembly GCA_022829125.1. Taxonomy (NCBI): domain Eukaryota; kingdom Viridiplantae; phylum Streptophyta; class Magnoliopsida; order Fabales; family Fabaceae; genus Lathyrus; species Lathyrus tuberosus. The sequence goes on from JALAZF010000185.1 coordinate 10,931,087, forward strand.
ATGGATGGCTACCCTTTAGCAGTGAAGGCAGAGGCATCCTCTAATAATCTTGATGAATCAAATGAAACTGTGGCACCTGGTAAAAACTCTCAGATAACTCAAGCAGTGTTCGAGAAGGAAAAAGGTGAATTCCGGGTAAAAGTTGTTAAGCAGATCTTGTCGGTGAATGGCATGCGGTATGAGCTGCAGGAGATATATGGTATTGGAAATTCAGTGGAGAGTGGCGTGGATGACAATGACCAAGGAAAAGAGTGTGTGATCTGCTTGTCAGAACCTCGTGACACAATTGTTCATCCCTGCCGACATATGGTATATGCACCATCCCTTTTTTAATGTATTTTTTCTTTGATTAGTTTTTTTTTTTTTTTGATCAATTTGATTATTAGGTCATTGAATGATACTGATGGTAGTCATCAATATCAATATTATTCTTGAAAATCTGTTCAATCTTAGGTTCTTAGCAAACTCATCACCATTGTCAAATTTAACAATTGAAAACTGCTTATTTGGTCCTTGACATTCTTTGGATGGATTTCTACCCTTTTTTTGCAGTGCATGTGCAGCGGATGTGCAAAGGTTTTGAGGTTCCAGACAAATAGATGCCCGATTTGCAGACAACCAGTTGAGAGGCTTTTGGAGATAAAGGTAGGAGGGACCGAGGAGTAAAGAAGATACATACGTTGTTATAACTCTAAACTTCTTGTACAGCCCAACTGTAATAATAGTACTTTATTACTTCTCCATGGTTTCTCCCTCACTTTTCTGGTTTTTTCGAATGAGAAGAAAAAAAAGAAGGAAAGTGAAATTTATATGACACTTAGTTTAACATCAGGCTTATAGAACATGAAGTTGTACATGACAATGCCTCCAACAAGCTTGTTTGTCTTTGCTTTTAGATTGCTTCAATTTTCTCTTGGGGTCACTGTTTTAATCAAGGTATTATTATAAATTGAAGAAATCTAAGTGTTAAGTTGAAGATTCATAAGATATGTAATAAGAGTGTTACTACCATGAGTCTGTTGGTCAGTAAGAATGTTACGAAAACAATTGATTAACATGATGTAGAACAAAACATTATAGAGAACATTGGATAAATGTATTGCATTTATTGAATCTCTTGGAAGAAGTAGCATCTCTTTCAGGTTTGATTCTACAAAAGGCTTTTGCAACAAGTGGTTTGTGGTGAACCATATGTTTTAGAAGCATTAGATCAGATAATCTCATATGATACTGTTATGCTGCACACTGTTGTCTTCTATGTGAAGTGGTCTTAAAAAAGATTATCATTTGCTTGAGTATTACATGTAATTACGTAGTGGGAAAAGCATATAGATTTTTATTCTGATCCTGTTTGTTTAGGGAGGGAGGAGCAAAGTTGCACAATAATGGAGTAGTGGGGCAATGAAGCCATAAGTGTAGAGATAGAAAAAGGGGACACAAGGACGACAATGGTCGTGGTGGGTGAGAGAACCTTAGAATGTGAGTGATGGAAAGTGATATACTCTGAAGCATGTACCTTCGAATATGATTCCTACAATACGTAATTATAAATGTCAGGTACATACCGTTAATAATTTAAAAATAAATTAATTAATTAAACGAAATTATAAATATCGGTATAAATGTTTGATACGGACACAAACACATATTTTTTCGACAATGGCATGGTGATACTGTTAATAATTTGAAAAAAAATAATAATTTGAAAAAAATAATAGTAAATGGTAGACATGCTTTTTTTTGAAAAAAAATAATAATTTGAAAAAATAATAATAAATGATAGACACATTTTTTTTCGACAATGACATTTTTTCGATTATGTTAATAATTTGAAAAAAAGTAATAAATGGTACAGATTTCTAATACGGACACAAACACGTTTTTTCCGACAATAATATGGTGATACGGACACAAACACGTTTAATCATAATTATCTTTAAAAATAATAATAAATTAAACATAAAAATAATAATAAATTAAACATAATCATAAATATTTTTAATAAATAATAATAAATTAAACATAATTATAAATATCAGGTACAGAACACACAATTTTTTTTTATAGGTCACTATTTTGTTAGTGCAAAAGGTTGTACAATAGTCTCAACAAATTGTTTAATCCAATGTTTTTTTTAATATGATCCACCAACCACTTCTTTTTTGTTATAATCCACCAATACATAAATGTTCATTAGCAGTTTAAAATTTAATATTTAATGGTTGAGATTTTAATGAAGGACAACTAATGAGTCTTTAAGAAAATAAAATTTTAATTAATATTAGATTGTTGTCAATATTAAACTATATTTTGAGGTATTTATTATTCAATACTTTTTAGGCAAATAATCCAATACTTATACAAATCATTTTAATTAAATTAATAGATATAATTTTTTAAATTTATTTTTGTGCTTTTCGTTTTCATTTTATAATCATCCAAACTTATAACGAGAACGTATAATTAATTACAAAGAAAATTTTCTACAACCTTTAATAATTTTTTTAGAGAAATAATACTTTTTTAAAAAAATACAAATAACACTTTAAAGCTATACAGATGAAAAAATAATTTGTAAAGCAATGCATATCATTTATAACTTTCCAAGACTAAACTTTAGAGCAGCGCGGTCTCAATTTTTTTTAAAACCAGCTCTACTTTTGCGTGATAAAAGTTTTTTTTACTCAATAAAACTCAGTTTTATGTAACTATAAATTTGTAAAAATGAAATTTGTGTTTTAGCAATGATAGTTGTGTATTTTAGCAATGATAGTAGTGTAGGGATATGTGCAGGGTTTGAATAGTATCTTATTTAGTCATTTTTAATAAAAGTAATGCTAACATATATCTCTAAGATACGAGAGTAAATATAATAAAGTATTCTTAAAAATTATATGTTAAATTTAATACAAATTTATAATTATGATTTTTTTATTTTTTTTAATACAAATTTTTTATTTATAATTTTTTTAAAATGTATCTGAAAAACACAAGTTAGCATTATTCTTTTAATAAAATAAACTTCAGCTACATTAAATTATTTATAACAAAAAAAACAGTGGATCTGATTTCGGCACAGACACATTCTTTCACTTTCTTTATGTCTGCTCTAATTAATAATGGGTTGATTACTATATATTGAAAAAGGCTAGTAGAGATAATAGAGATGATGTCATCATTATTATTAAACAAAAATATATGAGATTGCAAAATTATACTATACTATATCTTAAAGAGAAAATATTTGTATTTGTGACCAAGTAAGTTTTGCTCTTAGTTACTTCACGTTAAATTAAAAAGATTTAAGCAACATTTTTTTCATTCTTTTAGGGTTCCGATGACCATGGTTAAAAGAGGTGTCGATTGATCGAAAAAACAGGTGCCGACGCATAAAAAAACGGTGGAAAGAACAATCATCACGCAGGCTGTTGTTGAACAAGATTATCCTGAAGCTGCAACAAAGAAAGGAGAAGAAGATAAGCACGAACCTTCCTCAGTTGGATTATCAAACTCAGACGAAAATGCAAATGACAAACTATCTGAGGAGGGAGAGAAAACCAAATCATCGGAGAAACATGAGAAGGTTATTGGGAAACCATGAGAAGGTTAATGGAAAACCTTGGGTGTATATTATTAAAGGGAACAAAAATACGGTGGATTTTGCAGCCCTAACAATGGTTAACGGAGAAATTGAAGTCGTTACTGATTAATCAAATGTAGTTGAGGAATTGAAATGTTGGGATAACACTCTGATTCTCTTTGCCCTAGAGGATATGCTATCAAATGGAAAAGACTTGGAATTTTGTATCTCTACCAGAGCTTTATTACAATGATGTTGGCTACTTTATAGTGAGATTCAAGAACAATGAAGAAAAGGAACAAGTCATGGCCCAGGGACCATACTTCATCTATGATAAGCCATTTTTTCTACAAAACTGGTCATCTGATTTTGGGATTAATGAAGATTTGCTTAGAATTCTTCCATTGTGGATTACATTACCAAATTCGCCACTACACCTGTGGGGGAAAAGAAACATATCAAAAATTGCTTGTGTCATAGGTAAACCGATCACAACGGATAAATGTACGGTTAAGTGAAGGTGTGAGAAAAACACAAGAAATAGGGGTTTGAATTGGGTTTTCAAAATGAAATCTTTTTGTGAAACTCAAACAAAGATCACAAATAGACTAACAATAGAGAAAGACATACGATATATCCTGATTCACTTGAAAACTATCAAGTTAATCCAGTCCACCCGCCAAGGTCATTTCGCCTTATACATAGGGACTTAATCCACTATAACCAAACAGATTACAACTGCACTAGCAACTGCTGGTGACTAACAATACACAGACTAACCGTCTCTTCTTAAGGATTCTGACCCAACTGGTCCCTTAAGGAATTCAAACAACTGTTTGATCAAATAAAATGTTTACAATGAAATGCTTCTTACATAAGCTGATATAAACATAATTTCTAGCTCAATCTAACTTAGAGAGAATCTATACAGTAAGAACAATCTTCTTCTTTGTATTGAGGTGCTTTACTGTTCACTCATGGATTTCTCTATTTCTTGAGTTCTTTCTCATATGAATCAGTGTTTTGAATATCTCTTTTTTTCACACTTGGTGTCACACATTATTCTTTGAAAGATCAAGTCTTTATATAGCCAGAAAAAGATCCGTTGAATGGCAGGTAAGGAATATCAGTAAAATACTGGCGACTTGAAATAATGTCGTTGTGCTGGGATGAAAATCGTACATTAAAATTGTCCTTTGTACCACCAAATCAGGGTAGTGGAATGGTAGTGGAAAAGAACGTGTTTGATCTGTACTATGTACTACTTTCCCTCGCAGACGTTTCATCTTCTTCTATCCATCAGAAGCTTCTGAATTGATATGATTGAAGCATGATTAGAAGAATGAATCACTGGATCTTCATAGTCTTGAGTCTTCAGAGTCTTTAGAACTTTTTCAGCAGAACCTTGTTTTCAGAGTCTTCAACACTCCTTCTTCAGAACCCTTGGTTATTAGAAACATAAGTCTTCAGAGTCTTCAGAACTTGTTCAGCAGAACCTTGTCTTCAGAGTCTTCAGAAACTTAAGTCTTCAGAGTCTTCAGAACGTTGTTCATCAGAACCTTGCCTTTAGAGTCGTTAGCACTTAGTTTTTAGAAGATAAGTATCAGAGTTAAACTCAGAGCCAGAATCCAAGATAACATTGCAGCAACAACATATTGTCTTCTTAGAGTCTTTCTGAAGCACAGTAGATCAGAAACAATCTTGCTTCTTTGACGCAGAAGCGGCTATTTGAGAATTTGAGAATGACGTTTCACATGATCTCAATCAGAGTCAGAGCTATCTTTATCAGAGTCAGAATTATCTTTAACCGCGTCAGCATCTGTTTGTCAATACTTAAGAAAATAAACGTTAGAGTACCAAAATTATTCTCACACAAATACAACTTTGTTATTATCAAAACAAAGAGATATCTTGCAGAACCAAATCTTGTTCTAACAATCTCCCCCTTTTTGATAATGACAAAACAATGTATTTTGATAACACAATTTTGTACGAAGATAATAAGAATTGACTCAGATAAGTTCAAAGTAAACTTCCCTTTATCAAGCTCCCCCTGAATCTAAGACTTAACAAAATCTTATAAGATTTGGGATATAGAGCCTGATTGCAAAGATCTAGACAGATCCAAAATATCAGAGCTTGATTATAGTGGTGATGCATTCTGATAACATAGCTTGCTTAAGTAAATCAGAGCCTGATTGATATCAGAGTCATTTTGCCAATATAAATATTTTCCTAAAAAACATTCTAAAAAGATATACCATTTAAAGTGTTAGAATGTTAAAGCTATGATTAGAGACAAGATATTTATCAAATTAATTTTTCCATATTAATACTCCCCCTTTTTGTCTTAATAAAAAAAAGGGTAATCAAAAGATTAACTAAAGCATTTTGATTTGAGAATTTAGATAAGTTATTTGGCAATCATAATGGAATGCAGTAAGACAGGATAAATGCAAATAAGGAAAATTCTTCATTGATAAAAGCAAAATGCCAGGGGCGCAGTACAGGAATGGAATCACAAAACAGGAAAACAAACAAACAACAAGAACAACGGACAAGAATAGTAATGATAAAGGAAAGAGAGACCAAGCAACCAAGAGACCAACAATGATGAAACACCCGCCAACCAGCTATCAGAAATCCTCCACCTCATCAACCCTTTCACACATTTCTTCATCTGTAGCATCCTCTGGTCCAAGTATTTTGGCTAAAGTGATGATTTCAGCCCTGTAGAATAACTCAGATAGAATTCTTCCATAAGGTATGAAGAACTTGTATTGATTTCTGCAGATTTCAACACAGTTCTTCAGATGATTGAATATGGTTTATGGGAGATTCACCCGGACGTTTACATCATGAAATAGATAAACAGTTTATCAACATGAGTCAAGGTGCTTATGGCCAATCCTCTGGGGCGAAAGTTGGTAAGCAGGAGTTGAAACCACAACTTTCCATCAGGAAGAAGTCCTTCAGGATTATAGGGTTCATACCTGTCTCGAGACACATCATGAATTCCAATGAGATCCTCAACAAAAGAATAGTTCAGATGAAAGTCTTCAACAGTCACTCCAGATTGAACACAATTGATGGCTTGGGCGATGGAGGTAGGTGTTATGATGACTGGAACATCGAAAACAGAAGACCAGACAAAATTTTTGTCTTCTCCAATCCGTGCGTATTTCCAAAATTCTTTCACCATGACAAGATAAATGGGTCCATGCAGAATAACATAGTATCCTGACCAACCTTGAATTTGCATGCTAGTGGAAATGTAAACACCAGAGTCTCTTAGTCTTGGGATATTTGGTCTTTTCTCATTAATGACCTCCATAATTTCATCATTGCCAGAAAAATTTTTTATAGACGTAGTGAAAGCAAGAAGGATAGGAGTGAAAAGCAAGTTTAGAAACGGATGAATAGTTATGAAGAAAAGTGTGGTATATAAAGAGAACAAAGAGTGATAGCAATAAATAGCAATAAAGACAAGATGAATTGAGATGAGTAATTCATCATTTCCAATACAAGGGATACAAACAAGAACAAAGAATGATAAAAGAGTGTCTCAGTCTCCAAAAGATCACAGATCAGTATACATTATCAATATTATGACATCCGTCAATGAATACAAATAAATGTATACTTGAAAGAGAAAGGGCAGACTGAAAAATAATAAAGGAAGGTAGACAAGTGTTTAATTCCAAGAAATCATTGTCTTACATACATCTTTATGAATGCATAATATGAGAGGAAGACGTAAAGATTTAAACAGGTATCAAGTAAATTTTTAAATCCAATGTGTTAAACATGATTACACAGATATTAAGGAGTAATAGGAAATAATTACTTGAAACCTAGTCTCACGAAATCACAATGCTCGAGGTGTCTCTTCAACAGTAGGTATAATTTGATTTTGGACACGTGTCACAAATAATCATAGCCGTTTGTTTTCAAGAGAGCACGTTTTGATGTTTCCAACGTCAAGAATACCAAGAGGTATCTGACTGGACTAATTTCTGATAAGGACATTTTCTATCTTATAGAAGTATCATGAATCTGAAAGTTAATAAGAAAATAATTAACACACTTTGCTTAACATCAGAATCTTATATCATACGTTCTGGTAGCCTGACACATTAAAATGTTATCATCTCATTCTGGACAAGGTTTGATAAATAAGTTTTCCAGAATGAATACGAATCTATCTTCAGCAAGGGGTTTTGTGAAAATATCAGCCCACTGCTGATCTGTATCCACAAATTTTAACTGAAAAGTACCCTTCTGAACATAGTCACGTAAAAGTGATATTTTATTTCAATATGTTTTGCCCTAGAATGTAGAGTAGGATTCTTAGATAAACAAATGACAGTATCACCGAAGATAGGAATGTTACACTTGTGAATCTGATAATCTTCAAGTTGATTCTTCATCCAGAGTATCTGAGTACTGCACAGAGATGCTGATATGTATTATGCTTCTGCAGTTGAGATAGCAATTGTTGATTGTCTCTTGCTTGCCTAGGAGACGAGGTTACTTCCCAGAAACTGACAGTTTCTAGAAGTACTTTTTCTTTCCAATCTGTCTCCAGCAAATCTGAATCACAGTAACCAGAAAGCTTGTACTATGATGTTTTCTTAGACATCAAGCCATGGTTAGTTGTTCCTTTTAGATACATTAGGATTCTCTTAACAGTAGTTAAGTGAGTTTCCCTTGGATCTGATTGGAAACGAGCACAAAGACATATGCTGAAAAAAATATCTGGACGAGAAGCTGTCAAATACATAAGAGATCCTATTATACCACAATAGAGCTTCTGACAAACCTTTTTACCTACTTCTTCTTTCTCCAGAATGCATGTCGGATGCATATGAGTCTTAGCAGGTTTACTTTCTGATATATTAAATTTCTTCAGAAGTTCTTTTGCATACTTGCTCTGATGAATGTATGTTCTTTCTGATCATTGATCAATTTGAATTCCCAGAAAGAATTTGAGTTCTCCCATCAGACTCATTTCAAATTAAGCCTGCATTAACTTGGAAAATTCCTTGCACAAGGAAATATTAGCAGAACCAAATATAATATCATCAACATAGATTTGAACAATCAAAATGTCATTTTTAAAGGTTTTACAAAAGAGTGTTGTATCCACTTTTCCTCTGGTAAAGTCATTTTCCAAAAGAAAGTTACTTAGCCTTTCATACCAAGCTCTGAGAGCCTGTTTCAGACCATATAACGATTTTTTAAGTTTGAAAACAAAATATGGGTTTTCAGAACTCCCAAAACCAAGAGGTTGGTGCACTTACACTTCTTCAGAAATATATCCATTTAAAAATGCACTCTTTACGTCCATCTGGTATAAAGTAATATCATGATTCACAGTAAATGAGATTAAAATGCGAATGGATTCTAACCTGGCAACTGGTGCAAAGGTTTCTGTATAGTTTATCCCTTCTTGTTGACTATAACCTTGTGCATCCAGTCGTGCTTTGTTTCTTACGACCTCACCTTTCTAATCAAACTTGTTTCTGAATACCCATTTAGTTCCAATGACATTGACATCTTTGGGTTTCTGAACAAGATCCCAAACGTCATTTCTGGTGAATTGATTTAGTTCTTCTTGCATGGCCAGAATCCACTCATTCTCCTTAAGAGCTTCATCAACTGTTGTTGGTTCTATCAAAGAAACCAAACCTAGAAGGATTTCTTCAGAATGTCTGAATGATGAACGAGTTCTGACTGGATCAGTTTTATCTCCCAGAATCAATTCTTCAAAATGAGAAGTCTTTAATCTATTCTTCTTCTGATGAGATAGGTTATTTTCAGTTTCTGGTAAGGTTGTATCTGAATCTGGAGAATTTGCATCTTTGTCTGCTTCTCTTGAATATTCTTCTTCTTTAGATTCTGATAATGTGATCTTCAGATCTGCAAACTTTTAAACTAGCTTTTACTTTTTAGGGTCAAGCTTATCATTGAATCTACCATGAATTGATTCCTCAATAATTCGTGTTTCTGTGTTATAGATTATGTAGCTTTTAGAGCGTTCAGAGTATCCTAACAGTAAACACTTTTGAGCTTTGGAGTCAAACTTGCCAAGATTCTCTTTAGTGTTTAACATAAAACAAATACAACCAAAAGGATGAAAATATGAAATGTTGAATTTTCTATTCTTACACAATTCATAAGGAGTCTTACCCAGAATAGGTCTTATTGAAACCCTGTTCTAAATATAACACGCTGTATTTACTGCCTCTGCCCAGAAGTGCTTAGCCATGTCAGTTTCTTGGATCATGGTACGAGCCATTTCTTGCAAAGTCCTATTCTTCCTTTCCATTACTCCATTTTGTTGTGGAGGTCTGGGACAGGAGAAATCATGGGAAATGCCATGGGAATAAAAAAGATTCTCAAAGTATTTGTTCTCAAATTCTCCGCCATGATCACTTCTGACTTTGAATATTTTACAATCCTTCTCTGTTTGCACTTGAGAGCAAAAGGTAGAGAACACAGAATGAGACTCATCCTTGTGTTTCAATAATTTTACCCATGTCCAATGACTATAATCATCAACGATTACTAATCCATACTTCTTTCCACTGATTTAGGCAATTTTCAATGGTCCAAACAAATCAAAGTGTAGAAGTTCTAACGATCTAGAGGTGGACACAACATTCTTTTCTTTAAAGGAAGTTTTAGAAAACTTTCCTTTCTGACTTGCTTCACAAAGAGCATCAGAAGAATACTTCAGATTTGGTAAGCCTCTGATGAGTTCAAGCTTATTTAGCTGAGAAATCCTCCTCATGCTAATATGGCCTAAACGTCTATGCCATACCCATTAATTGCTTTTCATTAACAGACATTAAGCATTTAACATTCTATTCACAAAGATCAGAAAGTCTAATCTTATAAATGTTGTTTTTCCTCTTTCCGACATATAGGATTGAACCATCTTTCTGACTTACAGCTTTACATGACTTTTGATTAAAGATGATATCATAGCTATTGTCACTAAGTTGACTAATTGACAAAAAGTTATACATCAAACCATCGACTAAAAGAACATCAGTAATAGAAGGAAGGTTACCATTACCAATGTAACGCCCCATTTTGTCTTATTTATTTAATCGAGTCGATTTAATTATTTTCATTTTTATATTATTTTATTCTTGACTTTTATTTGGCAATATATTATTTTTCATCGTTATTGTGTTTTATCGCATTTTGAGAGCGTTTGCGAGATATTTAAGCTGAGGGGTATTTTGGTCTTTTGCTTGGTTATTTTTCATAAAATAGAAACATAGAGATTAGAAAGAGAGAAAATAGAAAGAAAGAAAAAGAGAAGAGAGAAAGGAAGAGAAGGGAAAGAGAGGAGAAGAGGAAAATCGACATAGCTCCGTTTCAAGCGCGATTAATCGGGTAAGGGTGAGAAGTTTCGATTATATCTTGCTTGTGTATGCATATGTGTTGTTTGTTGTAATTGTTTTGGTTGTTTTCACAACTTTTTCTCATTAATAAATTGATGAACAATTGATAGAAATCAATATTTTCACGGTCGAAACTCGATATAAACTGCGTAGAATACTTGTTGTTAGGATTGGAACATGTCTGGGTTGATATATTGTGATTTGGAAGTGTTTAGATGAGATTTGGAGATGATTTTGGTTGATTTTCGTAGCAAAAATTCTGCCGGAAAAATTCTGGGTTTCGCTGCCCATATGCGTAACAGGCAAGGCAATACGCGTATTGGTTAGGGCAATACGCGTATGGCAATGGAAAAATGTCGGCATTACGCGTATGGAACCCATTTTACACGGCCCTCTGCTGAAATGCGTAATGGTACGCGTACTTGGCAAGGCCTTACGCGTAACGTGGGAGGCAATACGCGTACTAGGTTCTTAGTGGAAGTTTTGGGGAGAATTCAGTCTCTGCCCATACGCGTAGAACTTTGGGCAATACGCGTATGGATGGGCGAGCGAACTGGGCATTACGCGTATGGCCCAAGGCAATACGCGTATGACCAGAGAGGGTGCAGAGTTTTCCCGATTTTGCGTTTGATGCCGTAATTTTTGATCCGTAACTCGGATCGAGGCGTTCTTGGTACCGTTAGAAAGCTATTGAGATGTTCTTTCTTATTTAAATGGTTTTGATATTGGTGGCCGATTTAATTGTGTCAGGAATTTGGAAATGTGTCATTTTGTCGACTTTTACCGTCTTAACTGTATGTGATTGACGTGTTATCATGCAATATACTTTTGATATATAACTTATGACTTGTGTGCTGTGGTATGATGTGAATGCATATGATGAAATGTTGTAATGATGGTTTGTGGCCCAAGGGCAAGTAAATTCAATGTGTTGTGTTTGATCGTATATGCATGATTATGGATGTTGGAGTGGTTCACATGGTTGCGTATATGTATGCATTTGATTGTCATGAGTCGTTGTATGTCAAGCATCATGATATGAATTCTTGTGATGTCGTGTACCCTAGTGGGTGTGAGCGACGAAACGGTTCCAGAGGGAATCCGCTATAACATCGTGTGCCTTATATAAAGAGGACCTAAAGCGATGATTATAGACGATCGTGTGCCTTATACAAAGAGGACCTAAAGCGATCGGATCGTGTTCCTTATACAAAGATGACCTAAAGCGATCCATAAACATTGTGAGCCTTATACAAAGAGGACCTAAAGCGACGGGGAACATCGTTTTCCCGACGGGGAGTTACACTAAGTAACAAGCGATGATTCTAATAGTTCCTGAGTGAACTAATGATGAGAATGATGGATGGATGGTACCGCATTTGCATAGAGTCATTGTGTCGGTCTCTTTGCTTTTGCATAAATCATGAATGGATTGATTATGTGTGGAAATCATGAATGGATTGATTATGTGTGGAAATCATGAATAGATTGATTATGTGTGGGGAATTGTGAATTGATTGATTATGTGTTGAACTCGTGATAGCATTGGTGATTTGAGATGCATTTGTGATAAATGCGTTGGTTATGGATGATATGTTTTATGTATAGACATATGATATGTTTGTGGAGATGTTGTACATTACAATGATTGTATTAATTCTCTATGGTATGTTATATATGAATATACGTGATGTGGAGGTGTATTTCCATCTGTTATAACTTTGGGATGCATTAGGTGTGAATATGTGATTATGTTGGTATAAATGATATATGCTATGTTGTTGGATTAGTAGAAAAATGTTATGTATCTATGGCATGCTATATGTATTAGTATGCGATGCTTGTGGTGAGAGTAATTATGCATGTGAATTTATATGTGTTTGCATATTATTATGCAATCTTGATTTAGTTGTTATTTCTCACCCTTCTGCTGTGGTTTGTTGCTCTATGAGGCAATTGCAGATTAGTATCTTGGAGGCTTTTGTGAAGATTAGTTCTCTATCCTTTTGTCGGTCTGTCTGCTTTGATACGTAACACGGGAGTCGGGGAACGCTTTTGTTATAAATATGTATACATTTGTAGGATCTATTTGGTATTACCTTTGTATGAATATTTTGGTGTTATAAAACAATTTATTTTGTAAAACAAGTCAGTTATGGATCTTTCCGCTTTATTCCATAATTGAACTTTCCTTTTGTTGGAAAAAGTTTCCCTTTTAGGTTTGTTCCATTTTGTGTTATGTATCAAATTTATGAGCAGGGATTGTGTTTTCTTTCTTTAAATGTGGCATCCTTGTTTCTGTCTAAGAATAATAAATTTTTATCTACTCTGATTTATTTATGTATTATTTATTCGCGATGGGAATTGGGGTGTTACATAAGTGGTATCAGAGCAGGTCGGCCCGTCCAGCCAAGTTGTTGAGTCAGTTGGTGTGACAGTTGAATACTGTCGATGTTGTTTGTCCCTTAGTACATGATATGTGTGTGAAACACTGTCAGTACTTTCTGGTTTTCTAATCCGTTGTCTTCAGGTGTGAGAATGAGATAAGTGGGGGAGAAGCTGGTACTTCTCCAAGTTGCTTCAGTTGTGGAGCGTTGGTTGCAAGATTGTAAGTGTTATTTGGACAGTGTTGTTCCCGATTCCAGAGGGAATACGGAGGTAAGGTTTATGTTGACTAAGGATTTGTGACTTAGGTAGTTGTGTGCACAGGATGCAAGAAATGCTATTATAGTTTGGTAAAGACGGTTTATGCCCCATCATGATTGTCGGGTGTCTATTGATAAATTGAGGAACTGATCACCCTTAATCTCTTGTTGATAGTAGACGAAATTATGTTGGATGGAATAGACGTGTCTTTCAGGCTTGATAGTGTGTGCAATGAGTTATTTGGAATTTAAGAAAATGGTTACAGATTGTTTTGTTGAGTCGATAAAGATTCTTATATCGGAAGATGAGACGGATTAGAGGTTTTGGTATGTTGGTTCAGTTGGGAAGTCGTTGAGAGGGAACGATTGGGTATCGTTAATGGTTGTTCTCAGAGAGTAGAGATTGAACTTAATTGGACGAAGGTGAATAGTTGAGGTTTATATCTGCTAAGTAAGTAGAAAACTCTTAGTAGATGGGACTAAGATGTTTGTTTTGTCTGTGATGATAGTGTTTTGGAAATTGGCAGGAAGTCACAGTGATGGGCCGTCAGTTGTGCATGGTTTTCAAATGTGTTCTTGGATGGAACATTAGGGTGTTGTCTTAGAGAGCTCCAACTTTGTTAGTAGCAACAAGGAAGGATGATTGAACGAAATAACAAACATGATGTGTGTAATGGTATTGAGACTACGGGAAGCCAAACTTAGAGTTCTGGTGAGGTTTGGAGTCTTTGGAGTTTTAGAGCATTAATGGAAATCTTGAGAAAACCCTAGGTGTGGATGTAATATTTGAGAGTTCTTTTTGGTTGGTTGTTGCTACATGTTGGGATTTATGGAATTTGGACTGTCCAGAGAAGAAATTGTGTATGGATTACTGACAGTTGATTAAGGTAACGATGGAGAACAAGTGTCCACTTTCATGAATAGATGACTGGAATGGTTTGGTTGAGTTTGAGTGAAATTGCAAGTGTTTAGAAGGTTTGATAAGAGTGGTGAATTGTGTGAGTTGAGGCTTTGATCGATTTAATGTGACTGGTTATGGTTGTTATCATCGGGATAGGTTGTTATTTACTCGGTTAAGCTTGTATGTGAGTAACCAGTTACCCAGGGAAAATTTTTGCAAAAGCTTTAAGAATTTATATCTTTTGGAATTTGGTTGGGCATTACAACGTACAATGATGTTATTTGGTGTTAGTAATGCGTCTGTAATGTTTGTGGAGTAGAGAAATCGTATCTTCCATATTTATTTGGATAAGTTCGTAGTGGTTTTAATTGAGGATATTCGGACCTGTTATAAACTCAGAGGAAGAACAGGTAGAGTGGTTGAGATTCGAATTACAAGTGTTGAAAAGAGACGAAGTTTTATGCTAAGTTATTCAAGTGAGAATTTTGGTTGAAAAAGTTTAGTTTTCTTGGATATGTTATTTCAGATGAGAGTATGGTTATGGATCCATCGGAAGTAGATGAAATTCTACAATGAGAGGCTCCGAAGTTGGTTGAGGAGATTAGAATCTTTTCGAACTTTATTTGGTTATTACCGGAGGTTATGGAAGGTTTTTCCAAGTTAGCATTTTCGTTACTTCGGTTGACTTGTAAAGGGTAAGTCGTTTGCTTTGGATGTTCATTGTGAGGAAAGTTTCAGAGAGCTAAAGTAGAAGTTGTCTACGGCTCCAGTTTTGATTCTGTGTGATCCTAATAAATTGTTTGTGAGGTATTGTGATGTGGCTTTGATGAGTTTAGTCAGCGTGTTAATTCAAGAGGGTAAAGTCGTAGCTTATGCTTTACGACAATTGAGGATTCATAAGAGGATCTATATTAATCAGGATTTGGAATTGGTTGCGGTTGTAGTGTGTTGGAAAATTGGAGATATTATCTTTAAGGTCCTAGGTTCGAAGTGTTTAGTAATCACAAGAATATTGAGTACTTGTTTGGTCTGAAGGAATAGAGTATGAGACAACGAGGATGGTTAGAATTCGTGACGAGTTATGAAGTTGGCTTGGATTATCCTTCGGGAAAAGCTAATGTTGTGCCTGAAGAGTTAAGTCGATAGCCTTTGCATATGGTGGTTTTGATGGTCAAAGAATTAAAATTATTTGAGCAAATCAAAGACTTGTGTCTGGTGTATGAGATAACATAGGAGAGTGTGAGGTTGGGAATATTTAAAGTGAGCAGTGATTTTTGGCGAATATGAGGAAGAGTTAGACTTTGGACGTGAGATTGGTAGTTTTGATGGGTTACGAGTAATCAGAGTGCGCAGCAGAAGCGTGATGTGGCACATTTTGTATATGCGGGTGGGACTGGTAAGAGTTCATAGGTTGAACATTGGGAACATGTAGGAATGGTGAGACTATTGGATGTTTCAGAATGGAAGTGTTAGGTGAAAGGTTTAAATATTATTCATGGGCTACTGTGTAGATAGATGTTTTGGTTGTATGTTCGATTGGTGAATCGTAGCATTGTTGCAATATTGTTGTGTGGCATGGATATTGGTATTGTGGTTACGCAGAGTTTGTTGAAGTGATGTTGTGTCGTGGAACTTTATGTTCTTGTTTGTGTTGCCTCGTTTCCATCGTGATGGTCCGAGTGCGAGTAGCTAATTCCTATGTGTGTTCGTAGCTTGGGTATTCTTCGAGTCGTGAGTTAGTCGTCAAGTGCATTGTATGGGCTTTGCATCTTGTCATTGTAGTGGTCGTCGTGGTCGTGTCGTTGTTGTAGCTGCTGTTAGCAAGGTGGTTTGTCAGTTTGTGTTATTCGTGGTGCGTCTTTGGTTGGCATGTCGGTTTGTTAGTCGGATGCGAGAGTCGTATCCGAAGTTGTTCGTATCGGTTATATTTTCGAGGACGAAAATGTCCAAGTGGGGGAGAATTGTAACACCTTATTTTGTCTTATTTATTTAATCGAGTCGATTTAATTATTTTCATTTTTATATTATTTTATTCTTGACTTTTATTTGGCAATATATTATTTTTCATCGTTATTGTGTTTTATCGCATTTTGAGAGTGTTTGCGAGATATTTGAGCTGAGGGGTATTTTGGTCTTTTGCTTGGTTATTTTTCATAAAATAGAAACATAGAGATTAGAAAGAGAGAAAATAGAAAGAAAGAAAAAGAGAAGAGAGAAAGGAAGAGAAGGGAAAGAGAGGAGAAGAGGAAAATCGACATAGCTCCGTTTCAAGCGCGATTAATCGGGTAAGGGTGAGAAGTTTCGATTATATCTTGCATGTGTATGTATATGTGTTGTTTGTTGTAATTGTTTTGGTTGTTTTCACAACTTTTTCTCATTAATAAATTGATGAACAATTGATAGAAATCAATATTTTCACGGTCGAAACTCGATATAAACTGCGTATAATACTTGTTGTTAGGATTGGAACATGTTTGGGTTGATATATTGTGATTTGGAAGTGTTTAGATGAGATTTGGAGATGATTTTGGTTGATTTTCGTAGCAGAAACTCTGCCGGAAAAATTCTGGGTTTCGCTGCCTATACGCGTAACAGGCAAGGCAATACGCGTATTGGTTAGGGAAATACGCGTATGGCAATGGGAAAATGTGGGCATTACGCGTATGGAACCCATTTTACACGGCCCTCTGCTGAAATGCGTAATGGTACGCGTACTTGGCAAGGCCTTACGCGTAACGTGGGAGGCAATACGCGTACTAGGTTCTTAGTGGAAGTTTTGGGGAGAATTCAGTCTCTGCCCATACGCGTAGAACTTTGGGCAATACGCGTATGGATGGGCGAGCGAACTGGGCATTACGCGTATGGCCCAAGGCAATACGCGTATGACCAGAGAGGGTGCAGAGTTTTCCCGATTTTGCGTTCGATGCCGTAACTTTTGATCCGTAACTCGGATCGAGGCGTTCTTGGTACCGTCAGAAAGCTATTGAGATGTTCTTTCTTATTAAAATGGTTTTGATATTGGTCGCCGATTTAATTGTGTCAGGAATTTGGAAATGTGTTGTTTTGTCGACTTTTACCGTCTTAACTGTATGTGATTGACGTGTTATCATGCAATATACTTTTGATATATAACTTATGAATTGTGTGCTGTGGTATGATGTGAATGCATGTGATGAAATGTTGTAATGATGGTTTGTGTCCTAAGGGCAAGTAAATGCAATGTGTTGTGTTTGATCGTATATGCATGATTATGGATGTTGGAGTGGTTCAAATGGTTGCGTATATGTATGCATTTGATTGTCATGAGTCATTGTATGCCAAGCATCATGATATGCATTCTTGTGATGTCGTGTGCCCTAGTGGGTGTGAGCGATGAAACGGTTCCAGAGGGAATCCGCTATAACATCATGTGCCTTATACAAAGAGGACCTAAAGCGATGATTATAGACGATCGTGTGCCTTATACAAAGAGGATCTAAAGCGATTGGATCGTGTGCCTTATACAAAGAGGACCTAAAGTGATCCATAAACGTCGTGTGCCTTATACAAAGAGGACCTAAAGCGACGGGGAACATCGTTTGCCCGACGGGGAGTTACACTAAGTAACAAGCGATGATTCCAATTGTTCCTGAGTGAACTAATGATGAGAATGATGGATGGATGGTACCGCATTTGCATAGAGTCGTTGTTTCGGTCTCTTTGCATTTACATAAATCATGAATGGATTGATTATGTGTGGAAATCATGAATGGATTGATTATGTGTGGGGAATTGTGAATTGATTGATTATGTGTTGAACTCGTGATAGCATTGGTGATTTGAGATACATTTGTGATAAATGCGTTGGTTATGGATGATATGTTTTATGTATAGACATATGCTATGTTTGTGGAGATGTTATACATTACAATGATTGTATTAATTCTCTATGGTATGTTATATATGAATATACGTGATGTGGAGGTGTATTTCCATCTGTTATAACTTTGGGATGCATTAGGTATGAATATGTGATTATGTTGGTATAAATGATATATGCTATGTTGTTGGATTAGTAGAAAAATGTTATGTATCTGTGGCATGCTATATGTATTAGTATGTGATGCTTGTGGTGAGAGTAATTATGCATGTGAATTTATATGTGTTTGCATATTATTATGCAATCTTGATTTAGTTGTTATTTCTCACCCTTCTGCTGTGGTTTGTTGCTCTATGAGGCAATTGCAGATTAGTATCTTGGAGGCTTTTGTGAAGACTAGTTCTCCATCCTTTTGTCGGTCTGTCTGCTCTGATACGTAACACGGGAGTCGGGGAACGCTTTTGTTATAAATATGTATACATTTGTAGGATCTATTTGGTATTACCTTTGTATGAATATTTTGATGTTATAAAACAATTTATTTTGTAAAACAAGTCAGGTATGGATCTTTCCGCTTTATTCCATAATTGAACTTTCCTTTTGTTGGAAAAAGTTTCCCTTTTAGGTTTGTTCCATTTTGTGTTATGTATCAAATTTATGAGCAGGGATTGTGTTTTCTTTCTTTAAATGAGGCATCTTTGTTTCTGTCTAAGAATAATAAATTTTTGTCTACTCTGATTTATTTATGTATTATTTATTCGCGATGGGAATTGGGGTGTTACAACCAACGGTTCCAGAGCCAATGATTTTTCCTTTCTGGTTTCCTCAAAAACTGAAGAAGCCTCCAGGCTTAAGTTCTATACTTTGGAACATATACCTTCTTCCCGTCATGTGTCGCGAGCAATCACTGTCCAAGTACCATGACTGATGTTTCAACTGAGCTGCTAAGGATATCTGCAACATAGATTATCTTGTCCTTAGGTACCCATTTTTTGGGTCCTCTCTTGTTAGCTGTCCCCGAGTGTTTCACAACTTTGGGCTTTTGTGCAACAGGATAATCATGTGGAATTTGTGCATGATATTTAACTTTAGAAATAGATTTCTGTGTCGGTGGGGGTTCTTGTGCAAGCTCAGAGCAAACAATCTCAGTGGCAGAAGGCACAAAATAGTCATAAAGAGGTTTTGGTTTAACCGTTTAATTTTTTTCAATTTCAGATGATTCTGTACATCCCAGACCTTTATTACCATTTCTGCTTACTCCATAGATCATGGAAGCTATTCTGCTTCTATATATGCTTTTAGCAAGAAAATACTGGAATGCTCTATCATACTTGTTGATATAGCTTGTGTCAGAGACATTGGAGATTAATTCTTCTTCTAATTTACCAACTTTACTTTTCAAGGCATAATTACTATTTTTAAGAAAAAAATGTTTTCATTTAGAGAAGAATTATTCTGCTCAAGCTTATCTTTTTCCTCAGAAGCAATTACATGTGATCTTTTAAGATCTTTGTATTTACTCTGAAGAGTTTGATACTTTTCCAGCATTTTCGAAAGACATGACTCTAATTCACAACGAGAGAGTTTAGATAATACCTCTGAATCAGAGTCAGAGTCTGATTCTGATGATATTATGTCTTCTGGTTCTCCAGAAACTTCATCGTCAATTGTTGCCACTAGCGCAACATTTGCTTGTTCTTGATCAGAGTCTTCTTCTTCAGAATCAAAGTCGTCCCAAGTTGCCATCAATCCTTTCTTCACTTTGGAGAAGTTCTTCTTAGGCTTCTTGTCTTTCTTGATCTTTGGACACTCGTTCTTGTAATGACCTGGCTCATTACACTCATAGCAGATAACTTCCTTTCCGGAGTTCTGCTTCTTCTGTCCAAATGGTGACTCAGAGCGACCTTTGTTTCTTCTAGATCCTCTGATGTTTCCTTGCCTATGCTTCCAGTGTTTGTTGATCCTTCTGGAGATTAGCGACAGTTCATCTTCTGATTCTTCCTCAGCTTGATAAGCCTTTTCCTTTTCAAGTTTAGACTTAAGAGCTATAGATTTGCTTCTCTTATGAGGTTCATCTTCTTCCAGCTCTATCTCATGACTTCTTAAAGAACTAACAAGCTCTTCAAGACTTATGCTGTTAAGATCCTTGGATAGCTTTAAAGCTGTTACCTAAGGTGTCTATTTCTTGGGAAGACTTCTGATGATCTTTTTAACATGATCAACAGTTGAGTAACCTTTGTCCAGAACTTTAAGTCCTGCGACTAGCATTTGAAACCTTGAAAACATGGTCTCAACTGTCTCATCATCCTCCATTCTGAATGTCTCATATTTTTGGATTAGGGCCAGCGCCTTTGTCTCCTTAACTTGAGCATTTCCTTCATGAGTCATTCTTGAGAATAAAAAATATATTTGGCAGTATCTCTATTTGTCATCTTCTCATACTCAGTATAAGAGATAGCATTTAGCAATATGGTTCTTGCCCTGTGATAATTCTTATAATCTTTCTTCTGTTGGTTGGTCATATCACTTCTGGATATTTTAGCACCTGTAGCATCAACTGGGTGAGTGTAGCCATCGACACTAGATCCCAAAGATCTACATCATAACCAAGAAAGAAACTTTCTATTCTGTCTTTCCAGTAGTCAAAAGTTTCACCATCAAAGACTGGTGGTTTGTCAATGTAATGATCTTTCTCTTCTACTTCAACTGGATCGGTACCGAACACGGTGAAGTGTTGATAAATCATTTTATCACAATCAGAACCAGACTCTGATACCAATTGAAGGTGTGAGAAAAACACAAGAAATGGGGGGTTTGAATTGGGTTTTCAAAATGAAAGCTTTTTGTGAAACTCAAACAAAGATCACAAATAGACTAACAATAGAGAAAGACACACGATATATCCTGGTTCACTTGAAAACTATCAAGTTAATCCAGTCCACCCGCCAAGGTGATTTCGCCTTATACACGAGGACTTAATCCACTATAACAAAACTGATTACAACTGCACTAGCAACTACTGGTGACTATCAATACACAGACTAATCGTCTCTTATTAAGGATTCTGACCCAATTGGTCCCTTAAGGAATTCAAACAACTGTTTGATCAAATAAAATCTTTACAATGAAATGCTTCTTACATAAGCTTATATAAACACAATTTCTAGCTCAATATAACTTAGAGAGAATCTATACAGTAAGAACAATCGTCTTCTTTGTATTGAGGTGCTTTACTGTTCACTCATGGATTTCTCTATTTCTTGAGTTCTTTCTCGTATGAATCAATGTTTTGAATATCTCTCTTTTTCACACTTATTGTCACACATGATTCTTTGAAAGATCAAGTCTTTATATAGCCAGAAATAGATCCGTTGAAGGGCAGATCAGAAATATCATTAAAATACTGGCGACTTGAAATAATGTCGTTATGTTGGGATGAAAATCGTACACTGAAATTGTCCTTTGTACCACCAAATAAGGGTAGTGGAAAAGAACGTTTTTGATCTGTACTATGCACTATTTTCCCTCGCAAACATTTCATCTTCTTCTATCCATCAGAGGCTTCTGAATTGATTTGAGCATGATCAAAAGAGTGAATCACTGGGTCTTCAGAGTCTTGAGTCTTCAGAGTCTTTAGAACTTGTTCAACAAAACCTTGTTTTCAGAGTCTTTAACACTCCTTCTTCAGAACCCTTGGTTATCAGAAACATAAGTCTTCAGAGTCTTCAGAACTTGTTCAGCAGAACCTTGTCTTCAGAGTCTTCAGAACTTGGTCTTCAGAAACTTAAGTCTTCAGAGTCTTCAGAACGTTGTTCATCAGAACTTTGTCTTCAGAGTCGTTAGCACTTAGTCCTCAGAAGATAAGTATCAGAGTTAAATTCAGAGCCAGAATCCAAGTGAACATTGCAGCAACAACATATTGTCTTCTTAGAGTCTTTCTGAAGCACAGTAGATTAGAAACAATCTTGCTTCTTTGACGCAGAAGCGACTATTTGAGAATTTGAAAGTGACATTTCACATGATCTCTATCACAGTCAGAGCTATCTTTATCAGAGTCAGAATTATCTTTAATAGCGTCAGCATCTGTTTGTCAATACTTAAGAAAACAAACGTTAGAGTAGCAAAATTGTTCTCACACAAATACAACTTTGTTATTATCAAAACAAAGAGATATCTTGCAGAACCAAATCTTGTTCTAACATTAAGAAGTTAAGAATCTCATATGCGAAGTAGACATCGCACAAAAGCTATAAAAAACAAAACGAATAAAAAAATACCAAGTGAAGTTAGGGAATGTTTTCGTCTTCAATGGGTGTTATTTTCTAGGTTTCGAACAAAATGTTGGGTTTTCGTCTTCGCTTAAGATTGCCGTCTTCGCTGGGTTTTTTTGGGTGTGGAACGAGCAATTGCATTTCTTTTTTACAAATGTTTTAATTAAACATTACATTGATTAATAAAATATAATTTATGATTAAAATATCATTTACAATAACTTTAATTTTATATTATTAAATAAAAATTACATTAATAAATAAAATATCATTGTATTGAGAACCACATCATCAAATTAATGTCACGTATTAGTAAAAAAATTGACACATCAGCCTTTTTTTAATGAAAAATGGGCATGAGATCAAAACTGTTTAAAAAATAAATAGGAGGACAAATTTCGTGAGTTAGGTAAAATAGGAAGATCAAAATTGTAATTTAGCGTAAGAAAATTCATCTTAAAAAAATAAAAAATTGTAGAAAACTATTGTAGTTTATATAAGCGTTTATGTATTTTGAATTTTTATCATTATAGTTATAAATTTTATAAAAAAATGTAAAATATATCTTTAATCAGATATTTACATTATTTTTAAGCCTCCACTAAAATAAATTGTTGGATCTGCCACTGATTGTCATTTATAATAATATTACATTCATGTGTTCTTTTATTAATAGTTAATTTTGCATCATGTAAAAAAACAATGCAAAATTATATCAGAAGTCCTTTAAGTTATTTTTTAGTAATTGTTCTTTTTAGTTTTTTTTGTAACAATTTTACCAAATGTGCACATCATTACCGTTTTGGTGACAATTATGCATACAATTATTTTGAGTGGTATAAAAATGGTAAAGTGCAATAGAAAATACAATAATCATATATGTTTAAATGTTAAAAATATAAATAAAAAAATCCCTTAAATGATCAAATTATTAAAAAAAACTTAAGGAATAAATGAGTTAAAAAAATAACTTAAAAGGACCGGGTTAATTTTGCCTTTATAATAAACAAAAGTTTTGCTTTCGCTCAACGTTCATTTTTTTTAATCATATGATTAATAGGATACATGAATGAATATAATAATATATTTTAGTGAGAGATTGAAATTAATTAGAGAGAGATACACGAAGCTACCAAAGATATGAAAATCAAAGGTAGCGAAACCTTAACCGATATTTTCTTAGAGAGAGAAAGTCCCCCTTCTCTCTTTATTTGAAACCCTAATTTTTCCCTCGTTCCCTATCTCACCTTCCGCCATATTTGACGCTCACACTCTTTTCCCTGAAACTGCGGCCACCTCCAAACATCAGTTTCATCCCTTAGAAGCCATCCAAATCCTTTGTTGAAGCTATTGGGAATGTGTGCAATATCCCCACTAGTCAGCTTCCCGTTCCCTACGTCAAAGAAGATAGATTATCCATATCCATTCTAGAAGAAGAGTATCTCTTTGGGGTAGATGCTTGTAAGAATAACCTTATTGGTAGAGTGTTGTGGCCTAAGGGAACTTCTGTGAGTGCAACTTCTCCGTTAGATGTTTTGCATGATGTCAAAACTATAAGAAAACTTAGCATTTTTGTACGTCAGACGGTATATCTGAGTTTGTGTGGCACCCATGCATTAGAGGTCTTAGGAATCATCAAAAACCACCTTGAAATTACCCAAAAAAATGAAAAACAGCTTTTTGCACAAAAATGAACTGCATGTGTCGGCATATACACATTTCAGGCCGGCACATGTAACTCAATATTAAAGCCTGTAGACTCTGACTTGGTTGGGCCGACACATGGCTAGTTTCTATCGGCACATACTGGAAGTTTCAACATTATGTGCCAGCACATACGTGCTTCATGCCGGCACATCCACTGTCCTAAATAAGGTTGAAGTCTCTGTTTGATTTGGGTCGGCACATAGGTCCTTTCAGGTAGGCACATGCTGTTATTTTTGACATTATGTACCGGCACATCCAACCTTCAGGCCGAAACATGCTGTTTAAGTTGGACAATTTTTTAATTCCTTTTATTCCAAAAATTACCTCTTTGCCACCAAACTTCCAAAACTATAAATACATCATTCATGCTTCATTCCAAATCGGTGATACCATAAAATTAACCTGCATTTGCTCATCATCTTCAACCTCCGTCCTATGTCTACACACTGACAAATCACACATAATAATTTTTTGTTGGGGTGTCAGCTAGGCGAAGGCATGATAACTTCCGATTAGGTTCTTGTGTAGCCGAGAATATCGGGTTGAGATATGTAGGGGTCTTCATCCGGAAAAACCGCGGGTTTATCCTCCAAGATTGTGTGTCGATTTGGGGGTTTTCGTGCAAGACGTTCAAGAGAAAATTGCAACGTTGTGAAAGCCTTTGGAGATAAAGTACGCAAAGGATCCTTTGGAGATAAAGAACGCAAAGGAAGTAACAGAGAATGAAGAATCAAATTGAAGTCTTGTGGAACAATCGATGCAATTGATCGCGCGGGAAAGCTTGGAGATAAAGAACGCAAAGGAGTAGCAATGTCGACAAGTCAATTGACATCCATTATTATCTTGGTCTTTTTCAAGATGAAAAGAAGATAAGGGGTTGAATTAACATCTAAATCGGCGAAGTTTTTATGGTAGCTATTGAACACTTCTCTTGTACATTGACTTTTTGCATAGTAAGAAAGTATCTTAATTCCACATTGGAAATTAGGTGCAGACGTACCCACACGCGAGGATGAAAGTGGGGAACTGCATAAACAAATACTCATGTGGATCTCTTTATTATCTCTTTACTTGTGTCATACCCCAAATTTTGACCACAAGATTTCCCATCATTGTGAGGATCATTACCACAATATGGATGTGCCATCATACCTCATCAATCTCCTCAAGTCAAGGATTGTTGAGCATCCACTACAATCAAGAATTAGGGTTTCAAGCCCTCTCAGAACACTTATACAAAAGATCAATCAAGAAATGACATGATCTTCAACTTGTTTAACCTCTCAAAACATCCATGAAGGATCAAGAGGTCTCCCATATCAAGAATCAAGCACAAGAGTGCAACATCTCAAGCTGGTCAAGCCTCAAGATCGCTAGTGTCACCAAATTAGGGTTTTGGTTGACCAATGCCTCCAGATGAAAATTTTCATCTGGGCATGATCCAATACCTCAAAACTTGATCCAAGAAGCTTAAAGGGACCTCATGTATCCAATCATAAAGTCAAAACAACCTCAAGGGGAGCATTCATAAAAAATATTAAGAATTAAGGTTTCTTGACCTAATTCACCCCTAAGTTAACTTTTGAGACAAGACATGAACCAAGACCTCAAGAACTTATTTGAGGGCCTCAAATAACATTTATCCATTTACAATAATGGATTGATCCAAGAAGCTTGATTCACAAGTTTCAAATTCATTTGTACCACAATTAGGGTTTTGAAGAAAAAGTCAACTGTACCTTTGACTTTGGACCAAGACATGCTCCCAAACCTTGGGACATGATTCAAGAAACTCTAAAACACCTATGGAATCCATCCATTAGGTTTGAATTAGGTCAATAACTTGATTTCATAGAGGATCACACAGTTTGGAATTCATCTGACAAAAAGTCAACTGTGCCTAAAGTCAAGTTTGACTTTTTGAAAATTTTCACAAATATGGCTCCTCTAAGTCAAAAACAATGTTAATGCATGATTTTGATCATCATTCATCAAGAAAAATCAAGAAAAGTGAGGTTTCTTGTAAAAGGGGCAACCATAGAAAACTTAAAATTTTCTAAGTTATGAAACAAAAGTGATTTGGTACCAACTTTGCAAGGGCATAACTCCCAAACCACAAAGCCATTTGCTTCCATCCAAAGCTCAAAGGAAGTTCACATGACATACTTCAAATATGTCAACTACATCTCATTCCAAATCATCATGAATTCTGAGTTATGGTTGAATCAAAATCACTAAAACATGAAAATGCTTCTTTTTCCAACACTTAGAGAAAATTCTGTCCAAGACAGATTTTAGGTAAAACACCAAAACTTGGGAGATGTTTACACCTAGTTACAAGAAGAATTAATCTCAAATGTAAACATCAAAGTTGTTATACATGTTGCCAACAATCCAAAGAGATCATTGGCATGAAACAACTTAACTTGAGCCAAGATCTATGGCTGCCACAAGAAGCATTGTTGCAACTGTTTTCATGACAGTTTAGATGTTTTCTTGCAAGCTATGATTTTTTAGTCAAATGCAATGATCACTATGCCAAACCAATTCAATGTGATCAGAGTGACTCCTCACAAACCTGCAGGATAGTGCCAAAGAGCCAAGGAAAAATCTCATGAGAATGATGAAGTTTTGTCATGTAAGCCTTGAATTTCAAAGGCAATTATGAGCAAATGGTGCATATTCAAGATTCCTATCCCTTGTAGTCAATATGCTCTAATAAACAACATTTAAGAGGTCTGCAAATTGTGGATTGAGTCAATACATAACTGAGCTATTTGGGGCTGCTATTGTACCTTGTGTAAGAAGCAATTATGCCAAGCCAAGGCCATTGAATTCAGTTCTTATCCTTCAAGTTCCAACTATTCATGCTTGACAAATCTATTCACCTATAAATAGAGTTTTCTTCTGATGTTTACAAACACACCAAAGCAACTTACAACATAGCTTTCTCTCATTTCCTTCTTAAACACAAAAACTCCATTTTCTTGAGAAGGCACTATCGGGTTTTGAGTTGGAGACCAATGCAACTCAAACCAATGGTTCACACACCTCATATACAACATATATGAGTGATCTAAACCCTTACATTCAATCTGTAACATCAAAATCTTCAAGTCACCAGCCTCTTGCTCAATTTTGCCTCAAAGCTGCAGATTGAGTCGTGTCAAGTGATTCAGAAGGTTTCAATCCAGTCTCAACATTGGAATAACATCCTTTAGGGTCAAGGAAGCTATCCAGATCATCTAAACACATCTGTAACATCTCTAACAGAGAATTTGATTCTCACTTGCAAGGTTAGCTTCCTCAAAACTGAACTCATTAATTCATGCATCATAAACGTCCTTTCAAGTTACCGATGCATTTCTGATAGTTCATAGATCATTTTCCCTCAATCAATTGCTTCATATCTTGTACATATGAAATTTCATTTTAAATTCTGTTTTTAGGGTTCATACGATTTCAAACCATTTTCTTTCAATTCTTTGAATTTTAATAAAATTGAGTAATGTCATTCAATTCCTCGTTGAAAAATGAACAAGCTTCGTTTTTGAATCATCCAAAATGGTTGCGTATTAATGGAGATACGATTTAAGGAAGATGATGAAGATGAAGGTGATGTCCATGGCGCCATTCTTCAGAATCAAATATAGTTTTAGTATATATTATTCAGTTGCCAATATATGTTTGAATTGACATTGCGCCCTAGTGGAAACACTAGTATTTGTATGTGTGTGTAGCGAGAGAGAGGTATGAGGTTCGAATCCCCCTCGTCCTAGACCTTTTGGTATTTTTTTTAACCATTTTTTCAAAAGAAGGTTGCCTATATTATTCACTCTTCTCATTCTCTATCAGCCAACGCACCTGGCTCAGTTGGTATAGTTTTAAACCCTCCACCCCAAGGGTGCGGGTTCAAACCTTGGGAGGACCATCCCATTCTTTTTTACCACTTATTTTTTTTTCACATTTTTCACAATTTCTTAAATAACTTCAAAAATTAATTTCTCTTTCAATTTCAATCATTTTTTAATGATTCTTTTTTTCAAAATTCACAAATATGTTAAAGTATTTTATTCCACAAAAAAAAAGATATTATTTATTTAATATATTTTGAATTTTTTGAAAAGAATTCCTTTTTAATTGTGTTTAAACACTTAAAAAAATTCTTTCTCTTGATTTGTCAAATTCAAATGGTTTTCAAATCATTCTATGAATGAAATATGTTTTTTTTCAAGCATTTATCCAAGACCACAACTTGTTTTTCACACATGTTTGCTAATTTTAATCATTTTTAAAATGATTTTATCCAAATAAAAATGCATTTTTTCAATTAAATTAGGGTTTTTATTATTTTCACCCTCACAAACATTTTTCAAAACACTTTTGGGCCTCCTAATAGAATTTAAGTCCCATCCCTTTGTAAATAATCCATTTTTGGGCCTCAGTCATTGTATAAGTCCCGATACGATTTTAAAAATCTCGGCACGATCGCCATTTTCAAAACAATGTTCATCTGGGCATCTCTTTGAGTTATAAGCCCCAACTTTTGTATAAAAACATTTTTGGGCCTCTTGATAGAGTGTAAGTCCCATCCCTTTGTAAATAAACCATTTTTTGAGCCTCAGTCATTCTATTAGCCCCAGTACAGTTTTCAAATAACGATGCGATCGTTGTTTTTCATCTGGGCATCTCTCTAAGCTGTAAGCCCCATCTCTTGTATAAAATTAAACCTTGGGCCTCTAATAGAGTGTAAGACCGGCCTCTTTTGTAAATACAATAAATTTGGGCCTCAGTCATTGTATAAGTCTCTCTGTGGTTTTCAAACTACGACGTGATCGTCGCCTTTTCAAAAGAATTCATCTGAGCCTCTCTTTAAGTATAAGCCCCAAAATTCCTTTTACAACAATTTCTTTTTTTGATTTAGATTCAAATTCATAGTTGTATCAAAACTTTCTTCAATTTCATAAGTAACTAACCATACAGCTGTGGTTACTATGCTGGAGCTTGCACAACTGTAAGTTCTACCATTTTGTTTTAAATACTTGCTTATATATTTCATCTGTATATGTATTCCTGTATATGCTTTCTTAGAGTTTTCCCCAGCAAATTAGGTCTAGGATTAGATCAAACCAGTGGTCACTCTTTCAACACAGTCAAAACTAGTTCCCCGTAGGAAATTCCAGATACAGTTTTGCCTCCTCTTGGGCTTATACAATATGGATCAGAGAAAGGCATTATTCCCGAGACCGTCACTACTAGAAATTTGTACAAGAAATTCATTTCCGCAAAGAGGATTAATTCCCAATGAAACCTCTCTTGAATTTCTTCAAACCCTTGAACTATTCACTAAAGAAAGGATTATTCCTGGTGAAACCTTCCTTGAACTTTTCTAAAGTTTGGACCCACAGGCTTCCTAAAAGCATCCCCAGTCCCCTCTTGGGCTTTATACAAGGACCCTCGGGCTTCTTAGAAGTTCTCAGCCTCCTTTTGGGATTAGTACAAGGACCCAAAGACCTCCTATAGGTATAAGACAAAACTTAGTCATCTTTTGCTAGTTCAATCCTCTAGAGAGTCAGAATTTCAGAACATCAGACCAGTTTAGGGTTCATTCTCATCCCTTAAAACATCAACCTCCTCTTGGGCCTAATACAAAGATCATCCTCTAACTAAGAGTTAACCTCTTCATACCAGTAGGCTTGGAAAGTCTCATCTCCTCTTGGATCTCAAAGAAACCCTCAAATTTCCTAAAGGAAAAAGAGAAACCCTGATCACTTCATCAATTTCCAGTAGAGTTAAAACCTCCAAAGGTTAACAAAACTAAATTTTTAAGCTTCCATTCTAAATTCCCCAGCTAGGGTCAAATTACTATCAATAAACCCTCAGGAAAATCAGAACCTCAAGGCATCTGATAAATCCTCAGCAAGAGTTGATCTCCCAATTTAGACCTGTATCTGGATCTCAATAAATCCCCAGCAGAAGCCAGCCTCCTCTTAGGCTTCATATAAAAAATTCCCTAACCAGCCTCCTCTTAGGCTTTGTATAATGATTCTTCCCTCAGCAATTTTAGCCTCAATCTTGGGCTTTGTACAAGACAGACAAAATATTCTCCTGCTGAGTCAATAACTTTTAGCCTCAATCTTGGGCTTTGTGCAGGACAGATAAAACCCCTCCCCGGTGGAGTCATTTCTTTTTAGCCTCAATCTTGGGCTTTGTATAGGACATATATAAAACTCCCTAGTAGAGTCAACCTTTTGGCTTCAACCTTGGGCTTTGATCAAGGCATACAAAAATCAACATCCCCTCAGAGAAAAAAATCAAAAGTTATCTCTGTAGGAGGACATTTCTCTGTACATCACACATCAAAAAACAGAATCGAAAAAACCAATCCCAGATAACTGTTGTAAGTAGCACACTTTTTGATTCAAAAATCCAAGTTGTGGTCCCTCTTTATCCTGGTAAATCCCTTTTTTCATCTAATTGTTGTAAGTGGCAAGCCTTTGGATTATTTACATCCAAGCCAATGTCCCTCTCTTAGCATGGAAGTCTCCTAAGGAAAAATGGCATTGCTCTACACTGAGTTAAAGTTTCCTCCTTTAGGACAAATCCCTCATAAAGGAAATTATGGCGTTGCTGGATTCCATACATTCCAGTTAAAGTAATTCTCCTTTCTGTGAAAAACAGATGAGATACCTCCCTTTAGAGATGACAAATTCTCTCTCAGTCAAAACTTTAGCTTTAATCTTGGGCTTTGAACAAGACACAAATAACCTTTAGCTTCAATCTTGGGCTTTAAAAAAGACACCAAACATCTTTCCTCCCATAGAATAGGAGGAACTACGATTGCTCTGATTTCCCTATTATCATTACGGGAATACGTAGGCATAAGATTGTGAAATCTTAGCGAGCACACAAATCAAAAACTTTAGGTCCAGTACCTTACCAAAAACATCGAAAAAAACTGAAAACAACAAAAATATTTTCTCAACATTTCTAAAGGAGAAACTTTCCAAATTTATAACAGATAAACACCAGTAAGTAGATAATAGAGAAACATGCCAAAAAATCTTTGGATAACCATATATACGCTGGGTAATTGACAACTTTCCTTTGTATAATCTGACCCCGAACCCCCAATCTCTTAGCATTTGTTAAAGAAAACATTTACATGCAAGGTAAGTTTTAGATATCTTCCATTTCCTTTCCAGGTTTATAGGATAAATAAGAAATAAGAAGGTATCACCCAATTCCAAACATTGCGGTAAGGTGGTCGCGTCACCATCAAAAATTGCACGCTACAGAAAAATGGCGACTCTGCTGGGGATGCTTTAGGATTAGAGTTCCTAAGAGGTCTAGGTTATTTGGCATTTTCTATACTATATATATATATATACATATATTTACTGTCATACTACTTGATACCCGTGTTTAACTTTCTGTCAAATGGGAATGCGATTAATACGCATGTGGAAAGTTTGAGAGAACATTAAGATAAGTGGTGGCATATCCAGGAAACGCTTATAGGGAGTGAATCCCGACCATGCTAACTTGGCAGTCCACCGAATACGCGTGTGTCGATTTGGGGGTTTTCGTGCAAGATGTTCAAGAGAGGATTGTGACATTGCGAAAGCCTTTGGAGATAAAGTACGCAAAGGATCCTTTGAAGATAAAGAACGCAAAGTAAGTAACGGAGAACGATGAATCGAATTGAAGTCTTGTGGAACAATCAGTGCAATTGATCGTGCGCGAAAACTTGGAGATAAAGAACGCAAAGGAGTAGCAATATTGACAAGTCAATTGGAATCCATTGTTATCTTGGTGTTTTTCAAGATCAAAAGAAGAGAAGGGGTTGAATCAACATTAAAACCGGTGAAGTTTGTATGGTTGCTATTGAACACTTCTCTTGTACATCGACTTTTTGCATAGTAAGAAAGTATCCTAATTCTACATTGGAAATTAGGCGTAGACGTACCCACACGCGATGACGAAAGTGGCGAACTGCATAAACAAATACTCGTGTCGATCTCTCTATTATCTCTTTACTTGCTTTATATTTTATTACATAATTTGTCAAATAGCATTAATTTGATTTCATTCCATACGGCTTTTGCATATCTGAGTTCCAATAACTAGGTTCGTATAGACGACATTTGTTGATCCATACCAAAACCTTCCACGCGCACTTTTTTTCAAATAACTTTAAAACCAAAATTTTATTTGGTGATTTTGGCTTAGGTGTCTATTCACCTCCCACTAGACAAGTCGTCGTCGTCTAACATCTTCTCCCCTAACTGTGCAGTAATTAAAAGAGAAGTTGAATTCCTTGTGGAGCTCCATCTCAAAATGAGGTGTAACATCCCTTGGTAAGGGATTTTTTGAATTCTCATTTTCTTGCATCGCAGATGCTCAAAGAGTTTGAGCTTCTACCTCTTGGAACCTCAATCCAAGTATTCTCAAATTGTTCCTGTGGTCCATAGACTTTGTGCCAACAAATGTGAGTCAAGGTTCTACTCAAGTCTGGGTTCACATTCATGGCCTTGCGCAAGAGTATTAGAGGCCCAAAATCATCTTCACTATAGCCAGCAGTCTTGGTACTCCAATTTGTATAGATTCATAATCGAACCGTCCACTCTTTGATCGTTCGTTTGGGCATTTTTTTAGGGTCCTCATAGACATTGAACTTCGAAGTGAGCTTCGTGACAATATTTTGGTATAACATATTGGTTTTTCCTTCTTTGTCGATATAGAATACGAGAAGATCCCAGACTACTGCAACTTCTGTAAATGTTTGGGTCATCTAGAAAACAACTGCATAAGAAAACATAACATGGTTTCGAAGCCCATTGGTAAGAAAACTGATACTGATAAAAACCCTCCTAATGCTCCAGTCCATAACAGTGCTGCGGAATCGAAGGGAGTGGACGTGAATCCCAAGCATATTGATAAGGTAATCTCTAATGTTCCCTTAATATCCCAGGCTATCCCTACTGTCATACCCCAAATTTTGACCAAAAGATTTCCCATCATTGTGCAAATCATTACCACAATATAGATGTACCTTTATGCCTCATGAATCCTCTCAAAGATTGTTGATCATTCACTACAATCAAGAATTAGGGTTTTGAGCCCCCTCAGAGCACTCAGACAAAGGATCAATCAAGAATGGGCCTGATCCTCAACTTGTCAAGTCTCTCAAACATCCATAAAGGATCAAGAGGTCTCCCATATCAAGAATCAAGCACAAGAGGCAACATTTCAAGTGGATCGAGCCTCAAGATTATCAGTGTCACCAAATTAGGGTTTTGGTCGACCAAGGCCTCCAGAGAGAAATTTTCCTCTGGGCATGAGACAATACTTCAAAAAATGATCCAAGAATCCTAAAGTTACCTCATGGACCCAATCAAAAGTTCAAAATAGCCTCAGGGGATGCATTCATAAAAAATCAGGAATTAGGGTTTCTTGACCTAATTCACCCCTAAGTTGGCTTTTGAAGCAAGGCATGAGCCAAGACCTCAAGAAGTATTTTGAAGACCTCCAATACATCATATTGATCCATTTACAAGATTGGATTGATTCAAAGGACTTGGTTCACAAGCAATACAAGGATTCAAATTCATCTGGACCAATTAGGGTTTATGATGAAAAAAAGTCAACTATACCTTTGACTTTTGACCAAGAGATGATCCCAAACCTTGGGACATGATTCAAGACACTCTAAAACACCTATGGAATACATCCATTAGGTTTGAATTAGGTCAAGGACTTGATTTCATAGAGGATCACAACGTTTGAAAATCATCTGACAAAAAGTCAACTGTGCCAAAAATCAAGTTTGACTTTTTGAATTTCTTGACAAACAAGGCTTCCCAAAGTCAAAAACAATGTTAACTCATGGTTTGGATCATCATCCATCAATAAAAATCAAGAAAAGTGGGGTTACATGCAAAAGGGGCAACCATAAGAAACTTGAAATTTCA
The DNA here is from genome assembly GCA_022829125.1 of Lathyrus tuberosus. Classification (NCBI taxonomy): domain Eukaryota; kingdom Viridiplantae; phylum Streptophyta; class Magnoliopsida; order Fabales; family Fabaceae; genus Lathyrus; species Lathyrus tuberosus. The sequence goes on from JALAZF010000185.1 coordinate 10,965,442, forward strand.
CTAAGTCATGAAAAAACGTGATTTCCTCCCAACTTTGCAAGGTCATAACTTTCAAACCACAAAGCCTTTTTCTTCCATCCAAAGCTCAAATGAAAGCTCTCATTACATACTTCATGAATGTCAACTACACCTCATTCCAAATCCTCATGGATTTTGAGTTATGGATTGATCAAAATCACAAAAATATGAAAATGGCCATTTTCCAGCACTTAGTGAAATTTTGGACAGAATCTGTTTTGCATTTTCACCAACTTTGAGGCCATTTTTCATTATGATCCCAGATGATTCAAGACCAAAGTTAAACATCAAAGTTGAAGTATGTTATAGGGGCTTTCCAAAAATTACAAGAGTCTCCCATGGTTAAGCTTGAGCAAGGAGTTATAAGCCTCCAAAAATGACATTTTTCACCCTGCCCACTGATAATGCGATTTTACATAGCATATTTTGCCCCGAATTACATTGATTTATTTTGTTATTTTCGTTTGTTAACATTGTATTTGCGAGTATTAAGTTCATTTTCAGGTATTCTCTCTAAGTCAACCAGCAAGAAGAAAGAAGAAAAAAACAGAAGAAAATAGAAGAAAAGAAGGTGTGTTGACAGCAGAAATAAGATTCTGCATTAAGGAAGCGTTACGACCGTAACACAAGGCATGACGATCGTCACAAGCTTTAAGCTATGATGACCAGCACAAGGCCATGACGACCTGCACAAGCCAACTTCTCAGAAATTAATTTTAAACTACGTGGCCTCTCAAACGGTTACAACTTAACGCAAGCCATGATCAACCAGTCACTCAGAGATTTTCGGTCGTGTGCACCTGCCTGAGATTTTCTCTCCTTGTTTCAAGTCAACTCTCAAAGGCTATAAATGGAACAGTTTACTTCACAAGAGGAGTTCCCAATTTTTTTACGAGATTTTTCCTAAGTTCAGAGCTTTTCATTCCTTGCATTACCTTTCCCATTTTTCTCACTTTCCAAAGCAATAGTTTCCTACACCGGGGAACTATTGCACTTGAATTAATTAGTTAGTTTAGTAGTTGTTTCACTTTAAGTTTTTATTGTTCGAGCAAAGCGAATCCTGCCAGTTTGTGGAGGATCGCGTACTAAAGATTCGTTGTTTCCAGGTTTTTATTCAATTAATATAGTTGTCAATTAATTTTAAATATCATGTCTGCATTAATGTTTTATTGTTTAAGTTTGTGTATGTCTGTTAAAATGTCCGGCTAAATTATTTATATCGGTATGTAATCAAGTCGATCGGAAAGGGGTCCGATCGATCGTAGGTCAACTTTGACACTTTAATTTTATGGTTCCGATTTCTTATTTTAATTGACTTTTGTTACGAGAGTAAGAAAGTAACGAAGGGTACGATCAATAAAACGGGAGTTTGAGATTTTAAACGGATAGCTGAAACTGGACATTAGTTTTAAATACAGCGAGAGCGCATTAAAACCAATTAGGACTTATTAATTTTCAAAAAGTATTTTTAAACTCAAATGGGCTAGCGAGAGCAGACATTCTGATTTAGGAGTATAGTCAGAGTCAATAACACGAGAGTGTGAGGTAAGGACTTTTAAATTGATATTTCTCTACTGAAAACTATTTTAACTAATAGGCCGACGATCTATTAGCTTCCCGATGATTGATGAATTACGTACCGATATTCTGTTATACTTTAATCAAATCTAAATTCTAGTTTAATTATAGTTTCCCGTTTGTACCTTAACTTCTAGAAATCATCCGCCTTAGCTAAACATAGTAACAACCAGATAGCACTAGTTTGTTTATCGGTCCCTGTGGGTTTAATATCTTTTAAAACTATGCGATAGACTGTGCGCTTGCAGTTAGTAAACCCGATAGACTCATAAAGTCGCGATCAAGTTTTTGGCACCGTTGTCAGGGATTGATTTAGTCAATAGTGCGATTCATTTGTTGCGCCGTATAGACTTAGGCAACAAATTCCTTAATTTGTCGGTTGTCTGCCAAGTACTCGCTCAAAAGGCAAAGACCTCACACGACCGACAGACGAACCTGAACGTCTTCTTAGCGTAAAAAGACGAATCCAAGAATACTGCTTAAACCACGATATACCTTTTCCTTTATCAGAACCTAAATCTCAATCCTAATCCGAATCTGAAACAGAACTTGACTCTGAGTCAGGATCAGAAAAAGACATGGCTGATGGACCACAGAACCGTCCTCTTAAGTATTATGCTACTCCTTCTCATCAAGAACTACATAACAGCATTGCTGCCCCTGCTATCAACCGAAATGATTTCGAGTTGAAACCCTCATTGATGTCAGCCGTACAACAACATCAATTTTCTGGAAATCCTACGGACAATCTTAATAAACATTTGACCAAGTTTGTGCAGTACGCGGACACAGTGAAGGCAAATGGTGTGACCGCAGACGCGATAAGACTACGTCTTTTTCCCTTCTCATTAAGAGACAGAGCCTGGGCTTGGTTGTAATCCTTGCCATCGAACTCCGTTACTATGTGGGATGAGTTGAAGAAGGTATTCTTAGCACGATATTTTCTACCAAGCAAAATAGCTCTGCTGAGAGCCCAAATTAATGGATTTCGACAAAAAGATACTGAGTCTCTCTACGACGCATGGGAAAGATATAAAGATATGATGAGGATGTGTCCGCATCACGGTCTTGAAGATTGGTTAGTCATCCATACGTTTTACAATGGTCTCTTGTACAATACAAGAATGACAATAGATTCCGTCGCTGGTGGTACACTTATGGACAAACCTTATGCCGAAGCTTATCAACTCATCGAAAGTATGATTCAAAACCATTACCAATGGGGAGGTGAAAGAACGCCAGTGGAAAAATCCCAAACGAAAGGTGGAATGTACGAAGTTAGTAGCCTTGATCATATCCATGCTAAGGTAGATGCCCTTCCTCAAAAGATAGACAACTTGACCATAACACCCGCAGCCACCGTGGCTGCTGTAGCTCCAAACTGCGAATTATGCAGAGTACTTGGACACGCTGCCCCCGAATGCCAAATTTTGGCAGGAGTCTCCACTGATCAAGTGAATTATGCTCAAGGAAATCCTTATGTAAATACCTACAATCCTGGCTGGAAAAACCATCCAAACTTTTCGTATAAGAATAATAACACTTTGTATGCACCTGGCCAAGCGCCTGCTGTGCCGCCAGGATATCAAAAACCCGCTGCTAACGTTCCTAGAAAGTCTAACCTTGAAACGATGATGGAGAACTTCATTGGTGCACAAGCTCAACAAAACAAGGAGTTCCTTAATCAGAATGTTCACACTAATGAGCAAATCAAACAATTAGCCAACAAGGTTGACGCTCTAGCCACCCACAACAAAATGTTAGAAACACAAATCTCACAAGTGGCTCAACAACAAGTAGTTACCGCTGCCCCAACTGGTAATCTTCCAGGACAAACCCAACTTAATCCGAAGGGACATGCAAATGCTATAACACTTCGGAGTGGAACGAAACTAGAAGGACCTACTGACCCAAGGATCGAAAATCCAGCCATGTACCAAAAGCCTAGTAAGGAGTCTGATAAGGAAGGCGAACCAAAGGAAAACGAAAAGGAAGATGATGCTAAAAAGGCCGAAGAGAAAGAAGAACCATATGTGCCTCCACCACCTTATAAACCACCTATCCTGTATCCCCAAAGATTCGCTAAATCTAAAAACATAGGGCAATTTAAGAAATTCGTTGAACTTCTGAAACAATTGAATGTCACAATACCTTTTACAGAAGCAATCACACAAATGCCCTCCTATGCTAAGTTCTTAAAAGAAATATTAACTAATAAGAAAAAGCTCGAGGATACTGAAACCGTTATGCTTACTGCAGAGTGTAGCGCTATAATCCAAAACAACATGCCTCCTACGCTAAAAGACCCTGGTAGTTTTTCTATACCATGTGTGATTGGAAAGTTTGGCATAGACAAAGCCCTGTACGATTTAGGAGCCATCATTAGCTTAATGCCCTTATCTATTTGTAAAAGGCTCAACATGGGAGAACTGAGACCAACAAGAATGTCTGTACAACTAGCTGATCGATCAGTGAAATTTCCTCTAGGAATGCTAGAAAACGTTCCAGTACGCATAGGACAATTCTATATTCCTACATATTTCATAATTATGGACATTAAGGAAGACTCAAACATCCATATCATTTTAGGAAGACCATTCCTAGCCACCGCCGGAGCCATCATAGATGTGAAAAAAGGAAAACTGACTTTCGAGGTTGGTGAAGAAAAAGTAGAATTTATCCTCTCACAATTCTTCAAAGCACCTGCTATAGAAGATTCGTGATGTTTCCTAGATGTTATTAATGAATGCGTTAAAGAAATGGAAAAACACCAAAATACGTATTCTGAAGTGTTGAGAATTCCAATGCCACCAAATTTTAAAGATGATAATTGGCATGGTGAATACCAAGATAATAATCTAAGTGAATGTCTCGCACTCACTCCTGACCCTATGCCTTGCCCAAAGAAACCAGCTGTAGAACTAAAGACACTACCCAAAGATCTAAGGTATGAATTCCTAGATACAGAACTCGAACGACCAGTTATAGTTAACGCAGATTTAGGACAAATAGAAATCGAAAAATTATTACATGTCCTGAGAAAGTACCCAACTGCCTTAGGCTATAACATTTCAGATCTAAAAGGAATAAGTCCCTCTATCTGTATGCATCACATCATGCTTGAGGAAGACTGTAAAACCTCTAGAGAACATCAAAGGAGAATTAATCCCATTCTAAGTGATGTTGTTAAGAGAGAAGTGCAAAAGTTGTTAGAAGCAGGAATCATATACCCAATATCCAATAGTGAATGGGTTAGCCCAGTTCACGTGGTATCCAAGAAAGGAGGTGTTACAGTCATCAATAATGAAAAAGGCGAATCTGTAGCACAACGTACTCAAACCGGATGGAGAATGTGTATCGACTATAGGAAACTAAACAAAGCCACTCGTAAAGATCATTTCCCTTTACCCTTCATAGATCAAATGCTTGAACGTCTGGCTAAACACTCCCATTTTTGCTATTTAGACGGATATTCAGGATTTTTCCAAATTCCTATCCATCCTGACGACCAAGAAAAGACTACTTTCACGTGCCCCTATGGTACCTTTACCTACCGGCGAATGCCTTTCGGATTATGTAACGCACCTGCAACATTCCAGAGATGCATGATGTCCATCTTCTCGGACTTCTTAGATGGTATAATGGAAGTCTTTATGGATGACTTCTCTGTCTGTGGGGAAAGTTTTGAAGGATGTCTATCAAACCTCGAAATGGTGCTTGAACGATGTGTAAGTGTCAACCTAGTAATCAATTGGGAAAAATGCCATTTCATGGTCCGACAAGGAATTGTACTAGGACATATAGTATCCAACAGAGGAATCGAAGTCGACAAGGCAAAAATCGAAGTTATAAAAAATCTCCAGCCGCCGAAAACTGTTAGAGAAATAAGAAGTTTTCTAGGACACGCCAGTTTTTATCGACGTTTTATTAAAGATTTCTCTAAGATAACCAAACCCCTAACTGAGCTATTAATGAAAGACGTTGAATTCGTCTTTGATGACAAATGCTTGGTAGCATTTCGAACACTCAAGCAAGCGTTAATATCAGCACCCATTATGCAACCCCCAGATTGGAATGAACCATTCGAAATCATGTGCGACGCGAGTGATTTCGCTGTAGGTGCAATCCTAGGACAAAGAAAGGATAAAAAGCTTCATGCAATCTACTACGCCAGCAGACCTTGGATCATGCACAAATGAACTACGCTACCACAGAAAAGGAACTCTTGGTTGTCGTGTTCGCATTGGATCAATTTCATTCCTACCTAGTAGGAGCAAAAATAATCATCTATACCGATCACACCGCAATCAGGTACCTATTAAGTAAAAAAGATGCCAAACCAAGGCTTCTGAGGTGGATTCTACTCCTACAAGAATTTGATTTGGAAATCAAAGACAAGAAGGGCACTGGAAATGTAGTAGTTGACCACCTGTCGAGAATGGAAAACATTCAACCTGAACCAGTACCTATTAATGACGATTTCCCTTATGAAAGACTCTTAGCCCAGTTAGAAAGTAATACAATTGAACAATCTCTGACTTATACGGACGCAGAAACCAATGAAGTGGTAGAATCTGTTTACACTAAAACCACGCTGCCATGGTATGCTAATTTTGTCAACTATCTAGCAGCTGGAGTACTGCCACCTGATCTAACCTATCAACAAAAGAAGAAATTTTTCCACGACCTTAAACACTATTATTGGGACGAACCACTTCTCTTTAAGAGGGGCGCCGATGGTATTTTCCGTCGTTGTGTACCCGAAGATGAGGAAGAAGATATAATTTCTCATTGTCATTTCGCCCCCTATGGTGGGCACGCTAGCACTTCAAAGACTTGTGCTAAGATCTTGCAAGCTAGCCTCTTTTGGCCTACTCTATGGAAAGACGTCCATACCGCGGTTATAAATTGCGACCGGTGTCAACGCACTGGCAACGTCTCTAGACGCGATGAAATGCCTCAAAAGGGCATTCTAGAAGTGGAAGTCTTTGACGTGTGGGGAATAGATTTCATCGGACCATTTCCGTCCTCTTTTGATAACAAGTACATACTCGTCGCTGTCGATTACGTCTCAAAATGGATCGAAGCTATAGCAACTCCTACCAACGACGCACGAGTAGTGAATAAGCTCTTTAAGAACATAATTTTTCCTAGGTTCGGTGTTCCGAGACTGGTAATCAGTGATGGAGGTTCCCACTTTATTTCAAAAATCTTTGAGAAACTTCTATCAAAATATGGAGTCAAACACCGTGTAGCAACACCTTACCACCCCCAAACGAGTGGGCAAGTAGAGGTATCAAACCGAGAAATTATACAAATTCTAGAAAAGACCGTTGCCACCTCTAGGAAAGATTGGTCTTCTAAACTGCACGAAGCTTTATGGGCTTATAGGACCGCTTACAAAACCCCCATAGGAACCACTCTATTTAAACTAGTCTATGGCAAATCTTGTCACCTGCCGGTAGAAATAGAACATAAAGCCTATTGGGCTATCAAAACTATTAATCTAAATTATACCGCTGCGGGCGAAAAGAGAATTTTGGACTTACATGAACTAGACGGACTTAGATTAGATGCCTATGAGAATGCTAGGACATACAAAGAAAGAACAAAAAAAATGGCATGACAGACGCATATCAAGGAAAGAATTTGAAATAGGAGATATTGTGCTTTTATTTAACTCTAGACTCAAATTCTTCCCAGGTAAGCTTCGTTCTAGGTGGTCTGGTCCCTTTGAGGTTACCAAAGTCTTGTTAAGTGGCGCAGTTGAAATAAAAGGTAGATCTAGTGAACCGTTCATCGTAAACAGACAACGTTTAAAACACTATCACTGCGTAGACAATATGGATTATTCAACTGCTCTAAAACTGGCAGAAATGCCTACATTCCCCTTAAGCTAATGATTCTTAAAAACTGTCGATCTCCCGACGTTAAATGAAGTGCTGAGTGGGAGGCAACCCACGAAATTTATTTTTGTTTATTACTTTGTTTCTTTTTATCTTTATCTTTATCTTTTATTTTGTTTTCACTTCATTATTTTTCTTATTATTTTTTTTGTCAAAATTTACTTTACTTACCGATGCGGTATTTTTCAATTATTTTAAAAATCAGTACTGATTATCTCAATTTATGCCTCCAGGATTCTCATCTTTTTCTACCTTCTTCCTTCTCTATTCGCTTTACTTTTCCGATTAACTGATAAGATGGATAATGAAGACACCATGGTTGTGCTATTCAGGGACGCTGTCCAATGGCACCGCTATGAGGCTCTCTCTCTTAGACCCATGGCCCTAACCAAATTCCCCTATGGACCTACCATGACTGCCTTAGGCATAGGAGATAGCATAGACTTTATGTTTAACCAGATAGGTTGGGAGGGTTTTGCTAGGAAAAAGCATCCGACTTATCACAGACTGACCCTAGAATTTTTAAGCTCACTGTCCTACGACCCTAACCATGGCATGGGATTTAATAGGGGTAAGATAACCTTTAGGCTATTTGGGTACACGTGTCGTTTCAACATCAGAGAGATTGCGGAACTGCTGGATTTCCCCAATGGACCCGACGTTTTCTCCATGGCACAGGAGGATTTATTAATGGAAGATGAACTAGAGTAGTATTTCAGGACGACCGTATCATGACCCGCATCCTATGGTGTCCACTGAAATTCACAACCCGGCCATAAGATACTTTCATATGATTTTAGCCTACACCCTTTTTGGAAAAGCTGAGAATGACACCCTAGTCTCTAGAGATGAGCTATTTATTATATTTTGTGTGTTTCAGCCCCGACCTATTAATAGGGCTACTTTTATGCTTGATAATCTCCGTAGGATTTCTCAAGCTGATCATGGTCCCATTTTGATAGGTGGCCTTGTAACAAAAATTGCTGAAGCCATGGGATTTAGGACACGTCTTTCCTGAGTGAACCCTCTAGGCGGATATAGGCCAATGAATATCACTTTCTGTTTTAACCGAGGACTTATTAGAAATCTTGGACCACCCCCGTTTCAACTCCTGATCAATAATGAAGTTGTTTCACATTTTACAATGCCTGATCACGAGCGAACTAGTGTGCATAACCGCCACAACTGGCTATATGATTTAGATGAGCCACAGCCTGAAAAAGAACTTGATAGTCATGTGTCTAATATTGAGATTGACCCTGAAACTCCTCCTCACTATCATGATTTTCCTGAGCATACCATGAATGATACTAATACTGTCCCTCCTGCTAACATCCATGCTACACTTGAAGCTTTCCATACTGAACTTCATGCCATGAGAGACCAACTTTAACTTATCTGTCTTGACGTTATCGGTCTAATGGATACCACCGTTGAGCAACTGGACCACCTGAACCAAGCGGTGGAATCATTGAGACGCGGACGCAACTGATTTTTACTATTTTTGACTTATTTACTGCATTTTCATTTTCCCTTGAAGTATTTATTTTTTACTGTTGGATTTAAAATTAAACTCACCGATGCATTTGCATCTGTTACTGTTACTTTTGGATACTGAACAATTTTGCTTCGGTTAATGCAATTTCATTTCTTTGGTATTTAATTTTATACTCTGTCAATTGCAATTATTTTCATACTACTGTGGTTCAAATATATTACTATAGTGTGAATGTTATGCGTGGTTCAAATATATTTTACTGCGTGGAATGTTGTGTGCCGTTTCCTAATATATGCAATACTGGAAGTTTAGTTGAATTTCATAAAATTTATTGAAATTGAGCCGTTACGACCGTGATAGCTCTGTGACGTCCGTCACAGGTCTCACATGAACGACGATCGTAATAACATCCGTGACGACCATCACAGACTAAAACCCTGTTATATTCGTAACAGAACCCTCGTATCCTTCTTTCTTCCATTTTCCTGCAACCGTCCCACTCACCATTGATTGCCATTGCCACCATAACTCCACACCATTCAATATCACCATTTATTCACCCACTCACCACATTTTTCTCTATTAAAACTCAGTCAATTCACCCCAAACTCACAATTCCACCTCTGTTCCATAACCAACCCACATTCTAAAACCAGAAACCCTTGCATGCACAATGGCTCAACAACCAGACCTTTCAAAGATAATTTTTCGCGATGGCCAAGCAGGTGAGTATCAAAGGGAGAGGTATCTCAAGTTCCACAAACGATCCGTCCAACCAACACTCTATCTTGACATTACCTGTCTTGAAGAGCTCGGCTTGTTGGGAGGAGTTCATTGGATGCTTCATAATTCGAGGCTAACTCACATTTGCACACAAAACCTTCTGTCATACGAAGCTCTGACATTGGAATTCCTTAGTTCCTTTTCCTACAACACCCCTTCAGACGACACACAGTTTCTCACAGGATCCGCCTCTTTTAGGATGTTCAACACTGATTACTCTCTTTCTCAAGACGAGCTTGCCACAATGCTAAATTTTCCACAAGGCGACAATGAGCAGTACCGTGTGCCACGCGACCCAAACTGGCCAAATGTGGCATTTGAAGTATGGAGAACTTTAACAGGCGAAAGAGTTGATAGCTGGGAGGGACTTAATGCTACATATATCCATAACCCAGCTATACGGTACTATCAGCACATTTTGGGGCACACCATCTTCGGAAGAGTCAATAATCATATGGTAAATTCAAAGGAGCTCTTCTTTATGCATTGTGTATTTACACCCGTACCGGTCAACGCCATTTCATTCCTGCTGTCACACATTAGCTCCAGTTGTGCGAGGGGTACCACTGCTTTCTGTTTTGGAGGAATAGTTACCTCTATCGCGCTGGCTTTGAATTTGGGAGACAAGCTTACCCACTTACCTTCTGTGCCGGCGGTATATCTGGATTTGGAACATTGTCACAGCTCACACCTAATCAAACTTAGACGCGACAACAAATACAACCCTGTGGTACGAAACAGGGTAGTGAAGAGTATTGTCTTGCCCTGTGCTGCTCGAATAGATCCAAAAAACATGTCGAACTGGTTATTTGATTTGGATGCACCTGAGCCTGATATGGTTGCACCAGAAGTTTAGGTAAGAGATGATTATGATGAATTGGAGAATGACCTCCCTGAAAATGGCCCTCAGCCACCTGAAACGCAACCAGCTAGCTCAACCTCCCGACGCCGTCGACAAAGTGACCGCACCCCTGCCACTACTGATGACATCCTCGCGGCCATCATGCAGAGAAATGAGTTAGATGCCCAGTGAGACCAGAGACACCAGACTCAGCATGCTGAAATGATGGGTCTCATGTAGCAAATTCAACAAGACCAACGCGAGCATGGAGAGCGGATGGATCGAAGAATGTTAAGCGTCATAGATGAGATGGGCGCTTTAACTATGAGGGTGGACAGCTTGTACGACTACGTCTATCATGTCGGTATGCCACATCCCCATGCACGGGGTGGACAGGGACGAGCTCGTGGCAGATCACGAGGACCTCAGTAGTTTTTCTTTTGTTTTTCTGTTTTCATGTTCCTTTCTTTTTGCACTATTTCGAAACATTGGGGACAATGTTAGACTCAGTGTGGGAGAGGAAACATTTGTTTTAGTTTATTTGCTAGTTTATATTGTTATTTCCTTTTTATTAACTTTAATGTACTTCATGGCTAGTATATGAATATGTTTTTCGTACTATTCAATTTCCCCACTTTATTGCCTTAACATAAATTTTTTTTGATTGATTTATTGCATAACTCGACACGCCTTTAGAGTATATAGGTTGTCTTACGAGTAGGCTATGTTGGAGACTTGAGAAAGTATGAACAAAATTGATACCATCTTGACACCCTGGACCTCTCATATTTGCGTCATCAGCTTGAGTACCTATTATACCGTTACCTTAAGCTGAAAATTCTAATTAGCCCCTAGTAGTTTATATTAGCAGTCAGCACCGTCTAAGCACAAGCTATGTGTAGAGCTGACGAAGATAAGTGATTGATACCTCAAGTTGCTAAAAATTCAAAAATTTCACGCCTTTGATTGTGGAAATAGAAATGCACCAAAGCTAAAGAATGCAAGTGATGCAAAAAGGCAATAGAAATCTGTTGTTAGTTGGTTCAGAGGTATCTGGTACTGAACTCGATAGGGCGGACTACGGTTCGATCCCCCACAACTTGCAAGCAGAATATGTACAAAAAGGGGTACCACACTTGTGTACCAGACCCCTCGTTTAAAGGATCAAAATCACTAAGAGGCTACTCTACTATGTGCGTGCAAAGGCAAAGGGCTTAATGTGATTGCGTCAGAATGAAGACAGGCGAAATAGAAGCATTAGGTGAAGCTATAATAGCATGATTCAGACCGGTATGTAAAAAAGAGGTTTATGACCATGTTCTATGTTTTGTGTCATTAATGTATCTCTGGTGTTTGTTTGAGTATCTATCGTTTCAAACAAAAGGCCGCACAACTATGTACGATTTGGAGGAGTGTCGGGTATGTGTACTGGATCAATGCTTTTGAAATGATTATTTGCTTGAGGACAAGCAAAGGTTCAAGTGTAGGGGAGTTTGATAATGCGATTTTACATAGCATATTTTGCCCCGAATTACATTGATTTATTTCGTTATTTTCGTTTGTTAACATTGTATTTGCGAGTATTAAGTTCATTTTCAGGTATTCTCTCTAAGTCAACCAGCAAGAAGAAAGAAGAGGAAAATAGAAGAAAATAGAAGAAAAGAAGGTGTGTTGACAGCAGAAATAAGATTCTGCATTAAGGAAGCGTTACGACCGTAACACAAGGCATGACGACCGTCACAAGCTTTAAGCCATGACGACCGGCACAAGGCCATGACGACCTGCACAAGCCAACTTCTCAGAAATTAATTTTAAACTACGTGGCCTCTCAAACGGTTACAACTTAACGCAAGCCACGATCAACCAGTCACTCAGAGATTTTTGGTCGTGTGCACTTGCCTGAGATTTTCTCTCCTTGTTTCACGTCAACTCTCAAAGGCTATAAATGGAGCAGTTTACTTCACAAAAGGAGTTCCCAATTTTTTTACGAGATTTTTCCTAAGTTCATAGCTTTTCATTCCTTGCATTACCTTTCCCATTTTTCTCACTTTCCAAAGCAATAGTTTCCTACACCGGGGAACTATTGCACTTGAATTAATTAGTTAGTTTAGTAGTTGTTTCACTTTAAGTTTTTATTGTTCGAGCAAAGCGAATCCTGCCGGTTTGTGGAGGATCGCGTACTAAAGATTCGTTGTTTCAAGGTTTTTATTCAATTAATATAGTTGCCAATTACTTTTAAATATCATGTCTGCATTAATGTTTTATTGTTTAAGTTTGTGTATGTCTGTTAAAATGTCCGGCTAAATTATTTATATCGGTATGTAATCAAGTCGATCGGAAAGGAGTCCGATCGATCGTAGGTCAACTTTGACACTTTAATTTTCTGGTTCCGATTTCTTATTTTAATTGACTTTTGTTACGAGAGTAAGAAAGTAATGAAGGGTACGATCAATAAAACGGGAGTTTGAGATTTTAACCGGATAGCTGAAACTGGACATTGGTTTTAAATACAGTGAGAGCGCTTTAAAACCAATTAGGACTTATTAATTTTCAAAAAGTATTTTTAAACTCAAATGGGCTAGCGAGAGCAGACATTCTGATTTAGGAGTATAGTCAGAGTCAATAACACGAGAGTGTGAGGTAAAGACTTTTAAATTGATATTTCTCTACTGAAAACTATTTTGACTAATAGGCCGACGATCTATTGGATTCCCGATGATTGATGAATTACATACCGATATTCCGTTATACTTTAATCAAATCTAAATTCTAGTTTAATTATAGTTTCCCATTTGCACCTTAACTTCTAGAAATCATCCGCCTTAGCTAATCATAGTAACAACCCGATAGCACTAGTTTGATTATCGGTCCCTGTGGGTTTGATATCTTTTAAAACTACGCGATAGACTGTGCGCTTGTAGTTAGTAATCCCGATAGACTCATAAAGTCGCGATCACCCACACAAAGTCATGAAAACCAAACTTGTGCCACACGATTTTGTCACTCAAGTTTTGCCATTTTTCCAACTTTATCATCTTCCAAAAACACAAAACATCTGATGACTCGCTTGTTTCTTGATCAAGGAGTCAAGAATTCAACTTGGCATGTGCAAAACCATCATGACATGAAACTTGAAATTCAATTTTGGCAAGGTAACATCAATGCCATACATTGAGGTGTCATGACCAGACCATAACACTCCAAGCCACTCAAGATTCAAGTCCAAACTATGAGCATTCAAACCTTCAGAATTGAATGGAGTCAAGATAAGAGAGTTGGCTTGGCACTTTTGGATTATCCAAGTTAATGGCTACAAGCTACATGCCATGATCAGCCTCCAATCACTATTTCTCCTAAAACAAACTTCCTCTACTATAAATAAAGGTCATGTGTGACTGATCAAACCACACCAAAGCATAATACCTCATGCTTTTCATCCAATCACTCTAAAAAACTAGAATCTACTTCTCTTTCAAGTCACTATCGAATTTCCAAATAGGGATCAATTCCATCAAAACCAACCACTCCAACACCTCACATATATCATATATAGGTGATCCATAACCTCAAAACATATCTGGAACACCATAATCACAAAGTTACCCCCCATTTGCTCAAGCTTTTTGGCAAGGTTGTAGTTGAGGTGCCACAACAAGTTCCAGGTTGTTTCAATCCATTCCAAGCTTCTAAACACCTTACATAAGGTCCATTGAAGTTGTCAAGATCATCACACAACATCTGTAACACCTACAATTGAGGATTCGATTTCCTCTTGCAGAGGTAAGCCTGACACTCTCAAACTCAATTATCCATGCATCATAAATGTGTTTTCAAGTTACAAACATGTTTCTGTACTTATGTAGTGTTTCCCCTCAATTAATTGCTTTGTGGCTATCATGTATAGGATTTAATAGTGTTCTTGCAGAAATTAGGGTTCATGTGTTCATCATTTGATTTCTCACTCCACACTTAATATAAATGCAATTAATTTATATCACTGAAATCCTTGTTCAAAAACACACAACTTTCATGTTTACAAAAGTCAAAACCATTACGTATTGAGAGAGATATGTGAGGTTTTGCAAAACGGCCATGGAGGTAGGTCGTGAGGAAGAAGATGACCGTTGGCGCCATAATTTGAATTTTTAAATTTTTGATCATTTTCTTAATTGATTTCATAAATTAATTTCTCTCTCAATTTTTATCATTTTTTATTGGTTCTTTTTTTAAAAATTCACAAAATGTTAAAATATTTTATTCTACAAAAAAATAAATTTATATTATTTACTTAATATAGTTTGAATTTTTGTAAATAATTTCATTTTATTTATTTTTAAACATTTTTAAATGAAATTTCCACCTTAGTTTTTCAAATTCAAATGGATTCCAAGTTTTCATGTGATTAAACATGATTTTTCAAAACATTTTTTAAATTTGACAATTTTTTTTAAATATATTTGATATTTTATATCATTTTTTTATTTAATTTCCTTTGAAAATTATATTTTTTAAATTAAAATTAGGGTTTTTCTTAATTTTGATTTTTTTTCAAACTTCATTTGAAACACTTTTGGGCCTCTAATAGAGTGTAAGACCCATCCCCTTTGTAAATACAAAATATTTGGGCCTCAGCATTGTATAAGTCCCGATACGATTTTCAAAACAACGGTGTGATCGCTGTTTTTTTCATCTGGGCATCTCTTTGAGCTATAAGCCCCATCTCTTGTATAAAAACATTTTTTGGGTCTCTATTAGAGTGTAAGACCCATTCCTTCTTGTACATAAATATTTTGGAGCCTCAGTCATTGTATAAGTCCCTCTATGGTTTTCAAAATCACGATGTGATCGTCGCCTTTTCAAATAAATCATCTGGACCACTCTTTGAGTATAAGCCCCATTTTTATTTCTTTACAAACATTTTTGGGCCTCTAATAGAGTTTAAGACCCAAACTCTCTTTGTACAAAAACAATTTTGGGCCTCTGCTATAGTATAAGTCCCACAACGTCTTTTAGTATCGCAGTGCGATCAATGTTTTCAAATAAGTCATCTGGGCCTCTCCTTGAGTATAAGCCCCGACCTTTTGTACATAAACTTTGTTTTTAACAACAAACAACTTTTATGGGCCTCTCCTTGATTTGTAAGCCCCATATCTCTGTTTTCAAAATCATCTATCTGTTTTAAACTGGTACTAAGAGGAGCATTATTTCCGGTGAAACTGCTCTTAGACCATTTGTGCCTCTTTGAGTTATAATCCCCAAACACTCTTCTCTTTTCAACAAATTTCTTTTAATTCAAATTCAAATTCAAAGTTTTCTCAAAACTTTCTTCAATTTCTTGAAACCCTAATTAATCATACAGTGGTAGTCAATACAATAGATCACGATACACTTGGGCTTCCTCTCAGAATGTAAGTCATAACATCTTTTTCAATGCATATTTATGTATATATATCTGTCAATTCAATTGTCTGTATATACTTGTGCATATCTTGCTTAGAGTTTCCCCAGCAGTTAGGTCTATGTTTAGGTCAAACCAGAGGTTACTTTCAACTTAGTCAAAACTAGTTCCCTCATAGGAAATTCCCTATACAGTCTGCCTCCTCTTGGGCTTATTCAATATGGAACAGAGAAAGGCATTATTCCCGGTGAAACTTTTCTCAAGACTGTAAAACTTAGAAATATATGTGTATACAAGAAATTCATTTCCCCAAAGAGGATTAATTCCCGGTGAAACCTCTTTTGAATTTCTTCAAACCTTAGAACTGTTCAACAAAGAAAGGACTAATTCCCGGTGAAACCTTTCTTGAACTTTTCTTAGGCTTAGACCCACAGGCTTCCTAAAAGCATCCCCAGCCTTCTCTTGGGCTTAGTACAAGGACCCACAGGCTTTTTAGAAATTCACCAGCCTTCTCTTGGGCTTAGTACAAGGATCCAAAGGCCTCCTAAAGGCATAGGATAGAAATTAGTCATTTCTACTAGTTCAATCCCCAGGAAAGTCAAATTTCTAGAACGTCAGACCATTCTAGGGTTGATCTTCATCCCTTAAACCAAAAGCCTCCTTTTGGGCATCATACAAAGACCCTCTCTACACCAGAGCCTACCACTTCTTGAGAGACTTGGACAGTCTCAGCCTCCTCTTGGGCTTCATACAATCAAACTTGGAAAGTTTCCTCTCCTCTTGAATCTCATAGAGAGACCCTCAAGTTTCCTGAAAGCATAGGAAAAACCTTGATCATTCTAACAATGCAACAGTCTCCAACAGAGTTAAAACCTCTAAGGTTTTCAAACTCATCTTTAAATCCCCTATAATCCCCAACAAGGCTTAATTTTCACCTTAAAATCCCTAGTCATGGTATCTGATACTTCAACTCTTCCCTGATTCCCAACAAGAGTTATGACCCTTTGGATCCCCCAATACAATTTGGACCTGCTTCTGGATTTCAATAATCCTCAACAAAAGATAGCCTCCTCTTAAGCTTCATATAAGAATTCCCTTAGTCAGCCTCAATCTTGGGCTTTGTACAAGACAGATAAAATCCTCCCCAATGGAGTCAATTTCCTTTAGCTTCAAACTTGGGCTTTGATCAAGGCACACAAAAATCAACACCCTCTCAGATGAGACCATGAGTCCTCTCAGCAGGAGGATATTTCCTCTATACATCACATCTCAAAAACAAACAATTAAAACCATTTTCTAGATAATTGCTGTAAGTGGCACACTTGTTGATTCAAAATCCAAGCTGGAGTCCTTCTCTTATCCTGGCTAAAATTCATCTTTCATCTAAAAGTTGTAAGTGGCAAGCCTCTAGATCCCTAAACATCCATGTCAATGCCCCTCTCTTAGCATGAAAGATTCATAAGGAAAAAGTGGCACTGCTCTACACTGAGTTAAAGTTTTCCTCCTTCATGACATCACCCTTATAAAGGAAATTATCGCATTGTTGGATTCACATATCGCAGTTAAAGTAATTTCCCTTATAACCCTATAATCCAGTTTTGTGATGAATAGGTGAGATATTCTCCCTTTAGAGATGACAAATTCTCTCTCAGTCACCCCTTTAGCTTCAATCTTGGGCTTTAAACAAGACACAAATACTCTGCTAGCTTCAATCTTGGGCTTTGAACAAGACACCAAATATCTTTCCTCCCATAGAAATAGGAGGAACTATGATTGCTCTGATTTCCCAAATCTCTTTACGGGAATACGTAGGCATAAGATTGCGAAATCTTAGTGAGCACACAAACCAAAAACTTTAGGTCCAGTACCTTCCCAAAAAACAACAGAAAACCCGAAAAAAACCTAAAATTCTGGTTAAGAAGATCACTAAGATGTTAGACAGGATGTCGTGACACTTGATCTCTACTTCTAACCAGGATTAAGGAAGAACTGAAACAAACAGCAGAAAGAAAACAACACACAGAAATTGTTAACCCAGTTTGGTGATCAACAACACCTACGTCTGGGGGCTACCAAGCCAAGAATGAAATCAACTAAGTAGAATTGGTTCTAAGCTAAACTCCAACGTTTACAACTTAGAACCTAGAAACTACTCTTCCTAGATTTCTACCTAAGACACTCCTAGGTAAGAGACCCTTCTCAATTCCCTTCCAATCACAGCAGTGACTGAAAATATTACAACTCAATAAATTGCCCTACTCTGGTATTCACGCAATAAAAGAGAGACTCACATAAGTACAAACCCTAGTACTCTATAACAGCTGCAATATTCAACACCTAAACTAGGTTAAATCCATCCTATTTATATTGTAAAACAGGACAGGATTCGGGCTTCAAAAATGCAGCAATTCTGCTTCACAAAATCTGCGACCTATTCTTTTCTTCAATCCCAAGTTTCCAAAAATGTCTCCTTGTATAGAAACCGCATATCCCTTTTAGAATCAGAATCTCTGATTCCTCAATCTCAGATGCCACCTGGGATTAAATCATATTCCAATCACACCTGGAACATAAATACAGTTATTCTAAAACTGTAATAGACAAAGATATCGAATCCACCTGATAGGACATCTTGTCTAACATCTTAATTTGCAGTTAGTTTATCATGTCAGGACATCTTGTCCAACATCTTTCTGATAAGTTAGTTTTACCAAAATTGATGCCAACCTCAAGGGTTTGGACTCAACAATCTCCCCCTTTGGCAGATTTTGGCTAAAACTAACTTCAATTGACCTGTAGAAGCATATCAGGGAGACCATCATTAGAACAATAGCGTAAATACAAACTTTGTCTCCCCCTCAACTAGTACCTTCTGCAAGTAGCACAGAACAACACAAAACTACTCCCCCTCGGTGGTTAGTAGTATACTAGCAGTGGTTAGTGATGTTAGTATTTCTCTTCCTTTTTAGCTAGAACATGACAAAGGCAGAAGGACTAACTCAAAAACCAATTAAACAGTTCACAGTCATTAAATTACACACCCAACAAAAGTAAAAAATATCCTGGGCATTCAGCCATTACACAACCAAAAACAAACTAAAAGCATAAAAATAAAAGCGAGATCATTGAGAGAATTTGAAGACAATCATCTCAAGTCAGATGGGAATACATATTCATAGAATTGAATATCATTCCTACATCCAGTGGAAAGTTATGCCTCGTCAGATAGGCAAACTCCAAGCTTGACTCTCAATACCTCAAATTGATTTGCATCCAAAGCTTTAGTAAAAATGTCAGCTAGTTGATTTTCTGTAGCCACATGCTCCAGAGTTATGATTTTGTCCTCCACCAGGTCTCGAATGAAGTGATGCCTGATGTCAATGTGTTTAGTTCGGCTGTGCTGAATGGGATTCTTTGAAATATTTATTGCACTTAAGTTGTCACAGAAGAGTGTAATAACATCCTGCGGAACATTATATTCAGTTAGCATTTGCTTCATCCACATCATTTGAGAACAACTACTCCCTGCTGCAATGTATTCAGCTTCAGCAGTAGATAAGGAGACACAGTTTTACTTGTTGCTGAACCAGGAGATTAAATTGTTCCCTACAAAGAAACATCCACCAGAGGTGATTTTTCTATCATCTGTATTTCTGGCCCAATCAGCATCACAGTATCCTATTAATACAGAGTCAGAGTTGTGCATGTAGAGTAGTCCATAGTTACATGTACCATTCACATACTTCAGAATTCTCTTGACCTGATTAATATGGCTAACTTTGGGTTTAGCCTGATACCTTGCATAGACTTCTACTAAAAATGTTATATCAGGTCTACTGGCTGTAAGATATAAGAAACTCCCAATCATGCTTCTATAGAGACTCTGATCAACACTTACGTCATTCTCATCTCTTGACAATTTCAGGTGAGTAGGGGCAAGAGTCCTCTTGTGTTTTGCGTTTTCCAAGCCAAACTTCTTAACAATATTTTTGGCATATTTCCCTTGACAGAGAAAAATAGAATCTTCTATTTGTTTGACTTGGAGACCAAGGAAGTAGGTTAATTCTCTAACTAAACTCATCTCAAACTCAGATTGCATTTACTTAACAAAATGTTGGACCATTTCTTCTGACATTCCTCAGAAGACAATATCATCAACATAAACTTGTGCTATCATGAGATTACCTTCCCTTGTGAGGGTTATTCTTCTATCTACTTTGTTTTAATGATGTCAACAAATATGTGAGAAATTAGATTGTAATTTGAGCGGTATCACTTCACGTGTCGGGCATATTGCATCTAATCATTATCGTTAATGTGTCTAGATGCATAGGACCTTGTCTTTCGCATAAATAAATGTCCATTATCATTTTAGTAGTGTCTAGTATGTGTTTCTGAACTTGGTCAGGTGAAAATGCACAGAAAATTGAATTTCCTGAAAAAATGCAGTTCATGCGCTAACCCTCCCAGTTCATGCGCTAACCTCTCAGTTCATGCGCTAACCTAGACAAACCTGCGGGAAAGCGCATAACTTTAATTGACACAAAAATTTGCATCTGTGCGTTGACGCATGAAGGTTGTAGGTCGACACATGATTTCCTGGATCAGTGTTTTTCACTTAATTTTTTCTTCTGTTATTTCTGTTATTATTTTGTGTGGGTCATTTCATTTTCCTATAAATAGTTTTAGTCATCTCATTAATTCAAATAACAAGAAATGTGAAAATACATGCCATTTCTCTCTTCATCTTCATCTCCTTCATTGAGTAAACAAACAATCACACATAATCATCTTTGTTTGTGTCGCCCATTGATCGAAGTGATAACGTTCAGAATCTAGGAAGTGTGATCTTCATCTTCTGGGTTGAGAGCTTGGCAGGTGTTTCTTGAATAAAATCAGTTGGTTTTGTCCTCCAAGATTCGGATAGATTTTGGGGGTTTTTGTACAAACCGTTTCGTTCTACAGGGATTCGGCTGAGCGAAGGTACCCGGAAATTGGCGCAATTGTTCGGTTTAGTAGTTGTAATCAGAGGATCGTAGAAGAGAGTTTTGGGTTTGAATCTTTGGTAGATCGCAATTGATTGAGTGAAAAGGATTGAAGAACAAGGTGTCTTGTAATCAAGTAGCGTGGGAAGGTAATTGGATCAACCATATTCGAAGCACTTGATTCATCTTGAATCAAGGGGAGAGAAAATTCTGCATCAACGATCGAAGACGTTCAAGGGTTTGGATGTTCATAGTTTTCTCTTGTAATAAACAATTTGCAACAGCTACATATATATATATATATATATATATATATATATATATATATATATATATATATATATATCTCAATTCCAATTGTGGAATTGGGGGCAGAGGTACCCAAAGCGAGGACGATTGGGGAACTGCCTAATCAAATTGCGTTTGTTCTCTCTTTCTCTTAACTCTTTTACATTTCAGTTTGTTCGAATTTGTGAAGTTGCAATTTATCGAAATTTCTGTCGTAGTGTAATTTCGAGCTGAGAAACTATTTGTTAAATCGATACAATTCCTTGAATTGTATCTTGGAGCAGCTCTATATTACATTCTATAGAAATTCTGCACTTAGTGTGTTTTACGCACACTAGGTGTTTGATAATTTGTTTCAAAGCAAAAATCGAACACATTGCTTTTAGTTGCTTATCATTTTACCTCATTGGTTTGGATTAAACATCAAGCAAGCGATATTTTGTTGACTACGTTTTTAAGTGTAGTAATCAAACTGAATTTTTCTCTTTCATACTCATTCTCGATATATACGTGCATATTCGATCCTTTTAGTATAAGGTTCGTTGTAGACGTTCTATCCAGTGGTTGCTTCCGTTAAACAATTTTAAAACTAAATTTTTGGTAACCATTTACGTGTAAAACTCAAGGGATCCATTCAACCCCCCTTCTAGATCCATAGCCATCGTCTAACAAGTGGTATCATGAGCTCCGGTTAATTCTGGTGCTTCGGTAAAACTTCTTGGATCATGGCGAACGAACCTAAAGGGGCTTATAATAGAGCTCCAGTTTTTACAGGCAAAAATTACAGCTACTAGAAGGATTGTATGCGCGTTCATATAAATTCCATAGATCGGAAGGTTTGGAACGTTATTTTAAACGGTCCCATGGAAATTACTATGACAAATGCGGAAGGAATTGTCGTTCCTAAACCCAAAGCTCAATGGAATGAGGAGGACAAGAAAAAGTACATCTATGATTGGAAGGCTCGTAATATGATTATCTCCTCCTTGGCAGTTGACGAGTATTATCGAGTCTCTCATTGTGAAGCGGTCAAAGCCATATGGGATGATTTACAAGTAGCCCACGAAGGCACTAATGATATTAAGATGGCTCGTAATAATACACTAACGCAAGAGTTTGATTTGTTTTACATGAAGCAATGGGAAACCATTGCGGATATGCAAAAATGATTTACTCACATTATCAACAAATTGCATGTTCTTGGTAAACCAATTCTAAATGAGGTTGCTACTAACAAGATTTTGAGGTGTTTAAACAGGGAATGGCAACCGAAGGTCACTGCTATCAAGGAGGCCAACAATCTTGCTACACTAGACCTCACAACACTTTTTGGCAAACTCGATGAGCATGAGCAAGTGCTCATTAGCTTGGATAAACATGAAAAGAGTATCAAGAAAGAGAAGGCGAAAGATACGGAGAAGAAGTCAATAGCTCTTAAGGCTTCTTGTTCAAAGTCCACACATCAAGAGCTAAGTGATGATGAAGCCAATAATGACAAAGATGAAGAATCCGATGATGATATGGGCTTATTTGTGAAGAGGTACAATAGATATGTTCGTAAGAACGATATTCAACACTCAGATAGAAATCTAGTCAAGTTTAGGAAGCAATCTAGAAGCGAAGGAAATAAAAATGGCAAGGTAAAAGGGACGTGCTACAACTGTGGAAAATTCGGGCACTACAAGCCGGATTGTCCATCCCTAAAGAAAGACAAAGATAAGGATAATGACAAGAGTCGCTCAAACAAAAAGTCCAGCAAGTCTCGACGAGCATACATCGCTTGGGAAAGCGATAGTGAGTCAGAGAAAGATGATTCCTCAAGTGACGAAAGTGAATCCGTTAACTTTTGTCTTATGGCACACCAAAATAAAGTAAAAGAGGTAAAGCATTCTAAATATGATCATGCTAATACTATGTCGCATTTAGAGTTACAAAAGGCTTTTGACATGTTACACTATGAGGCTAAGGAAGCATTTCAACGCTTAGCCTCAAATAAAAGAATTTTCTCGTATCTAGAGAAGAAGGTTTCCGATTCCGAAAAGGAATTGGAAGCCCTCAAAAACTCTATAGTGGACACATCAAAAGCCAAGGTTGAAGAGGACCCTACCTCTTGGTTCAATTGGGGTTATGACACTTGTCACATTTGGCAACGAGAGGTGAGAACCCTCAAGGCCAAATTGGACAAGGCTCTTAAGCCAAAAGTTACGTTTGCTATAGACCGAGCACATTTTCGCGAGAGCATGAATAATCCATTTCAAAAGTATACCTATGTGATTCGAGATAGTGATAGAAAAATGCCGCTTCAGAAGGTTTCTTGTTCCGAAAGGCATCTACCAATGGTTGCCCAAGTGCAGTCCTGGTTTCACTCACCTTAAAGGACCCAATGAGAATTGGGTACCTACTCTCCCTTGACTGTTTTTATAGGTACAAAGTCTTAAGACCACCGAAACAAGATGGGTTCTGGATAGTGGCTGCTCGAGACATATGACCGGCGACATTTCTCTTTTCATCGACTTTGTGGCAAAGAAAAAGGGGTTTGTCACCTACGGAGATAACAATAAGGGACAGATTCTCGGCAAAGGTAGTGTAGGTAACCCCTCATCTACTACTATCTCTAATGTGCTGCTTGTGGAAGGTCTTAGACACAACCTTTTAAGCATTAGTCAACTATGTGACAAGAATTATAAAGTATCTTTTTCAAAGGATTGTTGCATAGTTGAAGATAATGACAAAAAGAATGTGTTTAAGGGCTTGAGGGTGAACAACGTCTATATGCTAGACTTAAATGAGGTATCGTTGAATGGAGACAAGTGTCTAGTCGCTATGAATGAATATTCATGGTTGTGGCATAGACGGTTGGCTCACATCAACTTTGATTTGCTTAACAAAATTGTCTCTAAAGACATAGTCATCGGTTTGCCCAAAATTAAATTCACAAAGGATCACCTTTGTGATGCGTGTCAAATGGGGAAGAAAACAAGGATCTCATTCAAATCTAAAAACATTGTTTCAACTATGAGACCCCTTGAGCTCCTCCATATGGACCTCTTTGGACCATCTAGGGTTAAAAGCCTAGGTGGTAACTATTATGGGTTTGTAATAGTCGATGATTTTTCTAGGTTTTGCTGGACCATTTTCTTAGCAAGTAAGAGTGATACCTTTTCGGCCTTTGAACGATTTGCTAAGTTATCTCAGAACAAGTTAAACACAAACATTGGGTCAATTAGAAGTGACCATAGGGGTGAGTTTGAAAATCATTTGTTTGAAGCATTTTGTGATTCCAACGGAATTGATCATAATTTGTCCGCACTACGTACCCCTCAACAAAATGGGGTAGTGGAACGTAAGAATAGAGTTTTGGAGGAACTTGGAAGGACTATGATCAATGATAGTGGATTACCAAAATACTTTTGGGCCGACGCTATAAGTACGGCTTGTTATGTTTTGAATAGGGTGCTCATCCGGCCTATTCTAAACAAGACACCGTATGAGCTTTTAAAAAGGCGTAAGCCAAACATTTCTCAGCTTCATGTATTTAGCTGCAAATGCTTTGTGTTAAATAATGGGAAAGAGACTCTTGGTAAGTTTGATGCCAAGGCCGACGAGGGTATTTTTCTTGGATACTCTCAGTCGAGTAAAGCGTATAGAATTTATAATAAAAGGTTACGTGTAGTTGAAGAGTCAGTTCATGTTACCTTTGACAAGTCTTATCCGAGAAATGTCGGAGAAGGTAGTTCTTTTCATGGTGCAGGTGTACCTACTGAAGACATACTCAAGGACACTGTTAAGGGAACTGATCAGCCTGAAGCAGTGCGTATTGAGGGGGAAAAGGATCATCAACCCGTGAAAAGTGAGGATGATCATCATTCTGATAAAGATGAACTTCCTCCATCTTGGAAGTCTTCAAAAGACCATCCAATTGACAACATTCTCGGTGATATCTCTAAGGGAGTAACCACTCGCTCTAAACTTAGTAACTTTTGTTATTTCTCTGCTTTTGTCTCCCAAGTTGAACCTAAAAACGCTAAGGAGGCGTTACTCGATGAGCATTGGTTTCTATCAATGCAAGATGAACTAAACCAATTCAGGAGAAATGAGGTTTGGGACCTTGTCCCCCCTCCGCGAGATCATCGAATAATCGGCACCTGATGGGTGTTTAGGAATAAACTTGATGAAAATGGAGTAATAACGCGTAATAAAGCTAGGCTTGTAGCGCAAGGCTATAACCAAGAGGAAGGAATCGACTATGAGGAAACTTATGTGCCGGTTGTACGACTCGAGGCCATACGCCTTCTACTTGCCTATACTTGCACAAAGAACTTTAAATTATTCCAAATGGATGTTAAAAGTGCGTTCCGTAACGGATACATAAATGAAGAGGTTTATGTAGCCCAACCTCCGGGTTTTGAATCCCACGAATATCCTGATCATGTCTATAAACTTAAACGAGCTTTGTACGGACTTAAACAAGCCCATAGGGCTTGGTATGAACGTCTAACCAAATTTTTACTTGATCAAGGGTATTCAAGAGGAAAGGTTGACACAACCCTCTTTATTAAACGTCAAGGAAAACACTTAATTTTGGTACAAATTTATGTTGACGATATTATATTTGGGTCTACTAACATGACCTTGGTCAAGGAGTTTTCTAGTTTGATGCAGGGGGAGTTTGAAATGAGCATGATGGGGGAGCTCAACTATTTCCTCGGATTGCAAATCAAACAACTTGAATAGGGCACATTCGTGAGTCAAACAAAATATTGTCTTGAGTTACTAAAACATTTTGATATGCTAAACTGCAAAGCAATAGACACTCTTATGCCTACAAGTGCCAATCTTGATCGTGACGAAAAGGGTAAGGATGTTGAGATAAAGAAGTATCGAGGTATGATTGGATCTCTTCTTTATCTTACCGCATCACGTCCCGATATAATGTTTAGTGTATGCATGTGTGCGAGGTATTAGACACATCCCAAGGAATCCCACTTAAGAGTTTGTAAGCGCATACTTCAATACCTGTCCGGTACTCTAAAGTATGGGATGTGGTATTCCAAAGGTAATGTTTGTTCCTTAGTTGGTTATTTCGATTCCGACTTTTTCGGGTGCAAGTTGGATAGGAAAAGTACTAGTGGCACGTGTCACCTTTTTGCAAACTCCTTGGTGAGTTGGCATAGCAAGAAACAGGTTTTCGTTGCTTTGTCAATAGCCGAGGCAGAATACGTTGTCGCCGGTAGTTGTTGTGCTCAAGTCTTATGGCTTAAACAACAATTACTTGATTTCAACTTAAAACTTGAACGTATTCCAATTTTGTGCGATAACACTAGTGCGATTATTCTAACTAAGAACCCCGTATTGCATTCGCGCACCAAGCATATCGAGATACACCATCATTTTCTTAGGGATCATGTAGAGAAAGGTGATGTTATTTTTGAGCATGTTGACACTAAGAATCAACTTGCTGATATTTTCACAAAACAGATAGCTACAGAGCCCTTCTTTCACATCCGTAGGGAACTTGGCATTCTCGATATCTCGGATCGTGTTTAGTGCATGTTCTAAGATAGAAATCTTCTCATATATATATATATATATATATATATATATATATATATATATATATATATATATATATGCTTGTTTATTCTTTTAACTAACAAATGAAAAAGATTTTTTTTGGCTATATGTGAGGATTCTCATCTTAAAAAGCAATCAAGGTAATATCGTTCCGATTTATACATGTTTAATATATGTTGTGCCATGTTAAGTACCTAAATCTTGATGTTTATTGTATTTTGAGCACATATCATTCATGTGGATGTTTTGTTCTATATATGTGCATGTTTATTTATCTTTTGGAACAAAATTGCAAAAATTTCATTTCTGGTTCAAGTTTGCATGTGCATGCGTCGACGCATGATTTATGCGCTGACCTAGTAAAAATTTTCGGGATAGCGCATAACCAAATGTTCAAATTTTTTAAGAAAATTCATGAATCATGCGCCGACGCACGCGGTCAATAGGTCGACGCATAGACACAGAATTCAGAATCTCTACTTTATTGGAAAGCGTGCGCCGACCCAGTGCTGCCTATTTTTCACTACATATTTTCATTGCACATTGATGTATGTTCATTGCATATCATCTCATTGGTTTTTGTGGTCTGTCTCTCCTTATTTTCCTCCATTAAACCTCATCAATACCCATTATTCTCCATTAAATCCTCATCAAAAACCCTAAAAATCAAAAACCCACCAAGAGTGAATTCTCTATATTACTAATACAAGGGTTTCTAAGGGCTGCACATATCTCCTCTTCACTTTCTGAGAAAATCAAGTGTTCATCATCTTCTTTCAACTCTTCATCAACCATGGCTTCAAGAAGAAATCCTAGTAGAAGGGGAACAAGAGGTTCATCTTCACAACCAGCAACAACCAGCACATCATCTTCACAACGGGTAACCTTTAAGTCTTTAATTTCTGAAAGGCTAGCTAGTCCTTTTGAGACACTGTTCTGTAACCGTGCGGTTATAAGACAACATGGTTTTTATCCTCTGATGGGTCCAGATTTTCACATTCCTGAGATTTCTGAACTTCTGAATTTTAAAAATCTTAGTGAAGTTCTAGAATGTGATGATAGGTATAGTGAAGATTTGACTCGGTTTTTCTACTGTGGAATCAAGGGTAAATTTCAGGGGGCTGAATTTAAATTTTCTATGAATAATGCACAATATGAAGTGACCAATGATGTATGGTCTACACTATTTGCATTAGACACTGATGACACTCTCCCAAAGGTCACTGATAAAACTTTTGTTCAGAACTATAAGTTCAAAACTGCTTTGAATTCGATGTTACGGGAACCATATCCAGATGATGTTGTGGCAAGTGGATTATTTCTGAAAAATGTCACTACCGGCCATTTGAAATTTGAAGACCGAATTCTTCAATGGATTGTTGCTCGCATCTTGAGGCCTAAGAAAGGAGGGTACTCAAGAGTTGAGCAGGAAGAGGTTCATCTCATCTATATCCTAAAGAATCGGATCAAAATCAACTGGCCATACTATTTTGCTTATAGGATGTTCGATTCTCGCAGCTCCAGCAAACTTCCGGCACTTGGTTATGCACCCGTTGTTGCAAACATTTTGCATCAATTTGATATTCCTGTTCCAAAGATTTGTCACATTCATATTACAGCTGAACAACAATTCCTTGCCAAAACCCTTACCATGATGGGTTACTTTTGGGATTCACGTGAGAACAAGTTTACTTATCGACCTCGATCCACCCATCCTGAATCTAATGAACCTGTTCACCTTGAAGGAAATGATGATGAGGATGTTCCAGAAAATGCTAATCAAGATGTTAATGATGAAGATGTGGTTATGCAAGAAGAGGACAATGAGGCATGGATAGGCTATCAACCTGAAGAACCTTCTGAAAATCAGGGCTGGGGTCAGTGGCAACAAAATTACTGGACTGTTTTTGGAAACGCCTATGTTCCTCCAACCTATGGTGAGGACTCTGAATGGCAGCAACCTGACAATTCTGTTCCTCCAACTCCACCGTCTCAGCATGATCCGCAGGATTCTAAAGAAATTCTGGCTAGGTTGAACGAATTGACACTTCAACATCAAGAATTCCAAGCTCTGCAAGATACTCGCTACACTGCTCAGGAAGAACGGTTCACCAATCTGTCTAATCAAGTTTCATCTCACATTACCAACTTCAACAATTTTGCTAACGCCACTATGAATCGTTTCAATCAGATGGACGCCAACTTGACTCAACAAAACCAGAACCTGGCAAATAGTCTTGGCACCCTACACAGCACGTTGATTAAACTCAACCTACATCTAGAGGATTTCCCACCACCAGGCCAACACTATAGGGGAAGAGGTCATCCATTTAGGGGGAGAAGGCCATAGAGTGTAGGGCATCATATTTCATTTGTGCTTGCATTTATTTTTTGTGGTTTGGTTTTTTTTCATGTTTTTCTACTGTTGCTTAACTTTGACTTTTGCTTCCATTTGTTTGAACTCTTCCGGATTAAATGTATTTCTTTTATGTTTTTGTTCCTTATTTATCCATTCCTAATTCTCCATTAGTTGTATCATATGTGGATACGTGTTAATGTTTGTATGTTGCAAATCTGTGATGATTCCTTACGTATTATAGTGTTTTATTTTGACCACCTTCTTTTCATCTTTTTGATGTTGTCAAAGGGGGAGAAGAATAACAACAAGCAGAAATTTTAACAGGGATTAACCAAGTGTTCAAGACAGGGGGAGCTTTGTTCACTTTGTTCACTCACAAATTACAAATCTCATGACAGCTAAGAAAGTGTTGCCATCATAAAAAAGGGGGAGTATGTGAGGGTTATTCTTCTATCTACTTTGTTTTAATGATGTCAACAAATATGTGAGAAATTAGATTGTAATTTGAGTGGTATCACTTCACGTGTCGGACATATTGCATCTAACCATTATCGTTCATGTGTCTAGATGCAGAGGACCTTGTCTTTCCCATAAATAAATGTCCATTATCATTTCATTAGTGTCTAGTATGTGTTTCTGAACTTGGTCAAGTGAAAATGCGCAGAAAATTAAATTTCCTGAAAAAATGCAGTTCATGCGCTAACCCTCCCAGTTCATGCGCTAACCTCCCAGTTCATGCGCTAACCTAGACAAACCTGCGGGAAAGCGCATAACTTTAATTGACACAAAAATTTGCTTCTGTGCGTCGACGTATGAAGGTTGTAGGTCGACGCATGATTTCTTGGATCGGTGTTTTTCACTTAATTTTTTCTTCTGTTATTTCTGTTATATTTTGTGTGGTTCGTTTCATTTTCCTATAAATAGTTTTGGTCATCTCATTAATTCAACTAACAAGAAACGTGAAAATACATGCCATTTCTCTCTTCATCTTCATCTCCTTCATTGAGTAAACAAATAATCACACATAATCATCTTTGTTTGTGTCGCCTATTGATCGAAGTGATAACGTTCAGAATTTAGGAAGTGTGATCTTCATCTTCTGGGTTGAGAGCTTGGAAGGTGTTTCTTGAATAAAATCAGTTGGTTTTGTCCTCCAAGAATCAAATAGATTTTGGGGGTTTTTGTACAAACCGTTTCGTTCTACAGGGATTCGGCTGGGCGAAGGTAACCAGAAATTTGCGCAATTGTTCGGTTTAGTAGCTGTAATCAGAGGATCATAGAAGAGAGGTTTGGGTTCGAATCTTTGGTAGATCGCAATTGATCGAGTGAAAAGGATTGAAGAACAAGGTGTCTTGCAATCAAGTAGCGTGGGACGGTAATTGGATCAACCATATTCGAAGCACTTGATTCATCTTGAATCAAGGGGAGAGAAAATTCTGCATCAACGATCGAAGACGTTCGAGGGTTTGGATGTTCATATTTTTCTCTTGTAATAAACAATTTGCAACAGCTACATATATATATATATATATATATATATATATATATATATATATATATATATCTCAATTCCAATTGTGGAATTGGGGGCAGAGGTACCCAAAGCGAGGAAGATTGGGGAATTGCCTAATCAAATTGCGTTTGTTCTCTCTTTCCCTTAACTCTTTTACATTTCAGTTTGTTCGAATTTGTGAAGTCGCAATTTATCGAAATTTCTGTCGTAGTGTAATTTCGAGCTGAGAAACTATTTGTTAAATCGATACAATTCCTTGAATTGTATCTTGGAGCAGCTCTATATTACATTCCATAGAAATTCTGCACTTAGTGTGTTTTACGCACACTAGGTGTTTGATAATTTGTTTCAAAGCAAAAATCGAACACATTGCTTTTAGTTGCTTATCATTTTACCTCATTGGTTTGGATTAAACATCAAGCAAGCGATATTTTGTTGACTGCGTTTTTAAGTGTAGTAATCAAACTGAATTTTTCTCTTCCATACTCATTCTCGATATATACGTGCATATCTGATCCTTTTAGTAGAAGGTTCGTTGTGGACGTTCTATCCAGTGGTTGCTTCCATTAAACAATTTTAAAACTAAATGTTTGGTAACCATTTGCGTGTAAAACTCAAGGGATCTATTCAACCCCCCCCTTCTAGATCCATAGCCATCGTCTAACATCCCTTTCTCTAACGAAGAGAGTTTTATCAATTCCTCCCTTTCTGTAGCCATTTGTAACAAGGAAGTTAGTTAGTCTTTCATACCAGGCCCTTGGAGCTTGTTTCAATCCATATAAGGCTTTCTTCAGCTTGTAAACATGATCTGGAAATGTCGGGTCAACAAATCCTTTTGGTTGTTCCGCGTAGACCTCTTCACTGAGATATGCGTTCAAAAAGGCACTTTTGACATCCATTTGAAAGAGTTTGAATATCAGTAGATAGGCTATTCCAAGAAGCAGTCGCACAGACTCCAGTCTAGCTACAGGAGTAAAAGTTTCATCAAAATCCACTCCCTATATCTGAGTGTATCCTTGCGCAACGAGTCTGGCCTTGTTTCTTGTGACTACACTGTGTTCATCAGACTTGTTCTTAAACACCCACTTTGTTCCAATCACATTTGATTCTTCTGGTCTGGGTACAAGATCCGAGACCTCATGCCTCTTGAACTGGCCTAGCTCTTCTTGCATCACATTAATCCAGAATTCATCTTTCAAGGCCTCCTTGACATTCTTAGGTTCCATCTTTGACACAAAACAGGCACTTGCCACCACATCTCGTGATCTGGTCATCCTTTCTCCATTTGGATCCCCTATTATAAGTTCCTTAGGGTGGCCTTTCTGTATTCTGATGAAGGGTCCCATGTCAACCCGCTCGGTCACTGTAGATTCATGATTGTCATCGTTGGATACAGCAGTATCTTCAGAGTTATCTTGGGGTGTTTCAACATCCTCTGTGACATCTTCCTCCTCCATGGGGAAGAATGCTCCAATATCATTTGTAGCTTTAGCCTCCATAGGTGAGTCATCAATCACAACATTTATGGACTCCAGTACTACTTGAGTTCTTGAATTGTAGACTCGGTATACTCTGCTGTTTATGGAGTAGCCTAGAAAGATTCCTTCCTCACTCTTGGGATCCGTCTTTCTTCTCTGCTCATGGTCTGCCAGGATGTAGCATTTGCTTCCGAATACATGGAAGTATTTCACAGTTGGCTTTCTTCATTTCCATAATTCATACAGTGTGGCAGATGTTCCAGACCTGATAGTTACACTATTTAAGATGTATCAGCCCAAAAGTGAGAAGGGAGTTTCTTTGCATGAAGCATGACCCTTGCACACTCTTGAATAGTTCTATTATTTCTCTCAACCACACCATTATGTTGGGGAGTGATGGGTGAAGAGAACTCAGACTGATTCCTTCTGAAGAGCAGAACTCATTAAACTTACTGTTCTCAAACTCCTTCCCATGATCGCTTCTGAGTCTGACAATCCCACAATCCTTCTCTCTTTGAAGTTTCTGACACAATCCTTTGAAAAATTCAAATACCACTGACTTCTCTTTGATAAAATGCACCCAAGTGTACCTAGAGAAATCATCTACAACTACATAAGCATACTTTTTTCCTCCAAGACTTTCAACCTACATAGGTCCCATTAAATCCATATGAAGAAGCTCTAAGTTTTTTGAGGTGGTCTGATGTTGAAGCCTTTTATGTGACATTCTAGTTTATTTACCAATCTGGAATTCCCCACATATCTTGCCTTCATTTATCTTCAAATTTGGAATCCCTCTGACAGCCTCCTTGGATATGACTTCTTTCATTCCTTTTAAGTGCAAATAACCAAGTTTCTGATGCCATACCTTCACTTCATCCTCCCTTGACACCAGGCAGGTAGAGGGACACTGAGTTTCATGAGGAGCCCATAAGTAACAGTTATCCTTGGATCTGGTACCTTTCATGATAAGTTCCTTTTTATCGTTTGTTACCAGGCACTCAGATTCAGAGAAGTTCACTTTAAGACCTTGGTCACACAATTGGCTAATGCTTATTAGATTTGCAGTCAATCCTTTGACATACAAAACCCTATCAAGGCTGGGATGTCCATCATACTTCAACTTACCAACACCTTTCATCTCTCCTTTTGAACCATCTCCAAAGGTGACATGGCTAGTGGGATGAGGTTTGATGTCAGCCAAGAACTTCTTTACACCAGTCATGAGCAATGAAGGCTACGGTTTGATCCTTATTCTTCTTCCCTTTGGGAGCCTTCTTTCTTCTTCTGGATCGTGTTGATGATCTAGGATATCCATTCAACTTATAGCAATGAGCCTTTATATGAACAAACTTCCCATAATAATAGCATTGTTTGTCCTGTTTTTGTTTTTCTGGAGAGATGTTCAGAGGCCTTTGATGATGTTGGGACATCTTTCTCGACATCATGTGGGATGAGTTCCCTCCAGTCCTATGTCCTTTGATCTCAACTTGATCATTATAGCCGAGACTCTTTCCACTTCCGGTATTTCTCCCTGACATAAGAATTTCATCTAGCATATCTGAGCTATTGTTCATCATTCTTATGTACTTGGTCATGTTGTTAAGTTTGGAGTTTAACAACATCACTTTATCCTCCAGATTAGAGATTGTTTCCAAATGATTCAGTCTCTCATCACAGAGTTGGGAAATAAGATTCTACTGATCTTGTCCTAATTGACACAGATCAGCAAAGTCATTAGGGTTGATCAATCCGATATCTGACTCCTTGTCAGAGTCATAAACTCCAATCATTGCAGACACCTTTTTAGTAGACTCTCCATCGCTCGAGGAGTTATCCTCAGACCACAAGGTGGATAGACCTTTTTTCTCCTTCTTGTGGAACGTGGGACACTTACCTCTTGTATGTCAAAAACCTCCACGCTCAAAGCACTGAATTCCCTTCCCTCAGTTGGGTTTCTTATTATAGCTAGGTCTTCTTCCAAAGTTTCTTGATCTATAGATGCCAGAAGTCTGAGCCTTGACATTGGTCTTAGATTTCTCATCCAGTTTCTTTGTCAGTTGATGAAATTGTTTTTCAAGGAACCCTACAGCTTTGGACAAATCCGCATTGGTGTCACCCTCTTCTTGGTTGGTCACCAGGGCAAGACTTTTCTTCTTTTCATCCTTTTCGCTGATATCCATCTCAAAGGTTTGGAGTGATCCTATAAGCTCATCTATTTTCATAGTATTTATGTCCTCAGCTTCTTCAATAGCTATTACTTTCATACCAAACCTCTTGGGAAGAGACCTTAGAATTTTATGAACCAACTTGGCTTCAGGATATTTCTCTCCAAGGTTACTAGATGTGTTGGCAATATCAACGATGTTCATATGAAAGTCATGTATGCTTTCATCCTCTCTCATCCTCAGGTTCTCAAACTTAGTAGTGAGAAGCTGAAGTCTTGACAATTTAACTCGAGAGGTACCCTCATGAGCAGTCTTCAGAATTTCCCAAGCATTCTTTGCAACAGTGCAGTTCTTGATGAGTCTGAAGATGTTCTTGTCCACACCATTGAACAAGGCATTCAAGGCTTTGGAGTTACCTTGAGCAAGCTTATCATATTCATCATCCCAGTCTTCTTCAAGTTTCAGCTCATCAGTGAGCTTCCCGTCTTTGTCTTTGATCTTTGGTAGATCCCACCCTTTGACCATAGACTTCCAAGCTTTACCATCCATGGACTTGATAAACGCCACCATGCGCACTTTCCAATATTCATAATTGAACTATCAAGTATAGATGGTCTATTCAGAACACCTACGTCTGGCGGCTACCAAGCCAGAAATGAAATCAACTAAGTAGAATTGGTTCTAAGCTAAACTCCAATGTTTACAACTTAGTGTCGCTCCCGAAAAGATTCGCATCCAACGGTACAAATGCGGGAGTGGCGCAGAAGAACACAGAGTCGCCAGCAAAGTGTATTTATCCCAAGAGAGGGAAAGGAAACACTGCATAAACCTGAAAGAAGGGAAAGAGCATGGTCACGCGACCAAGAGAACGGGTACGGGAGTCGGTTACGTGAAGGGAAGGTATTAGCACCCAACACGTCCATCGTACTCGATGGGATCCACGCTTGCTGTCTGCATCAAAGGGTGTCGTCATCTGGAACTCCACTGCTACTGGACCGGCAAAAGAACGAGAACGGAAAGAAACGAAGAAACGAAGAAGAAAAGAAAAGGAAGGTGACTCGATAGGACGTCCTCGGAGTCCTATGCCTACGTATTCCCTCGTGCAATGGGAAAGTCAGAGTCAACGTAGTTCGGACACGAACTAAGGGGGGAGGTTGCTCGCCAAGACAATCGCTGTCTTGTGCCTACATATCCTCAATCGGACGAGAAAGAGGAAATCAGAGCAGTCGTAGTTCGACCAAACGAGGTTGGAAAGGGACAAAGAGGGTAACAAAGAAAGGTTGTGAAAGAAAAGTGCTCGGAGGGATCTCAATCGCAAGGGTGCGAGAGAAGGGTCTCGATCGCAAGGGTGCGAGAGAAGGGTCTCGATCGCAAGGGTGCGAGAGAAGAGTGCTCGCCAAGGATAGGGATCCTCGTGCCTACGTATCCTCAGTCGGACGAGAGAGAGGAATCAGAGCTCACGTAGTTCGTGGGAACGACCACGAAACAAGGGGAGGAAACTGGTGAAAAATGGAGAAGGTAGCCCGCCAAGATCTACGCAATCTTGTGCCTACGTATCTTTACTCGGACGAGAATAAAGAATCAGGGCAGTCGTAGTTCGTGGGAACGACCACGAAACAAGGGAAAACGAGACCAGTCTCGATCGCACGGGTGCGAGAGAAAAGAGTCGGGACTCACGGAAAGTCTAAAGGGGAAACTGAATCCTACAAGTTATCATGCAAAATGGCCCTAAGGTCAGGATTAGAAGGGAGCTAACCTAATGTTATCATGCTTGGATTGAGAGCCTAATGTCTATCCTACTCCGAGCTTAATCAGAAATTAAGTCGGACTAGGAGCCTTAAGGGAGCATGCGAATACAAAGGAATCGACAAGTAAACACCAGACAGCTCAATCACAAAGGAAAATCGAATATGAAACCAAGTTAGAAGAAATTCAAATACAAATAGAAAATCAGGAATTAAACAAGATATGCATCTAAATCATGGTCGACAATTAATAAAAAATAACCAAGTTAGAATAAAGTGCAAATTAAAACAAGATTAAATCTAATTTACTTCTAATTAACAAATCAAATCAAAATTAATTTCTATCTAAAAGTTATCCTAAGTTAATTAGAAAACAAACTAAAACTAAATTCTAATCTCTAATTAAAAATCTAATTAGTTCAAGATTAATTCTAAACTAAAAATCTAATTAAAAACAATTAATCAAAACCGAAGTTAAAAGTTAATTAGAAAAATTAAAAACAAGATTAATTCTAAAATTAAACTCTAATTCTAAAATTAATATCTAAACCTAAAGAAATAATTAATTTCTAATCAAAATCTAATTAATCTATTTCTAATATTAAAAAATCTAAATCTAAAATTAAAATCTAAATTAATTACCAATTAACCAAGATTAATTATTAAAACTAGTTGTAAAAAAAAATAAGTATCTAAAACCAAGACAAATCTTAAATGTATAAACCTAGTTATCCAAAGCTAAATAACAAAAACCAAGAACAATAGATGCAGTCAGTATATGGGAGTGAAAAGTGAAATAGGGCGCACGGGCCTTGGCAAGATTCAGGCCCAACAAGTGATAAACGTGAAGCAAAATGGGGGTTCACCGAGACAAAAAAAAAAAAAAAAAACGGGTGCGGAAAGGGAAAGCGAACGGGCCTAAGAACCCGGCCCAAGCTGTAACAAAGATGGATTTTAAAGAAAACCCTAATTCGGTTGACCTAATTATCCCAAACCTCTTCCAGCATTCTCCTTCTCACTCAGCCGTTTTCAGAAACAAAACCTTCAATGCCTTCTTCTTCTTCCGGACACGCCGCCACCTACAAAGCCACCGGAAAATAAAGAAGAAAAACTGCGCCGGAAACTTTGTTCACTCCTCCTCATCCTTTCTCATCCGTGCCATCTCTTCACATTCTCAGCGAACACAACGACGACCTAGCTTCTGAACTTACGTGCGTCGCAACGATAATCCTCACGGCTCTCCGCTCAACACCTCGTCGCAGAAATCGCGATGGAAAACAATCAAGACAAATATCTCAGATTACAAGCAACAAGATACCATAATCAAATAACAAACACCAACAATGAAAACTACAACAATCACATCGCGACAACAAAATTCGGAGCAGAGCCGACGTACCTACCGGAGAAAGTCCGGTGCTCCTTCGAGTCGGCAAATATGAACAGAAAGCCAGAGGTACCATCAACTCCACTTCATTTCTGATTCTTGTGCGTGAGTGACTTTGAATCTCGTGAATCTTCTTCTTAATTCACTTCTTGCTGAGAGTGGTTCTAATTGTTATTGTTGTGTTCAAACCGTGTTAGATTTGCAAATTTGTTGTGATCGGTGTAGAAATTGCACATTACTGAACTGAGATATTAGGAAATTATTGCTGAATCAATCTCAAATCGCTCTTTCTTTCCTCTGCAGCGAACTCATGAAGGCTGAGAAGTGATGATTCAAAGATGGTAAGTGATGAAGAAGCTTTGATGAGAAGAATATTAAAGATGATTCATAGCTTTTTTGTGAATTTTATTGTGAAGCTGTGATTCTCTGCAGGTTGAGAATTTGTGAATAGAGAGCTGCAGATTTTAGAGTTCTTGCAGCTTTTTCAATTGAAGATGCGCACTGTGTGGAATGAAATCCGTTGCAGCTTGATTTATGCAAGAATTGGGAGGGTAGTTTAGGTTTTTTCAATTGGAATTCTGTTATACTTTTGTTGTGAAATGATGTCACGCGCTTGGTGGCCTTGAATTGGTGACTGTGACCGTGTATTTCTTGTAATATAGCTTCTCATTAAATCACACGGCCTAGCCTTTGATAATGATATTCACGCCCTGTACTTTCTGGTATTGTATTCACGTTTCCCTTATGATGTACCCTACTACATATTTTCCTCTGTTGATAACTTTTCTCTGCACTGAAGTTTCTCTTTGCTGTTAAGAACTGTGCTTCCATGAAACTTTATTTCCATTGAATAATTTTTCTTTTGTTGCCATTCATTGCTTATAGGTTTAGAATGTGAATATGGATCCAAAAATGGATAATTGGACTTTACAATTTGGACAAATGAATTTGGTGTTTTTTTAGAAAATGGATTAGATGGAAAAAATGGAATGGTTTAAAATGGATATCGACTTGGACTTGGATCCAAAAATGGATATGGGTTAAATTTGGGTATGAAAAGGTTAATGGATAGAAAATGAGTGGGTTTAGAAAGAAAATGGTTATGGATTGTGGATAAATGGTTATTTATAAAATGAATGGAAATGGATTAAAATGGATATTAAAAT
This sequence comes from Lathyrus tuberosus, assembly GCA_022829125.1. Lineage (NCBI taxonomy): Eukaryota > Viridiplantae > Streptophyta > Magnoliopsida > Fabales > Fabaceae > Lathyrus > Lathyrus tuberosus. The sequence continues at coordinate 11,004,127 of JALAZF010000185.1, forward strand.
GAAATGAGTATGGACTAAGAAAGTGGTTTTGGATATTTGAATATGGATAAAAATGATTTGGATAAAATGTAAAAAATGGATATTGGTAAGAGAATATGGTTTTATGAATTTGGTTATTGGAAACTATGGATTTGAAAAGTGGATAAATGGATTAAAATGAAATATGGTTATGAGATGAAATGGATAATGAGATGGATATTAAAAATGATGTGGATAAATTGGTTTAGAAAAATGGGTATGGGTATTAATAATTGGATAAAAATGAATGTTATGGAGGAATGAATTAGACAAAATGGATTTTGGGTAATTGGTTAATATTTGGATAATAAAAGAAAGAAATTAAAAATGGGTTAAAGAAAAATGAACGAATATGGATATTTGGAATTTAAATGAAAATGGATATGATAAAATGGATTTAGAAATTAGAAATGGTTTATGAATAAAAGGAAAGGTAAGTGGATAAAAAATGAAAATGGTTGATAGATTAAAAACAATGAGTTTGGATATGGATTATGGATAGAAAATGGCTAACCAAATGAATTCAAAACCAATCACCAACTTTCCACAAGCCTCTGACAAAATAGTCACAGCTACCACTGAACCATCTGGCCACTCACATGATCCACTGAAGAATCTCAACCGATAACTATCCACCAGCTCAACTGTAAACAAGAACTCCAATTCTCCTTGAGACGTACACCCTGATTCACACAAATGAAATCCTGGCCCGATGCCTTTGATGATTTCTCTGGATAAGAAAAACCTCTGTACCTCTGAATAAGAGAAATATCGGTAGCAAGAAAAAAACCTTCAATCCCATGTCTTAGGAACCAATGCAAATGATTAATTATGAACTATGACCTAAAGATGCAAAAATGAGAAAGAAACATAAGCCAGAAAAAGGTAGGGCAAATTTTGGGGTGCTACAGCTGCCCCTATTCAATCAACTTGGACCTGAACGGGTGATAGCAACGGCTTTCAGACATTCAATGTAGAAGGTGATTGAATACAAAAAGAACCCGGAAATTTGCAAACTGTGCCAAGGAGAGACGACTCCGCTGGGGGACAAGTAATAAATATTGCACCATCACAACACGGACGAGTGTTGGAAACCAATACATACGATGTATTGAAATGTCTTGAAATAAACACGGACGAGTGTTAGGTATGCCGGGGATAAAGTGAAACAAACTCTCCCAGGTTATGTCATCTCTGCTGATAAAGAGAAATGACGAAGAAAATCTTCAAAAGATTGCTATCTCTGCTAATAAAGAGAACTAGCAAAATAAATGCCATCCCTGCTGATAAATGGAACTGGCTAAGAAATTTCTCCAAGATAATAACTTCACTGGGGATGAGAGAAATCCAAACAGAAAAATCTGCGGGGAAGACAGCTCAACATCGTCGAGAAACTGACGAAGATAACACATTGTCATAGGGATGACAGGAAGAAGATGAAACCCATAGAAAGAAAAGTGAACCCCAGAAACACACCGATTATTTATCCGAAGAACCACATTGTCATAGAGATGACAGAAAGAGAACGAAAACCCGACCGAAGGGACACATTGTCATAGGGATGACAGAAAGAAGATGAACCCCAAGAATCACCTTGTCATGACAGGAAGAAAATTCCACCGTAGGAACACATTGCCATGGAGATGACAAAAAGAGGATGAAACCCAAGAAACACATCGTCAAAGGGTTGACGGGAAGAAATGGAACCCATGAAACACATTGTCATAGGGATAACAGAAAGAAAATTAAAATTCCACTGTAGGAATACATCGTCATGGGGATGACGGAAAGAAAACTGAACATATCCGAAGGTACGAAACCTGAGCTCGGAACACATCGTCAAAGGGTTGACGGGAAGAAACTGTCTGCTGAGGAATGGCTTGGCATTCTCTTTTGGGATATGTCACTGTCTGACTGAAAATTGATTCGGGCTTCTGTACAAGGTACCAAATCTGGCTTATGCTTCACATGCATATGATTGAATTTTGCCGTAATGCTCCATACGAAATGGAATGCTACGCATTTTGAGGATGAAATGCAAAATGCTTACTACATGCAAAAGGATCCCTCCAGCAAAATAAATGCTGGAGAGAAGAGGCCAACTCCGCTGGGGATGACAAGCTGAACTGTCTCCGAGGTTACGAACCCAGCTGGGGAAGTCACACTGAACTTAGCCTGTAGTCGGGGAAACGCCCTTAACCTGCTGGGGAGTACCAGCCACCACCAAGTAATCTGCTTGGGGAACGACGGTTGATGATATCCACTCTGCTAGGGGACAACATTGACCTTACTCCTCTGCTGAAGACTTACTTTCTACCCTTACTCTGTTGGGGAGAGAGACTCTACTGGGGACGTCACGTGTCGACCATCAACATGAACCCTACAGATGTGATATGACCAAAAGCTGCCCTGATACAGCATAGCCCATAAAGGAACCTGTCTTCGAGAGGTCTCATGAAGATCTTATATATCCTGCCCCGTGATTTTGATTAACCGTTCTCCTGAGAAAAACCCTTTTGCTTTTGGGGTGACCTGCCCCAGTCTTGAAGTGATTTTGCCCTTGACTGGCTGATCTGTGAAGGAGTACCTCTGACTGACTGACCTTTGAGAGATTTGTCGAATCTCGACCTGATTGCCCCAGATTGGCTGAATCTTGGAATGAATTGCCCCTTTGATATGACTATCTGATGGCTTGCCCCTGCTCAATGGAGTACTCGGGCACTTTGCACTTATATTGATCAATCTTTCCATTGCAGAAACTTTCCTGAGTCAAGTACTTACTCGCAAGTAAAACAATTCATTTTGAAAATGACATTTTAATGCAATGCATATGACAGTTTTGAAATCCAAGTATTTTACTGGAAAAACGTTTTGCGACATATAGTGAATGAATCACTGATTAAAATGTCATTGATACCAACATGAATGGTAAGAAGATCCTTTTAGGAGTCAGGTTCGACACGATCTTTACTGAAGTATGCTTTCGAAACAACCTTGCTTCAATTAGGTCTTTCAAAGGTTGTAACGTGGCCTGGTTCACGGTTCGAGAAAGAAAGGATATAAGGCTCAAAGTTTTGTTTTAACCCACCCATTCTCCTTGATGTTCTCCAGTCCTACGTTCAGCTAACTCAACATAAGCGCTCACCTATCAAAAAGGCTAATGAATAGTATGAGGATAGAAAGAACCCACACGATTTTTGGAGTGACAGCCACCCCTTTTGCCTTTGGTGTTTGTAAACACACGACTTGTTCTTTATCTGAGGATTTTTCTTTTTCCATTTTTTTTCGCTTTTTATTCTTTTTCTTTTCCCTGATTTTTGCCTGGACTAACTCTTTTGAATTTTTCGATTTTGAAGTCCAGCGAGACGCCCTAACTTTTGCCTAAGTCATTTGTTTTCAAGTTTCGACTTAGCGGGCTTTCTTTTCCTCTTTTTTTTTCTTTTTCACCTTTTTTTTTTGAACAAATCGTGTGACACTGGCTTGTCTGACTTGTTTGCGAGGGTTGTGACTGCCTCACTCTCCGGTTGGTGAGGGATAACCGTTGTGGTTTGATCCTCGAATGGGACACTCCTTTGAAATTTGAACGCTTGGTCAAATTAACTGACACCTACCCTGCCCCAGGTTAAGATTGAGGGTTTTTCGTTTTCAGAAAGAAACTCCTACAACTAGGCTCAACGGGGTTGACAAGGGATTATCTTCCTTATATCTCCGGTGTTTAGGAAGTTAAAACAATGCATGTACATCATTAGCAAGGTTTTGTACCAAAAGCATACCATCAGAAGTTCTGCGTCTTTGAATTTCATCATCCTCCCTCAGATCCTGCTTAAACAAGGGTTAGAAAATATGAGTGAACACAGATGGATTTAAACAAAACATGCATATTCATTTCATTATCATTATCAACTGAAAATAGACGAGTTTTACAAATGAGTTTGCACTTTAACAGAAAAGAAACTACAAATGCAAAGAAATGACATGATCTAAAAGATTGCCAGCTTCGGGGAACTGGGCTTTCCAAGCTTGACTTGCTACTGAACTAGCCATCTGCAGAATTGCTCATCGAAGTCAGTCTGATAAAAACTTGCACCACTGCTCTCGGTGTCTTCTTCCATAACCTGAACTGACGAACCCACATGACTAGATGAAGGAGAGTCGTGGATCTGAATACCCTGAGGCGTGAATGAGAACATATTGGAGTCAAGAAGTGTCTGGACCTTACTCCTAAGCACCTTATAGTCTTCAGTTGAATGCCCCTGTGCCCCAGCATGATAATCACAACGGGCGTTGGCATCAAAACCTGGTGGATACGGAAAAGGCACTGGCTTCAATTCCTTCGGCACTACCAATCCGCCTCTTATCAAATCTGGCAACATCTGACGATATGACATTGGCAATTGAGTGAAGTGCCTCTCTGGCTTCCTTGGCCTTTGGCGGGCGTGCTGACGCGGCTGACGACGATATGACCGTTGATTCTGAGATCCAGAAGATTGCTGACTATGAACAGTTGATGCATCTGAATATTGAGGACGAGATGGTGGATGTTCCCAAATGGAATTACTTTCTTCCTCCCATTCCTCTTGAGAACTGACAACTGATTCACTTTCACTAGCCGGGAAGTTCGAGGTATCTTGAATCTTTCCACTCTTGATACCGAACTCGACGCGTTCTCCAAGTATTACCAGGTCAGAGAATTTTGATACAGTAATCAGCTTTTCGAAGTATGGTCCTTGCAAAGTATCCTTGAACATGTCAACCAATTCTCTTTCCAAAAGTGGTGGTTGAACGCGAGCAGCTAACTCTCTCCATCTCTGAGCATACTCTCTGAATGATTCGTTATCCGCTTTAGATAAACCTTGCAACTGCAGGCGGTTAGGAGCCATGTCAAGATTATAACTGTACTGCTTTACAAAGGCATTGGCTAGATCTGACCATGATCGGATGCTACCACTTTCCAACTGCATATACCAACTCAAAGATGCCCCACTCAAACTGTCCTGGAAGCAGTGAATCATGAGCTTATCATTATAGACATGTGAGGTCATTCTTCGGCTAAACATCACCAAATGTAGCTTCGGACAGCTATCCCCTTTGTATTTCTCAAAATTCGGCATCTCAAATTTTGGAGGTAACACAAGGCCGGGCACCAAACACATGCTCGCAGCATCCAAATCAAGGGTATCACGCTTCATTAAGGCATCAAGCTTCTCTTCCAACACACGACATCTTTCATCAAACTGAACAGCCCGTGGGTCCTTAGGTTTAATCTTTGGAATTACCCCTTGGAAATCTGGCACAGAGAAGGCAAAGCTTTGATAGTCTGTGGCATTAAGAGAAGAAGAATGTCCATCTCGGACGATGGTACGCTCGTGTATAGCTTGATTCCCAGCAGGGATGCGAGCATGCTGAGCTTGAGCAACATTGTTCCCTGGAGGTGGAATGACATTCCCAATCACAGCAGTCCTCTGAACATTGGCTTCTCCCCTATTCATGGCTGTCATAGCTTCCACAAGTTGGTCCAACTGACTCTTCATCAATTCAACATCGGCCCTAGTTACAAACTGATTCTGTTCCCCTGAATTCATGATGATCTCCCCAAAAGATGATTCAAGTCCGATGAGAAATCCTAGAAATCAACTGCGGTTCAGATAAAGGATGGATAAGCTCTCTGATCAGGCCGGAGACAGATATGCAAAAAGATGCAAGATGCGAATGCAATGCAATATGAATGCAGCAGACATGGGATCAAAGCTTCCACAAATTCTGAATACTGCTATGCTGCTGACTGACAAGCTCAAAGGTCTGCTCTGAAGAGAATACCAGAATACCAGAATACCGGATGATCAGAATACCAGAATACCAGACTGATAAGTTTGCACCGATGAGAGAACCAGAATACCAGGTAGAATGAAAGTCAAGGTTACCTGCAAACCTGTAAACAACCCGCCCCTCTCACATGTGGTGCTAAGATCCTCGGTATCCCGGACTCTCAGGTCGAGAAATGATGATACGTTCACCATTTCTGGTTTGGCATCATCACCAATCGAGGAGGCCTCAACTAATTCTCCAAAACAAAAGATCCTCAGCTTCAGAGGTTTGAGAAGCAATAGCACATTCAGCCCGAAGGATACAATGCTATCGCCAATCAAAGAGGTCGTCCGCTGATTCACTACAAAAGGGAAATCCTATAGCAAGTTCCCAGCATTGGGTCCTCGGATCGAGAATGTGCAATGGGTTTGCCACAGAACGTGGGCTGCCACTGTCACATCTCAGGAGGAGTGCCGTTACTGAGTTCTCGGGAAACGGTCGCCAGAGTCGACAGCTTTCCAGGTTATATTCCATCGTCTGCCCCAAATGGACAGGACAGAATATTACCAAGAAAACCTCGTCTGGATGTGGAGTTTTCATGTATACTTCGTCTGGCCAAATGCCAAACAAGTCACACTACTTTCCACGCTAATCATAGGTGTATGCTCAAGCCTTGGTATTGGGCTTATCTCTCATGAATCCAGCCCACCCTACAAACAGAAAAACCAGCAGCAGAACAGCACAGTAATATCCAGTATGACAGTAATAATATGAAATGCAATGCAATAAAAGCTGTAAACACAGTAAAGCAGTAAAGTAAAAATACAGTAAATAGCAATACAGTAATATACAACAAAGCAAAGCACCATAGAAACACCCAACAAAAACAAACAGACAAGCGCTAGGATTGACTCGCTAAAAGGGATGGACCAGCAAGAGGTCAACCAGAGTCCCCAGCAGAGTCGCCAGCTGTCGCTCCCAAAAAGATTCGCATCCAACGGTACAAACGCGAGAGTGGCGCAGAAGAACACAGAGTCGCCAGCAAAGTGTATTTATCCCAAGAGAGGGAAAGGAAACACTGCATAAACCTAAAAGAAGGGAAATAGCATGGTCACGCGACCAAGAGAACGGGTACGGGAGTCGGTTACGTGAAGGGAAGGTATTAGCACCCAACACGTCCATCGTACTCGATGGGATCCACGCTTGCTGTCTGCATCAAAGGGTGTCGTCATCTGGAACTCCACTGCTACTGGACCGACAAAAGAACGAGAACGGAAAGAAACGAAGAAACGAAGAAGAAAAGAAAAGGAAGGTGACTCGATAGGACGTCCTCGGAGTCCTATGCCTACGTATTCCCTCGTGCAATGGGAAAGTCAGAGTCAACGTAGTTCGGACACGAACTAAGGGGGGAGGTTGCTCGCCAAGACAATCGCTGTCTTGTGCCTACATATCCTTAATCGGACGAGAAAGAGGAAATCAGAGCAGTCGTAGTTCGACCAAACGAGGTCGGAAAGGGACAAAGAGGGTAACAAAGAAAGGTTGTGAAAGAAAAGTGCTCGGAGGGATCTCAATCGCAAGGGTGCGAGAGAAGGGTCTCGATCGCAAGGGTGCGAGAGAAGAGTGCTCGCCAAGGATAGGGATCCTCGTGCCTACGTATCCTCAGTCGGACGAGAGAGAGGAATCAGAGCTCACGTAGTTCGTGGGAACGACCACGAAACAAGGGGAGGAAACTGGTGAAAAATGGAGAAGGTAGCCCGCCAAGATCTACGCAATCTTGTGCCTACGTATCTTTACTCGGACGAGAATAAAGAATCAGGGCAGTCGTAGTTCGTGGGAACGACCACGAAACAAGGGAAAACGAGACCAGTCTCGATCGCACGGGTGCGAGAGAAAAGAGTCGGGACTCACGGAAAGTCTAAAGGGGAAACTGAATCCTACAAGTTATCATGCAAAATGGCCCTAAGGTCAGGATTAGAAGGGAGCTAACCTAATGTTATCATGCTTGGATTGAGAGCCTAATGTCTATCCTACTCCGAGCTTAATCAGAAATTAAGTCGGACTAGGAGCCTTAAGGGAGCATGCGAATACAAAGGAATCGACAAGTAAACACCAGACAGCTCAATCACAAAGGAAAATCGAATATGAAACCAAGTTAGAAGAAATTCAAATACAAATAGAAAATCAGGAATTAAACAAGATATGCATCTAAATCATGGTCGACAATTAATAAAAAATAACCAAGTTAGAATAAAGTGCAAATTAAAACAAGATTAAATCTAATTTACTTCTAATTAACAAATCAAATCAAAATTAATTTCTATCTAAAAGTTATCCTAAGTTAATTAGAAAACAAACTAAAACTAAATTCTAATCTCTAATTAAAAATCTAATTAGTTCAAGATTAATTCTAAACTAAAAATCTAATTAAAAACAATTAATCAAAACCGAAGTTAAAAGTTAATTAGAAAAATTAAAAACAAGATTAATTCTAAAATTAAACTCTAATTCTAAAATTAATATCTAAACCTAAAGAAATAATTAATTTCTAATCAAAATCTAATTAATCTATTTCTAATATTAAAAAATCTAAATCTAAAATTAAAATCTAAATTAATTACCAATTAACCAAGATTAATTATTAAAACTAGTTGTAAAAAAAAATAAGTATCTAAAACCAAGACAAATCTTAAATGTATAAACCTAGTTATCCAAAGCTAAATAACAAAAACCAAGAACAATAGATGCAGTCAGTATATGGGAGTGAAAAGTGAAATAGGGCGCACGGGCCTTGGCAAGATTCAGGCCCAACAAGTGATAAACGTGAAGCAAAATGGGGGTTCACCGAGACAAAAAAAAAAAAAAAAAAAAACGGGTGCGGAAAGGGAAAGCGAACGGGCCTAAGAACCCGGCCCAAGCTGTAACAAAGATGGATTTTAAAGAAAACCCTAATTCGGTTGACCTAATTATCCCAAACCTCTTCCAGCATTCTCCTTCTCACTCAGCCGTTTTCAGAAACAAAACCTTCAATGCCTTCTTCTTCTTCCAGACACGCCGCCACCTACAAAGCCACCGGAAAATAAAGAAGAAAAACTGCGCCGGAAACTTTGTTCACTCCTCCTCATCCTTTCTCATCCGTGCCATCTCTTCACATTCTCAGCGAACACAACGACGACCTAGCTTCTGAACTTACGTGCGTCGCAACGATAATCCTCACGGCTCTCCGCTCAACACCTCGTCGCAGAAATCGCGATGGAAAACAATCAAGACAAATATCTCAGATTACAAGCAACAAGATACCACAATCAAATAACAAACACCAACAATGAAAACTACAACAATCACATCGCGACAACAAAATTCGGAGCAGAGCCGACGTACCTACCGGAGAAAGTCCGGTGCTCCTTCGAGTTGGCAAATATGAACAGAAAGCCAGAGGTACCATCAACTCCACTTCATTTCTGATTCTTGTGCGTGAGTGACTTTGAATCTCGTGAATCTTCTTCTTAATTCACTTCTTGCTGAGAGTGGTTCTAATTGTTATTGTTGTGTTCAAACCGTGTTAGATTTGCAAATTTGTTGTGATCGGTGTAGAAATTGCACATTACTGAACTGAGATATTAGGAAATTATTGCTGAATCAATCTCAAATCGCTCTTTCTTTCCTCTGCAGCGAACTCATGAAGGCTGAGAAGTGATGATTCAAAGATGGTAAGTGATGAAGAAGCTTTGATGAGAAGAATATTAAAGATGATTCATAGCTTTTTTGTGAATTTTATTGTGAAGCTGTGATTCTCTGCAGGTTGAGAATTTGTGAATAGAGAGCTGCAGATTTTAGAGTTCTTGCAGCTTTTTCAATTGAAGATGCGCACTGTGTGGAATGAAATCCGTTGCAGCTTGATTTATGCAAGAATTGGGAGGGTAGTTTAGGTTTTTTCAATTGGAATTTTGTTATACTTTTGTTGTGAAATGATGTCACGCACTTGGTGGCCTTGAATTGGTGACTGTGACCGTGTATTTCTTGTAATATAGCTTCTCATTAAATCACACGGCTTAGCCTTTGATAATGATATTCACGCCCTGTACTTTCTGGTATTGTATTCACGTTTCCCTTATGATGTACCCTACTACATATTTTCCTCTGTTGATAACTTTTCTCTGCACTGAAGTTTCTCTTTGCTGTTAAGAACTGTGCTTCCATGAAACTTTATTTCCATTGAATAATTTTTCTTTTGTTGCCATTCATTGCTTATAGGTTTAGAATGTGAATATGGATCCAAAAATGGATAATTGGACTTTACAATTTGGACAAATGAATTTGGTATTTTTTTAGAAAATGGATTAGATGGAAAAAATGGAATGGTTTAAAATGGATATCGACTTGGACTTGGATCCAAAAATGGATATGGGTTAAATTTGGGTATGAAAAGGTTAATGGATAGAAAATGAGTGGGTTTAGAAAGAAAATGGTTATGGATTGTGGATAAATGGTTATTTATAAAATGAATGGAAATGGATTAAAATGGATATTAAAATGAAATGAGTATGGACTAAGAAAGTGGTTTTGGATATTTGAATATGGATAAAAATGATTTGGATAAAATGTAAAAAATGGATATTGGTAAGAGAATATGGTTTTATGAATTTGGTTATTGGAAACTATGGATTTGAAAAGTGGATAAATGGATTAAAATGAAATATGGTTATGAGATGAAATGGATAATGAGATGGATATTAAAAATGATGTGGATAAATTGGTTTAGAAAAATGGGTATGGGTATTAATAATTGGATAAAAATGAATGTTATGGAGGAATGAATTAGACAAAATGGATTTTGGGTAATTGGTTAATATTTGGATAATAAAAGAAAGAAATTAAAAATGGGTTAAAGAAAAATGAACGAATATGGATATTTGGAATTTAAATGAAAATGGATATGATAAAATGGATTTAGAAATTAGAAATGGTTTATGAATAAAAGGAAAGGTAAGTGGATAAAAAATGAAAATGGTTGATAGATTAAAAACAATGAGTTTGGATATGGATTATGGATAGAAAATGGCTAACCAAATGAATTCAAAACCAATCACCAACTTTCCACAAGCCTCTGACAAAATAGTCACAGCTACCACTGAACCATCTGGCCACTCACATGATCCACTGAAGAATCTCAACCGATAACTATCCACCAGCTCAACTGTAAATAAGAACTCCAATTCTCCTTGAGACGTACACCCTGATTCACACAAATGAAATCCTGGCCCGATGCCTTTGATGATTTCTCTGGATAAGAAAAACCTCTGTACCTCTGAATAAGAGAAATACCGGTAGCAAGAAAAAAACCTTCAATCCCATGTCTTAGGAACCAATGCAAATGATTAATTATGAACTATGACCTAAAGATGCAAAAATGAGAAAGAAACATAAGCCAGAAAAAGGTAGGGCAAATTTTGGGGTGCTACACTTAGCACCTAGAAACTACCCTTCATAGATTTCTACCTAAGACACTCCTAGGTATGAGACCCTTCTCAATTCCCTTCTAATCACAGCAGTGACTGAAAATATTACAACTCAATAAACTGTCCTACTCGGGTATTCACGCAATACAAGAGAGGCTCACATAAGTACAAACCCTAGTACTCTATAACAGCTGCAATATTCAACACCTAAACTTGGTTAAATCCATCCTATTTATATTGCAAAACAGAACAGGATTTGGGCTTCAAAAACGCAGCAATTCTGCTCCACAGAATCTGCGACCTATTATTTTCTTCAATCCCAAGTTTCCAAAAATGTCTCATTGCATGGAAACCGCATATTCCTTTTAGAATCAGAATCTCTGATTCCTCAATCTTAGATGCCACCTGGGATTAAATCATATTCCAATCACACCTGGAACATAAATACAGTTATTCCAAAACTGTAACAGACAAAGATGTTGAATCCACCTGATAGGACATCTTGTCTAACATTTTAATCCGCAGTTAGTTTATCAAGTCAGGACATCTTGTCCAACATCTTTCTGCTAAGTTAGTTTTACCAAAATTGATGCCAACCTCAAGGGCTTGGACTCATCACAACCAAAACATTCTCTCAAATCTCCCAAGAAAGAAACTTTCCCTAAGTCATAACAGATAAACACAAGAAAACATTTTAAGTTAACAGAGATACATGCAATAGAAGGTTCATATGGATTTCCATAGATACACTGGGTGTTAATAATTTCCCTTTGTATAACCCGACCCTGATCCCCAATCTCTCGGTATTTGTTAAAGAAAACATTTGCGTGCAAGGTTAGTTTTAGATATCTTCCCTTTCCTTTCCAGCTTCATAGGATAAATAAGAAATCAGAAAGTAGCACCCAAATCGAATTTACGGTAAGGTGGTCGCGTCACCGACAAAATCGCACGCTACACCTACAACAATGATCACCCCAATTTTTGAAATGGCTGCTATTTATATTCAAGGGAAACTAATTCATAATCATACTAACGATCCTCTTAATGATGGTACCATTTCCAACTCTGATGAAGAAAGCACCTCTTAGTCTGAGGGGGTAATTGCAGAAATCCCATGGAATCTTGCCATAGTTAATAATGATGGGGCGCAACTAAATAGTGCACAATTCTTGAAGGATTCTTGGGCCAGTATGGCCAATCAGGCTAACAAAGAGGATGGGGTTGGAGATCCCATATCTCTACCTGTTGTTACTAAATCTAAAAAAAACGTATCAGGAAGCAAATGATAAAGTTCAAAGAAGCTTTTGGCACCAGATCTTCTGATTTTGAAAAGTCGTCCTTATGAAGTGCCTTTATTGGAACATAAGGGTATTGCTAACATCCCTTCAAAGTTAGCTCTTAAAATTTTTATTAAACAACACAGACCAGATTTTTGCTTCATTGCTAAACCGTGGATGGATAATTCAACATTTCCGGTGTTGTTCTGGAATCGTCATAACCTCAAAGTTTTTGCTATGAATAATAGGAACTCCTTGCTTCCCAATCTTTGGTGTATTTGTAGCCGCAACCTTGACCCTCAAATTCATAGTTCTTCTTATCAGCACGTTGCTTTTAGTATCATTATTGTAAATGTCAACATTGGTGAAATTCAGGCATAGCAGACAACAGATGTCCTAACACACGTCAAGACATTATTTTGCATAATTATTTAAACAAGAACATAACAACAGACTGATACCTTGAATATCAGTAACTGCAGAATCACAGATGTTACGACATCTGTTCCAACATGTTAATTAATATTGAACTGTAAATTACAGAATGATAAACAACACAGAATATGATGACCCAGTTCAGTGCAACTCACCTACATCTGGGGGATACCAATCCAGGAAGAAGAATCCACTATCAGTAGTATAGTTTTATGTAAACAACCTAAGGTTTACAATAAACACCCACGTTTACCTATCACTACCCAATGAAGACTTTATCATTATAAGTCGCATCTAAATGATAAGAGAAACCCATCTCACTCCCTAAATCACAACCTGTGATTATCTAACAGTTACTACACCATAACTGTATCATCCCTATTGAAAGACACCACTTCCAATACAAAGTTCAATCAAGCATCCTTGACTAACAAGTTAACTTGGATTTGCTTCAAAGCTTCATCCAAGAACAATACACGATTCATTACCTACGGGTTTCTGAATCTGTACAAGTACCTATGTCTACCACACTGCATCAAATCGATACAGAGGGAGACTTACAAGAGAAACCTACGACTCTCAAACCCTAAACTCTACTTTACAAAATAGGATTCCTAAGTCTATGTCGCCCTCTCTCTCTTTTCTGCCTAGGTCTTGGTCTTATTTTATAGCCTTCTGCTTAGTTGGGCTTCATATCTTTGATCCTTGATCCACTGCCAATCACGCCTTGAATCTTGGAACAGATTTAAACAAAACCTGCTGTAATGATCATGATGTCGAGTCATCATGCTGGGACATTTCACTCGACATCTTTGGTCTGGGGCATAAATCTTCATGTTGGAGCATCTTTTCCACCATTATGTTTTACCAAAATTTAGTCAAACCATTGGAGCTTTCAATCTCCCCCTTTTGACAAATTTTGGCTAAAACTTTCTTCAGCTTGATGGTACATGCAGTGGAAAAAGGGAGAAGCTAACCTCTTCATTCCCTTGTAACACAAAATACACACTTTCTTCTTAACTCTGATCACAAAACACAATTCCAAAGATGTTAGAACATCCTTAGATATGTTGAGACATTCCAGATCAGTAGCACAGATGCACATACACCTCTCTCAATAGTAGGCAAGAAGCCATTCTCCCCCTTTTTAGCCAAAAGTTGGCAAAACTGGCCCATCCAGACCCAAACCCAGATTATGCTTACCCAAACACAGACAAAACCCATTTGCTCTCAACTTAAGACAAATGTTCTAGCATGATCCTCCTTAAATATTAAAGGAGCTATGTAGGTAGAGCCAATCCAAAAGACTAGTCAATGAGTGCAATAACTGTTGGTCAAGTTAGTTTCGAAAGATTCCACCTTTTATGACTTGTCCTTGAAACCGCTTCTGAACAGTGTCCTGATACCTAACATGATATTGTCATATTTATGGTCCTCACAGACAGGACTATGATTACACCCATCTTCTGTTTATCCAGAATTAGCAAACTTTTTTTACTACAGAATTCTTCCATTGACCTTCCTATCAGCAGAGATTCCCAAGATACTTGTACCACTTCTAATTCACTCCATTAACACCAATGACAGAATCAGAACAACCTGATAAGATCACCCAGAACTTATACCAGTAAGGCAATGTCACGACATTTCGTCTGACATACTATCTTCACCTGAGGCAATCTATCACAAACTGTTTGGAACCACAAACAATCTTGATAAATAATTTGTACCATTGCAGCCAAATATCCACAACTGAAGTCTAACTCCCCCGGTCGTAGATAACCAATGCTCCTTTGCCAGAAGAACACCCTAAATGAATGGAAAACATAAGACGCATCTTCATGTCTTCAAGAGCGCACCCTCTGTTCAACACACCTGCTGAACGTATTCACCTAATGCTTGACCCTCAAGCAAACCATGTACCACACCAGTACATTAATCAGACAGAAGTTCTCCCCCTATCTTTCTCAACATATGCTTCTTCAGCAAGAACCACCCAAAATCCCCACATAATATCCCATGACAACTTCATGATCATATGGTGAGAGTACCAGGAACACATCCTTGTACCATAACTAACAAACTCTTGGATTGAGACCAAAGCTCCATTGATCTCTCTCGTCCAGAAACCATCTATACACCACATGAATTCCTCCTGAATTCTCTTGTATAGATCCCCTTGTTCTCTGAGATACAACCCAATTGAATCTGGAATACTTCACATTCCTCAAAGAGACAAATAGGGCCCCTTAGTTTGCTAGCTCGCCCATATATTCTTCACACTTGAAGAACATCAAACACATGCTCCAAAAATCCTCAACTCATTTGCTCCACAAGCACCAAACTGATCCACTTCTAGCATGTCCCATTCACATCAGAATTCCAAGATAATCCTTTACCCATCATTTTCCCGTATGAAAAGATAAATACCTCTTAGACAAGATGTGAATGTCAAGTTCCACACTCAGAACTTAGCATCCTACTCCAAGGATAACCAACCCAGAAGATGTTCTAACATCAGTTAGGACATCCTTCACACATCACAGACACCACACACCATGGTTCTTGATATGCTCCACCACTGAACTTACTATAGCATAGTAATCTATTCTGAAGATCTTCAAACAACACTGCGCCACTAGCTTGATCAACAAGAACTCCAGATAACAAAAGAGAGAAATAAACTCTCATCCACCAAAAGAAGGTAATCTTCCATAAACTGTGAACTTCTTCCACAAGCTCCAAGATAGAAAAGAATCAATACCTCCTTAAGTCTCCAACCAACTACCCTTCTGTCCAAGAGTAATTTGTTCCAAGACACCCTTTTTTTTCAGAACTCCCATAAGATACACTGATCCACCAATGAAATATATTCTTCAAGTTACATGAACTACTTGCTCCACAGCAAGACATCTTGGATCCACCAAGCCATAGATACGTAACATCTTCTCCATCCACAGCTCCCACAAACTACATGAGATAGACCTTTTTGAAGCATCCATAACATCCATTCTCTTGTTGATCAACTTATCTTAAGCTGATGTGCAACAACACCAGCTAAGATCCTGATGTTAAGCTTGATGTCAGAACATTTTGATATGACATCCAGCTGCTGAATTCAGCTCCTCCTTCTGCCACTTAGAAGAACCTCATCCCTTTAATAGAACAAGAGTTTCATGCACTCATAGACTTGTTTCAACAACCAAGTTTGAGTAGACAACCTCCATCCAGCTTAATCTTATCACAGGTATTCCATTCAAGTTCACACCTTGATGAATAACTGCTCTGAAGCTTCAAAGAACTCACATTTGCCACGTCTGATTCTTCAGATGATAAGTAGTCCTAGACTACACCATAGAAGTCTTCAAGATGTCACGGATATTGCTACATATCCTTGACCTCCATGATGAGCAAAATCACATGCCTCTAAGTACCTAGATCAGAAATAAATTGACCCAAGTTGTGCCATCACTAGCACCATATTCTGGACAAGTCTCTTACCAGGACACTTCCCAGATAAACATCAGATGCTTCAGGTATCAACGTGAACACACCTGCTGCACTCCAAATACTCCTAGATAAGAAATAAACTGATCCAAGAACTACTCATCAAGATTATGATGTCTTCTTCTTCATCTTCAACATCACCACTGTCTAGACCAGTTTCTTGCCTGGAAACTCTCCAGAGATCATATGCTTCTGCCACACCACACTAAAGCAGATTCTTAGGTCAACACCCAAGAGAAATAGATCCAAAAGCTTATGCAGTACCCCTCCCATGATTCTGCACAAACCAGATGAAGAGATGTTCCAACATCGTGTTGAACATCAACAATCTTGAACTTCACATACAAGGATAATCAATTAAATACTTGTGAACATCACAAATAATAATTGATCTTAAATACTCGTTCAATAACCCTGTTTCACTATTGAAGTCATACTCCAGCAGATCACTCCATGAACACTTATCAAGTATTCAATCTTTTGCAAGTATCTTCTTTGACAGACAAAGTGTTGAGATACCAAGGCTTCCACCCTTGACTCAAGTAATTAAGATTCTCTCTGAACGAACCCTATTTACCTCAACAGTTCTGAAAACTCCATTTAGATTGGACCCATCCTTAGGATTAAGAGAGATGAATCCTTCCTTGCAATTTTGGATGGTGAACATAAATCACCTCCCCTTTCTTCAGATTTATGTTTCACAGAAACACCTTCTAGTCAGAAGAATAACTAGAAGGCTCCAGATGCACGACTGAGATGCCTTTAAGAGTGGACTTGAGAGAATTCTCAATCATATTTGACAACTTAGTCGATCAATAGTTTATCAAATCCCTAGAGCAAGAACTTGATAAACCTAATCTCAACTCCCCATCTCTTCAACTGACTTCAAGCAGCACAATGGAACCAAGCTTCCACGTACCAAGTCACCATACCAGATATCTTCCAACAACTCTCTCCACTCCATCGCTCCCGACTTTGGAATAAAAAGATGCAGATATCTTCAAATATAGAGGCCGACGATTGAGATCTTCCACCATCTGTCTTCAGTAACAACTCTAGAATCCCATAAATTCCATAGCTCTTCCATAAGAAATATATGCAGCGGAACCACGAAGGAACTGAAATTCTGGTATCAGACGTGTGATGTTAAGGTGTGATGTCACAACAACACACTCTGCTCAATGGATAGCAATAACAGAAAAATAACACCAAGAATTGTTGACCCAGTTCGGTTACAACCAACCTAGTCTGGGGGCTACCAAGCCAAGGATGGAATTCACTACTTGTAGATATAATTTACAGACTCAACAACCCGTTGACAATCTCCTAAACTTATACTCTACTAATGACTTCCTACCTAAGAACCCACTTAGGTATGAGAACACCACTCAATCCCTTACAAACACTCAAAGAACCCACTTTGAGTACCCTTGATCTTACTTCACAACTTCGATCAATTCAAACAACTCTCTTTGCTTCACAGCTTTAGAGAGGACAGATCACCAGTTCACCCTTGAATGGTTTACTCACGATTCGTACAAATATCTAAGACACTCAGCCTCTGCTCTTGATCTTCAATCTGTACTTTTTCCTTTGGTCTTGTGCGCTTTATATAGCTCCTGAATTGGGCTTGGACTTGTCACAATATTTGATCAGATTTGTTAATTAAAACTGAATCTTCAAAACAGATTTTATCCCCAAAATCTTTTTAAATCTTCAACCTTTTAATTCTCCAACAGACCTGCAATCAAATCTCCCATGTAACAGAAAATATCTATCCCAAGATATTCTCATCCAATGAGTCAACCACTCTCCACAATTCCAGCTAATACGCGTGCCCTAATAACATATCCTGCTGTTATTAATTCTGCAGGTCTGATGTTACAACATCACCTGTGTGACATCAGACATCCAACTTTAGCACTTAACTACTTAACACAACCCAGTGTTAAGACTTCAATGTTACAACATCAGCACCTTGACATCAACATTGAATATACTTTGTTTTACCAAAATTCCAGCCAATCCAGGAACTATCAATCTCCCCCTTTGGCTAATTTTGGCTAAAACAATCTCTGCACTCTGCAAACAACTTCTGCACTTTGCACCTTCAGAGATTTTAGCAGCGGAATAATCTTCAGAAATTTGAAACTCAATAACAACAGTTTGACACTTTGCATAGTCTTCATCACTTGATCTACTGCAGCACCATCTTCATTATTGACAACAGCCAATTGGTGCTCCTCCTTGAAAACATGAACCAGCATCACAGCTGTTCAGTAGCTCATAATGTGCAGCAATTTACTCCCCCTAGATGTCTGCTTGGCTGCACTCTTCAAATGTCATGATATCTTCAAAAGCAGCTCAGTCTAAACTCCCCCTCAATAACTGCATCAGCACTTTTCAACTAAACACCTTTTACTTTTAGCAGCATCAATTACTCTCTTCATGGCAATTTTTAACTCTCCCCCTTTTTAGCCATAATTAGACAAATTATGCCAATTCATATGACCTACACTTCATCACATGCGACTTAATACAAGCCCTACTGTCAGTAGCAACAAGATCTATGCAATCTCCAAACACAATGTTCTGACATTATTAAAGACATGGTCAAAACCACATTCCAACACTTTTGACTAGACTGGCGATACAAACAATGCTTTAGAAAAACCATTATAAAACCACTCTTTCTCCTTTGCTCAGCACAACACTCCAATAAAGCATGAGTCAATCAAGCTCCAAAGAATCAACCAAGAAACTCAAGCATGAGGATAAAAATCCAGAACCTCTGATGAAGAAGGTCAAATCTCAGACGACATCAGGTCCTTCTTCAGGAGCAACAAAAACTGGCAGGACTTCAGTGACAACTATGAAGCCTGGTAAGAACCATACTGCTCAAAAACAGCCTTCAGAAGATGAATGGGATGCAGATTGGAAGGCATTTCTGGATGCAGGTGATTGGCATGAGGATGTAGTTTAACCTTGTATCTTCAAAATTCTAATAAAACTCCAATCATATTTTAGATTTTTCTGTAACTCTACAAAATTATTTACAGTACTTTTCTATTGCTTTGCTGATAATTGTACTGCCTTAATATGAACCAACAGCCTAATGTCATAGCATGCTATCTGACATTATATCCTCATAAGATTCAACCAATCTCCATAATCTTGATCAGCATGCAATCTTCACAATATATGTACCTTTGCTGCAAAATCCATAGACAAATACTTCCCCTGTCAAGATTAACAAATGCTCTAGATGGAGATGAACATTTGAGCACATTTACATGCATTTTGGTACCACTGTCCCTTTCACCAAGGGCTATCATACAATTCATCTTCACCATCCAAGGCAAACCTTCTACTTCATCATTCTCCCGTATGACTATGTAGATGCTCCTTAGATATAATGTAAGCACTAAGCTTCAGATCCAGAACAAAGACATCCTTCACCAAGGATACTCTTGACACTCTTGACACCAGGGTATTACATATGCTCCACTACTGGATTTACTATCAGCAAAATAATCCAAACTCAACACTGTGTCACAAACTCCACAAATTCTCAGCTTACTTATAAGCTTTACTGAGATCCAGTCTCTTCAAGAGATCACACTTCCTCTTTCCTTACATCCACCAGTAGTTGTTGAAACTGGTGATGTCTTCAAAGACAGTAGTCATGCTTAAACACATGACCATAATCTCCACTTCTTCTGACCAAAATGCTAGAGCATTTAACTCCACATGTCCAATCTTAATCATCTTCCAGATCTAACCACCAGCAAACATGATGTTATAACATCTTTTGGGACATCAGCTTCTCATCACCATTCAAAGGACTCATTGCACAGAGAAGTCCTTCAAGAAGCTCCCAATAAAACACAGTCAGAGCAACTTATTCATACACACCTGAATACCATAAGTTCCCACACCCTCTCTGAACCATATCCTAGCAAACTCAACCATATCCAAAGTATTTATACCAAATTCTTTTTCCAGAACATACTTCCACCATTTTATGAAAAGTACAGGAATGTTATCTAGTATGCCCTTTTGAATTTTCTCAGAAGTTCTAACAACAACGACTTCCTTCATTTGAGAGATATCCTGGACATTATCCTCAGACTTATCTTTGATCTTCCTAGAGATGAACACTTTACTCCTGGATTTTGTAGTACCATCCACATAGATTTTCTGCTTAGCAGTTCTCATCTTTGGAGGTGACTCAATAGCTTTCCTCTTTCTTGATTTCAGTCGTTTAGCAACCCCAGGAACCACTTTTGCAATTAGTTCATCATCAGCTCTAACATCTGCATCTTCCAACCTAAGGATTGTCAACTTGTGGAATTTTTCTTCTGAACTATAGGAGTCATTAGTCAGGTTGTCATCTTTCTTGGCCTTGCAAGTATTCAGCTCCCAACACTTCTTAAGGTCACAGCTTTTGATCCTTCCATCAGCATTGTTGACTCCTTCATGAGAGGTCCACTGATAGCAGTTGTCTTTGGTTCTGGCACCCTTCATAACAATCTGATTCTGCTCATCAGAAACCACACACTCATGCTTAGTGTAATTTACCTTGTAACCTTCATCACACAACTGGCTTATGCTGATCAAATTTGCACTTAAGCCATTGACAAACATAACATTGTCAAGTTCAGGTCTACCATCACCTTGCACTTTCCCAACTCCTGCAACAACACCTTTTCCTCCATTGCCAAATATGACCTCATGAGAGGGACAAGGTCTAAGATCATCAAACATGGATCTACATCCAGACATGTGCTTGGAACACCCACTGTCAAAATACCATGCTCCTTCTTTATCACCCATGTGAGCCAATAAGCACTTCACCTTCTCCTTAGGTACCCATTGTTTAACAACTTTGGGCCTGTGCTCTCTCCATCTGTTTTGAGGTTGAGGGTATCCATGTAGCTTGTAGCAAGAGTACTGCATATGTCCAAATCTTCCACAATAATAGCATCTCACCCTTTCATCTCTGAATCTTCTGCCATGATGAGATTGCCTATGCTGCCATCCATGATGTGGTCTCCTCCTACCATAACTGCCCTGCCATCTATTCTGTTGATATCTTCTCCCATAAGACGGCTGAGAATGCTGTTTCCTGGATTGTATCCCATGATGGTGTGGCTTTCTTCATCCATATACATAAGGAACAGCATTGGTCTATCCATAACCATACCCATACCAGTTGTCCTGATGTTGAGACATCTGATGAGACATGTACTGTTTGAACTGAGCAGCTTGCATGCTCTCATGGTATTGTGGGGGCATATATTGGCTAGCTCCCAGTGGCTGCTTTCTCTTCTGATAGGGACCAGTCTTCTTCTTAATCTTCTTAGGTTGTGAAACATCAGCTTTCTTAGGGGTAGGATCCTGCTTCTTTGGCTGATGTTGAGATGAAAGTTGTGACACTTCCTTCTTTGAACCTGAAGTGCTTCCTTCTGAAGTTCCCTTGTCCTCAGCCACATAACCTATCCCAGCTTTATCTCCAGCAGCTTTTTCTGACTGAAGTATCTTGTCAAGTGTGTCTGTACCATAGCTCAGCATCCTAACAGACTTGGTCATTTGATCAAGATGAGCTCTAACTAGCACTAATTCATTTTCAAGATCAGTCTTTTCATTCTCTAGCTGAGCAATCTGTTGCTTGTGGCACTTATTTTCTTGACAAATCTCAGCACTCTTTAAACATAGCTCTTGATAGGTGGATGCCAACTCCTCATAAGTTACTTCTCCATCACTAGAATCATCATCAGAAACAACAGCTCCTGTTAAAGCTCTCACATGCTTTGCTGACTCGCCTTCACTTTCACTATCAGAGTCAGACCAAGAAACTGTCATGCCCTTCTTCTGCTTTTTCAAGAAGGTGGGACATTCTTTCTTGACATGTCCATACCCTTCGCGCTCAAAGCACTGCACTCCTTTATCTTGGGCAGTTTTCTCTTCATCCTTCTTGCTGGTGTCAGAAGTCATGTTCTTGACATTAGGCCTGGAGTTATTATTCATTCTCTTGAATACTTTGGTGAACTGTCTTCCCAACATCACTATGGCCTGAGACAGATCCTCCTGGGATTCAGATTTCTTCCCTTTCTCTTCTTCACCATTTGTCACCAGGGCTATACTCTTTGGCTTCTTTTCTGGTTCTTCCTCATTCAACCCAAGCTCAAAGGTTTGAAGAGATCCAATGAGCTCATCAACTCTCATCTTGCTGATATCTTGCGATTCTTCAATGGCAGTAACCTTCATCTTATACTTCTTAGGTAGGGACCTAAGGATCTTCCTCACAAGCTTTTCATCTGACATCTTCTCTCCAAGAGCACTAGATGCATTGGCCAGCTCAAGAACACTCATGTGGAAATCATGAATAGTCTCATCTTCCTTCATCTTCAGGCTTTCAAATTTTGATGTTAAAATCTGAAGTCTTGACATCTTGACTCTAGATGTTCCTTCATGAGTAGCCTGCAAGATATCCCATGCTTCTTTAGCAACTTTACAGGTATTGATTAACCTGAAGATGTTCTTATCCACTCCATTGAAGATAGCATTCAGAGCTTTGGAATTTCCAAGGGCAAGCTCATCTTCCTCCTTGGTCCACTCTTCTTCAGGCTTTGGCTTAGAGGTGCCTTCTTTTTCTTTACCAGCATCATCCTTCTCACACATGACAGGTGTTTTCCACTCTTTAATAACAGCCTTCCAAGCCCTACTGTCCAAGGATTTTAAGAAGGTGGTCATCCTTGGCTTCCAATAGTCATAATTGGATCCATCCAAAATAGGGGGTCTGTTGACGAATCCTCCAACTTCTTTGTCCATCTTTTCACCAGAAAGTAACTTCCCTAGATCTCACCCAGAGACAGACAGGATGCCTGCTCTGATACCAATTGAAATTCTGGTATCAGACGTGTGATGTTAAGGTGTGATGTCACAACAACACACTCTGCTCAATGGACAGCAATAACAGAAAAATAACACCAAGAATTGTTGACCCAGTTCGGTTACAACCAACCTACTCTGGGGGCTACCAAGCCAGGGATGGAATTCACTACTTGTAGATATAATTTACAGACTCAACAACCCGTTGACAATCTCCTAAACTTATACTCTACTAATGACTTCCTACCTAAGAACCCACTTAGGTATGAGAACACCACTCAATCCCTTACAAACACTCAAAGAACCCACTTTGAGTACCCTTGATCTTACTTCACAGCTTCGATCAATTCAAACAACTCTCTTTGCTTCACAGCTTTAGAGAGGACAGATCACCAATTCACCCTTGAATGGTTTACTCACGATTCGTACAAATATCTAAGACACTCAGCCTCTGCTCTTGATCTTCAATCTGTACTTTTTCCTTTGGTCTTGTGCGCTTTATATAGCTCCTGAATTGGGCTTGGACTTGTCACAATATTTGATCAGATTTGTTAATTAAAACTGAATCTTCAAAACAGATTTTATCCCCAAAATCTTTTTAAATCTTCAACCTTTTAATTCTCCAACAGACCTGCAATCAAATCTCCCATGTAACAGAAAATATCTATCCCAAGATATTCTCATCCAATGAGTCAACCACTCTCCACAATTCCAGCTAATACGCGTGCCCTAATAACATATCCTGCTGTTATTAATTCTGCAGGTCTGATGTTACAACATCACCTGTGTGACATCAGACATCCAACTTCAGCACTTAACTACTTAACACAACCCAGTGTTAAGACTTCAATGTTACAACATCAGCACCTTGACATCAACATTGAATATACTTTGTTTTACCAAAATTCCAGCCAATCCAGGAACTATCAGGAACAAATTCAGCTTGCCCTAATAAGATGTCAGAACATCTTATAGGACACCCCAACAAGAGAACTAGCCACTTCTCATGCAGTTCTTGTAGAACCTCCTCAACACCATGAACAACCACCGGGTTGTTACCTTCGATCCAGAACATCCATCTCATCCATTAATACCCTTGAGTATGTCTGAGTTGACTGATCTGATCTTCAAAACTCCTCCTTGTTTAAACGCCAGAAAGTATCTCCCAAAGATCTCATCCAGAAACATACATAATGCCTGCTCAGATACCAATTGAAATTCTGGCATAGCAGACAGCAGATGTCCTAACACACGTCAAGACATTGTTCTGCATAATTATTTAAATCAAAACAGAACAACATACTAATACCTTGAATATCAGTAACTGCAGAATCATAGATGTTACGACATCTGTTCCAACATGTTAATCAATATTGAACTGTAAATTACAGAATGATAAACAACACAGAATATGATGACCCAGTTCGGTGCAACTCACCTACATCTGGGGGATACCAATCTAGGAAGAAGAATCCACTATTAGTAGTATAGTTTTATGTAAACAACCTAAGGTTTACAGTAAACACCCACGTTTACCTATCACTACCCAATGAAGACTTTATCATTAGAAGTCACATCTAAATGATAAGAGAAACCCATCTCACTCCCTAAATCACAACCTGTGATTATCTAACATTTACTACACCATAATTGTATCATCCCTATTGAAAGACACCTCTTCCAATACAAAGTTCAGTCAAGCATCCTTGACTAACAAGTTAACATGGATTTGCTTCAAAGATTCATCCAAGAATAATATACGATTCATTACCTACGGGGTTCTGAATCTGTACAAGTACCTATGTCTACCACACTGCATCAAATCGATACAGAGGGAGACTTACAAGAGAAACCTATGACTCTCAAACCCTAAACCCTACTTTACAAAATAGAATTCCTAAGTCTGTGTCGTCCTCTCTCTTTTCTGCCTAGGTCTTGGTCTTCTTTTATAGCCTTCTGCTTAGTTGGGCTTCATATCTTTGATCCTTGATCCACTGCCAATCGCGCCTTGAATCTTGGAACAAAATTAAAGAAAACCTGTTGGAATGATCATGATGTCGAGTCATCATGCTGAGACATTTCACTCGACATCTTTGGTCTGGGGCATAAATCTTCGCGTTGGAGCATCTTTTCCACCATTATGTTTTACCAAAATTTAGTCAAACCATTGGAGCTTTCAATTGGTATCTTCGTTGTCTACGCCTATACCTGTTATATCAAAAGAAGATCTCTTTGGGAAGATCTTTCCAAATGTACCTCTTCCATTAATATTCTTTGGTGTCTTATTGGTGATTACAAATCAATTTTTGGGGCGCATGAGCATAGAGGAGCCAGTAATCCTTTCAGAACCCCTATGTAGGATTTCCTTTCCTGGTCGAACAATAACTAACTTTTGGAACTCCCCTCTAAAGGTAATTTTTTCACTTGGTTTAATGGTCATGAGGGGGAGTGTTGTTGTGGAAAGGAAGCTAGATCGTGCCTTCTGCAATGTTGAGGGGAGTAATGTGTGTTCTAATATGGTTTCATTAATCCTGCCTCGTTTTAGATCAGATCATCACCCTATTTTGGTGACCTCTTCCTTCGATCAGATTAAACTGAAATCCAATTTAAATTTCTTGCAATGTGGACTCTGCATAGTACTTACAGAGATTTTGTGAAGGATTGTTGGTCTGTTAAGATTGTTGGTTGCTCAATGTTCATATTGTCTAGGAAGCTCCAAGTCCTCAAAGATAAACTCAAGATTTGGAACAAAACCATTTTCAGTATTATTCATACTATGGTGCAAAAAAAAAAGAGAAGCTTTTGGATATTCATAACCAAATTGGCAGTGAAGGTCATATCCCCCCTCTTAGGGATAAGAAGAAACAAATCCAAACAGAGCTTGAGTAGGTGCTTGATCAAGAAAAAGTAGGGGTGTGCAAAATATCCGGTTGTGAGATCCAAATCTATAACCAAATCCAAATCCATTAAAAATATCCGGATATAATTAAATGGTTCTTAACCGGTTTAATTATTAATGGTTGGTTATCCAACCATATTTTATTTTTGGATCTGGTTATAATCTGGTTATTATCCAAAATTCAAATGTTTTAATTCAATTTTTTTTTTTTTTTAATTTTTAAATAAAAAATAATTTTTTTTAAGAAAATAAAATATTCTTTTCTAAAAAAAATTTAGTAATAATCAATCACGACGTAGCCATGTTTTTTTTTTAAAGGCTAAATAAAATTCTTTATTGATGAAAGGCATAAGAAATGTCCAACGATACACCAAAGCCAAAACAGACTTAAACAAATAGCATAACTGCTACAAAAACTTTACAAGCAGACTCCAAAACGACGTAGCCATGTGAAGTTCCTCCGGATGTTGTTTGTGAAAAAAGCTGTTTCTAAACATTCATTTTGCATGGACTTATTTTATTAATACATATTTTTAGTATGGTCTTAGTAAATTATCAATTATTTTTTAAAAATATTGTAGTTGGTGTACAGGGTTGTTAATTTACTCGTTAATTGTGTTCAACGTCAACATATCAAGAAATTTTACATAGAAAAAAATTATTTAGTAACTAATAAAAATTTTTAATTTTTTTTATTGGAATAAAATTTTATTGAAAAGAAATTAATTTTTTTGGAAAAAAAATTAATAGCCGGTTTAAAACCAGTTATATAACCATAACCAAATTTATAACCGGTTTTATAACCAATTTTAATTGAAATGTGGTTATGGTTATGAATCCAAATCATTTAATTGGTTAAAAAATGGTTATGGTTTGGTTTCTAAAAATAACCAACCATGCACACCCCTAAAAAGAAGTGTTTTGGGCTGAAAAAGCTAATATGGATTGGTATCATTTGGGTGATAGAAATAAATACTTTTTTCATCGAGTTGCCATTGTCAAAAAATCCAAAAATGTCATCTCGATGCTTAAGGATGGGGACATTAATGTTGTTAATGACCAGGCTGTTATGGCGGACATTGCGGTTGATTATTTTTCTAATCTTTTCTGTATTGCAGGTGAAAGCATCAACAATACTGCGATTGACGATGCCATTCCCAAATTAGTTTCTGACAACATGAACAACATCCTTACTAGCCTCCCCTCTAATGAAGAAATTCGTTGTGGTGTCTTTGAGCTCAAGAAAAATAGTGCTCCTAGGCCTGACGGTTTTGGAGGGATTTTCTTCCATACTTTCTGTGATATTATTCAAGTTGATGTTTGTGCTGCTGTTTTGCAGTTTTTCAAGCATGGTTGGATCATTCCTAATTATAACGTTAGTAACATTGTTCTCATCCCTAAGACTCAAGAAGCTACTTCCATGGATTTGTTCAGACCGATTCGCTATCAAATTTTAAGTTTAAAATCATCACCAAAATCATTGCTTATAGGATTTCTTATATAACTCCATTCATTGTTTCTAAGGAAAAAAGGGGGTTCATCAGAGGTAGAAGCATTTCTGACTGCGTTTTCATGGCATCAAAAGCTTTTAATGTGTTGGATAAGAAGTAAAAATTCGGGAATATTGCTCTTAAAGTGGGTATCACGAAAGCTTTTGATACCATAAGATGGGAGTTCATTTTAAAAGTGCTTAATTGTTTTGGTTTCTGTCTTACTTTTTGCAACTGGATTCAAAATTTATTCAACTCTGCTTATCTTTCCATCAACTATCAGAATGCTGCCAGACCTTATGCACTGTTCACCATGTGGATGGCTTACCATAGGAAGCTTGCAACCAAAGAGAGATTAGCTAGATTTGGGATGTTGAATCATGATATCTGCTATTTTTGCAGTGACAAGGAAACAATTGATCATCTGTTTTTTCAATGCAGAACAATGAAGACAATTTGGAAAAACATATTGGATTGGATGCTGATAGATCATACACCTGGGGATTGGACTCAAGAGGTCAAGTGGGTTAGTGATATGAGCAAATATAAGGCCAGCAAAATGAAGATTCTAAAGTGTGGCATGGCTGAACAATTTATGAACTTTGGAAATTCATAAATGATAGGTGTTTTAAAAATGAAACGAATGAGGCTTTGATAGAGGGTAGAATCATAGATAGCATTATCTATAGATGTCGGTTGCATCCAAAGCTTAGGAAGAGTTATGTAAGCTTATGATGCCTTAGTTGCATTCTTGTTTGATGTGGTTTCTTAGTGTAGCTGGACCCCTTGTGGTCACTTTGTGTGTATTATTTTTTTGGTTAATAAAGTATTTTTTTCTCCAAAAAAACATCAATGGTACTTCTTATGGCTACTTCAAGTGTTCTAGGTGAGTTTGGCAAGGTGACCCGCTTTCTCATATTCTTTTCTGCCTGGTGGAGGAGGTGTTGAGTATACTCATTTCTGCTGCTGTCAACAAGGGTAACATCTCCCTTATTAATTCTTCTTGAAATAATCCCGTTCCTTCTCATATAATGTACACAAATGATCTTTTGATTTTCTGTTCAGCCAAGACTTCCAATGTCAAAAATTTGATTTCCATTTTCAAAGGCTACGCTCTAGCCTCCGGTGAAATTGCTAATGTTTCCAAATCCAACATTTATTATGGCTCGATTACGAGAAAAAAGTTGAACAATATCACTCGCCTCACTGGTTTTCAACATGGTTCCACTATAATCACTTATCTTGGTGTACCGCTTTTTAAGGGTAAAGTGAAGAAAAGTTATTTGACTCTCATTGCCGACAGAATCATTTCTAAGTTTTCTAGTTGGAAAGGTTCATGCCTTTCTATGGCTGGTATAATTACTCTTGTCAAATCCAGCATTCATGGTATGGTGTTGTACTCCATCAATATTTACTCTTGGTCGGTCTCAATTCTTAAAAAGCTAGAATCCGCCAGTAGAAACTTCATATGGGATGGGAGCATCAATGCTAGGAAACTCTGCACAGTTTCTTGGAAGCAGGTGTGCCAACCTTATGCTAATAGGGGTTTGAGCCTTCGTTCCCTATCGGGTCTGAATGTGGCGTCTAACCTTAGGCTTCTTGGAGATCCGATAAATAGCAAGGATGATTGGGCTATTCTTCTTAGAAAGCAAATTCTTAGACCTCATAGCTTTATTACTCACCACATTTCATCCTCTATTTGGTATAGTATTAAAGCTGATGTCTTGATTTTATTAAGTAACTCCAACTGGTCTTCGGGCACTGGGAGCATAATTTGTTTTTTGTTAGATTCCTTGGACGGAGACCCGCTACTCAAACACACGAATCTGGATTTTCTGTTGCAGAATTACATTAATCCAAATGTTCTTATTTCGGAGCTGCTGCTACTTAACAAATGGAATTTTCTTATTGATTGGATCTCTTGGTTTCCATTTCTTCAACCGTATTTTGATAATCATAATCTGCAGGCCATCAACGTGGAGGACTACCTCTATTGGAACTTAAATGTTAATGGAATTCTCAATCTTTAAGAGGCTGTTTTTGTCAAAATCGTGCTTCTGCCAGAGGTTCCTTGGAGCAAGCAACTTTGGAACTCTCACATCCCTCCTAGTAGAGCTATCCTAATTTGGCGCATGATTCACCGTAAGTTCCCTATGACTTTCTCATGTCAAAAGGTATTTTTATGGCGTCCCGTTGCCCGCTTTACTGTAAAGCCACTTAAAGTTTCCAACACCTATTTTTTTATTGTGAATTCGCAATTAAACTTTAGAATTGGTTATGCTCTTTGCTGAATTTTCCTAGCAGGGCCTTCTCCATTGATGATTGGATGAGTTTCTGCTCCAAGCCGGCTTCTTCCCCAAGCTGCGGTTGTTTCCTCTGCAGCAATTATACACACTCTTTTTCAGACATGTGTCATACCCCAAATTTTGACCACCAATATTTCCCATCATGGTGAAAATCATTACCACAATAAGGATGAACCAACATGCCTCACCAATCTCCTCAAGAATTATTAGGCACTCCCTACAATCAAGAATTAGGGTTTCAAGCCCTCTCAGAGCTTAGGCAAATGATCAATCAAGGAATTACATGATCTTCAACTTTTCTAAACTCTCAAACACCCATAAAGGATCAAGAGGACTCCCACATCAAGAATCAAGCACAAGGTTGCAACATTCCAAGTGGACTAAGCCTCGGGATCACCAGTGTCACCAAACTAGGGTTTTGATCGACCAAGGCCCCCCAGATGGAAGTTTTCCTCTGGGCATGAGCCAATGCTTCAAAGCACAGCCTAAGATACTCCAAGGGACCTCAGGAACCCAATCATCAAGTCAATTTAGCCTCAGGGGATGCATTCATCAAAAATCAGGAATTAGAGTTTCTTGACCTAATTTACCCCTAAGTTGACTTTTGGGACAAAACATGAGCCAAGCCTCAAGACATGATTTGAGGGCCTCCAATATACCACATTGATCCATTTGTAACAATGGATTGATCCAAGAAGCTTGATCCACAAGTTTCAATTTCATCAGTACCACAATTAGGGTTTCGAGGAAAAAGTCAACTGTACCTTTGACTTGTGACCTGGACATGCTCCCTGAAATTCTGGTACAGATGTGTAATGTCTTTGTGCAATGTCACAACATCGCAATCTGCTGAACAAGGCAATAATAGAAACAGTAAATAACACACTGAACTGTTCACCCAGTTCGGTTCAACAACCTACATCTGGGGGCATACCAAGCCAGGAAGAAAGTCCACTATTAGTAGTATCAAATTACAGACTCAACAGACCAGTTGACAATCTACCTAATTTAATCACTACCCAATGACCCTTCTACCTAAGTCCTCCCTAGGTAAGAGACTACATCTCACTTCCTATCATCACAATGATGTCTAGCAGTCAACTACACCGTCACTGCATCAACAGCTTGTTTACCAACGACTTTTCTAACACTGAAAACCAGAAGACACACTTCCATGACTTACAATGGAGTTGCTTCAAAGCTTCCTCCAAGAACAAACCCAAACTCATTACCTACAAGTTTCTGAGTTAACCACAGTGACCATCTCACAACCCGAGTGGTTCACTTTGACAAAGCCCTAAAGATCTACATCTTGGACCCGTCCCTATTTTAGGTTACAAGCATTCTATTTATAACATAATCCCAACTGGATTTGGGCCTTCAAATCATATCATATCTTCTGTAACAAATCTGCTTCTAAATAGATCTTCAATCATATCTTCAATTAAATCTTCAATTATTAACTCTGAATATTCTCCATATCTTTATCCTTTAAATGCGCAACAAACTGATCTTCATAACTGATTGTAACAGAATATATCTCTCCCTTGATCTTCGCCTGCATTCTCTGATTCTCTTTAGCAGAATATCTCATTCACACCAGAAACACGTGCAGCCCTAATTAATCATCCCAGACCTGATGTTGTAATGTTCTGGTATAGTGATGTTAAGACTTCACATGTGACATCACTCTTCAGCACTTTAACTCTTCAACACTATTTACAACCCAGACTATTAGCAGTTCATGTTGAAACATCAACCATGACATCAACATTGTTTTAACAAAGTTTCAGCCAATTACAAGAACTTACAATCTCCCCCTTTGGCTAATTTTGGCTGAAACACCTATATAAACATTACAACTCAGATTACAGCAGTAATTACAACTCTATACTACTGTCAGTAGTTATCAGTAACCACTGAACCTAACAGTAACCATCAGTAGCTACTGTGAGCAGCAATCCTGGAGAAACATCTTCTAGGTAATATTTGAATGATGTTAAGACATCATGTCTGACACCTTCTTTTGGCAGCACAGCCCACCACAATCACTTCAGGCAGCACATCAGGAGGAAGAAGTAGAAAGTCCCGAAGTTATGCACTCAGATTACAGATATCTGGTGTACATGAGGAAGAAGATTTTAGACACTCCCCCTTAATACAACACATTTCTTTTTCCTTTCAACTCAGACCCGTAATCATTGTGGACGACTCCCCCAGAAAAGAAATGTTTGTCTATTCATCAAAGACCAATGGTGGCATAAGATAATTCTGCACACCATCATTGATCAGACATTGGGTTTAGACCATGGCATAAGAGGAAACTTAAGAAGTGCCATTCTGCCAACCCAGGTAGCTCAGAACACAAGTCACAACTGTGTTCATAACTCAGGACACAAGTCACAAAGACTCAACCCTAACTAGAGGATGTACCATCCTGTTTTGCAGAATCAGAAACAACGGATTCCAAGAAAAACATCTGTGCAAACCATTTAGACCATCTCTCTCCTTTCTCCCCCTTTTTAGCCACAAATTGGCAAAGCAAACCCTCACAAAACCAGACCCAAGAAGTGCTCACCCAAACACGAATAAATGCCATATGACTCACTGGCTGAAGGTGAACAACCTAACCCCTATAAATAGCTGACCAGTAACTTAGAAGTTAACGAGCCTTGAATATGTCAATGTTCTTGGTCAAACAAACGCTATTTTAGGTATCAAAAACTGCATTCAAATTCAATGCCTACCTTCCAAAAACTGCCTTGACTGCCTTAAATATTTCACAACTGAATCTTACCATAAATTAGGCCAATAACGCTCCATGCATAGTCGAAGCCACGTGTTTCACTTTATCCTAACACCACCGTCCAAAATACTTCCCTGTTTGGCTCAAGAAAAACATGTCCTGTTTCATGTTCTGACATCTCTTCAGACATTGCCTGCTGGCTCATTATCCCAAGACTCTACAAACACATCTTCTTATCTAATAGGTATTGATACAACTTCTCACAACTTCTTCCAGATTGCTTCCAACCATCAGCCAAGTACACCACTTTTGCTTTTCAGACCTCTCCTGTATACACAGCTATGACAGGTCCCACACTGCACAAGCTTGATCAGCACACATGCTGCAACAGGCTATAGTAAACAGCTTTACACTCAATGCCCTTTATGATATCCCACCAATAATGCCACATTCCTCATGGGGATTTTAGATACAAGATATGCCAAGTCCAATAAACAAAGGCCCATTTGATTGGAAATTTCTCACACAAGATAAACACCCTTCTGTCCTTACATTCACCAGCTCCTAATGAAGTCTTCAACATGAAAGTAGCCATGTATTTCCTGAACTACTTACCATCAAGATTAGAATCTGCCCATTCTAATCCACACTATGTCAGAACTGACACTTCAGACTATAATGCTGCTTCTTCAAACTCCATAAGTACGGTACATACTCAACCAACATGTAGGACATCAGCACGAGACAAAAGACCATCCCACTTAACTAGACAAGACCTAGCCTCATCCTACTAGGACCACTTCCACCCAGGCACCAAGCACTAAGTCTGGTAACCAATATGTCAAGAGAAACAGGTTCCCAAGAAAAACAGATTCTCACACCAAAGACTACTCTGACTGGTCAGGCGATACAAACAATACCATATTATCCATTATAAATACGAAACCTCCTTGCTCCTATCAGCACACCAAGGAAGGAAACATAAGTCAGTCTAACAAGAATGCAGCAAAGAGACACATGCAAGAGGACAAGAAGCCAGATCCTCAGAAGTTGAAGGGCACAACACTGTCCAAAGCTGGAGCATCTTCTAGAGCAACAAGAACACGCAGGACATCAGAAACCAGGATGAAGACTATCAAGAAAAACCAAGTGCAGCTTCAAGCATCTGATGAATGGGATGAAGATTGGAAGACTTTTCTTGATTCTGGGGGTTGGGATAATCTCTATACACTTTGTTTGTTGTTTTTACCAATCTTGTAAGCTTTCATCAAAGCAATAAATTTATGTTTTACTTCTGTTCCACAACTGTATAAGACACTAAATCCTCATGTAAACAACTTTTCAATTTGCTTCAAACTACGTGCCAACACCAAAAGCTCTCATAATATCATTCTCCCCCTATCAAGGATAACCAGTGCACCTTAGCAAGAAGAACACCTTTCATTAACTCAAATCCCTACTGATTTCTTCCAGAAATTGCATAGAAAAGCACATTGTCCATAAACAAAGCTGTCCTTCAGACTCAGAAGCATGTGCACATATAATTCAAACAATTAGCTTTACACGGGTAGAACCATTTATGTCCACACCAACATGCCATCCAACAGCCTAATGTCATAACATGTTATCTGACATTATCTCCTCACAAGATTCAACCAATCTTCACAATCTTGATCAGCATATATACCTTTGCACCCAAAATCCATAGACAAGTATTCCCTCTATCATGGTTAACTAATGCTCTAGATGAGGATGAACAATAGAGCACACTTCTGAGCACATGCATTTTGGTACCACTGTCCCTTTCTCTCAAGGCAGTCATTCTCTATTAAACTCTTCATCTAAGGCAGACCTTCTACTTCATCATTCTCCCGTATGATTATGTAGACGCTCCTTAAGCATGATGTAGGCATCAATCTTCTGAACCAGGGCATAATCTTCCTCTCATCCTTCTTCAAGAAGAATAGTCTCCTTGAGTCTTCCACTCATCGACCTACTGCCCAAGAGTAACTCAAACTCATCCCTTACAAATTGGATGATACTCCATAGCCACCAATCAACCCCACCAGTTGGTTCATCTCCAAAGTGCTTAACAATTGAAAATACTTCTCAACACTTCTGTAGTCCTGCACTTTAACCTCAGACAAATACAAAGTCTCCCGTCAATGTATATTGTCATCAGTTGACTGGCCAACTCTATCCAAAGCAGACACATATGCAGGATACAATATTTTAACTGGTCTGACATCCTTTTTCTGCAGATTTGAGGCACTGATTGATCCTTCTTTTGCTAATCCACCCCACTGATCACATTAGATTAGGTCAGTGGCTTGACCTGATATATCACCGTGAGCATAATGTTTCAACATCACCAGTCTCATGACCCAGCAAACTCTAATATTCCAAGAATCTTCAAACCTTTGATGCCATCCTCATTAGGTTACCACAACTAGGCTTAAGAGATAACTTATCAAGATCTTCACTCCCGCATGAAAACTTTGACAGTGATACTCTTTTGGTTTGGCTCTACCTTCCTCTGATCCTTCCAGCCACAAGGCTGATGCAAACACCAATTCTAATTGACCAAAGGCTGATTGACATATTAAGCTCAGCTTCTTTCTTGATGAATCTTCACACCACCCATATGCCTCTTCTTCTAAGCACAACCTAAGATACTCCAAGGGACCTCAGGAACCCAATCATCAAGTCAATTTAGCCTCAGGGGATGCATTCATCAAAAATCAGGAATTAGAGTTTCTTGACCTAATTTACCCCTAAGTTGACTTTTGGGACAAAACATGAGCCAAGACCTCAAGACATGATTTGAGGGCCTCCAATATACCACATTGATCCATTTGTAACAATGGATTGATCCAAGAAGCTTGATCCACAAGTTTCAATTTCATCAGTACCACAATTAGGGTTTCGAGGAAAAAGTCAACTGTACCTTTGACTTGTGACCTGGACATGCTCCCTGAAATTCTGGTACAGATGTGTGATGTCTTTGTGCAATGTCACAACATCGCAATCTGCTGAACAAGGCAATAATAGAAACAGTAAATAACACACTGAATTGTTTACCCAGTTCGGTTCAACAACCTACATCTGGGGGCATACCAAGCCAGGAAGGAAGTCCACTATTAGTAGTATCAAATTACAGACTCAACAGACCAGTTGACAATCTACCTAATTTAATCACTACCCAATGACCCTTCTACCTAAGTCCTCCCTGGGTAAGAGACTCCATCTCACTTCCTATCATCACAATGATGTCTAGCAGTCAACTACACCGTCACTGCATCAACAGCTTGTTTACCAACGACTTTTCTAACACTGAAAACCAGAAGACACACTTCCATGACTTACATTGAAGTTGCTTCAAAGCTTCCTCCAAGAACAAACCCAAACTCATTACCTACAGGTTTCTGAGTTAACCATAGTGACCATCTCACAACCCGAGTGGTTCACTTTGACAAAGCCCTAAAGATCTACATCTTGGACCCGTCCCTATTTTAGGTTACAAGCATTCTATTTATATCATAATCCCAACTGGATTTGGGCCTTCAAATCATATCATATCTTCTGTAACAAATCTGCTTCTAAATAGATCTTCAATCATATCTTCAATTAAATCTTCAATTATTAACTCTGAATATTCTCCATATCTTTATCCTTTAAATGCGCAACAAACTGATCTTCATAACTGATTGTAACAGAATATATCTCTCCCTTGATCTTCGCCTGCATTCTCTGATTCTCTTTAGCAGAATATCTCATTCACACCAGAAACACGTGCAACCCTAATTAATCATCCCAGACCTGATGTTATAATGTTCTGGTATAGTGATGTTAAGACTTCACATGTGACATCACTCTTCAGTACTTTAACTCTTCAACACTATTTACAACCTAGACTGTTAGCAGTTCATGTTGAAACATCAACCATGACATCAACATTGTTTTAACAAAATTTCAGCCAATTACAAGAACTTACACTCCCAAACCTTGGGACATGATTCAATACATCCTATAACACCTATGGAATGTATCCATTAGGTTTGATTTAGGTCAAGGACTTGATTTCACAAAGGATCGCACAATTTGAATTTTATCCGATAAAAAGTCAATTGTGCACAAAATCAAGTTTGACTTTTTGGAAATTTTCACAATTATGGTTCCTTGACCCTAAAACCATGTTAATATGTGATTTGAATCATCATTCATCCAGAAAAATCAAGAAAAGTGAGTTAACTTGTAAAAGGGGTAACCATAAAAAACTTAGAATTTTTCTAAGTTATGAAATAAAGTGGCTAGGGGACCAACTTCCAAGGACCATAACTTGAGATTCAAGCAACCATTTTAGCTGGTCCAAAGCTGGATTTGTAGCTCTCATTACACTCTTCAAAAGCTTCAACTATAGCTCATTCCAATTCCTCATGGATTTTAAGTTATGGAGTGATCAAAATGGCTGAAAACATGAAAATGGCATTTTTCCAACACTTAGTGAAATTTTCACTATGTCAAAATCTGTCTTACTTTTCCCAAAATGTAGGGGCAGTTTTCACCTTGATCCAAGTCAAACCAGGTCTAGGGGGAAAATCAAAGTTAAAGTATGCCATAAGGGATTTCCAACAAGTACCAGATCATCTCCAAATTCAATTTGAGCAAGGAGATACAGCCCTTGAAACATGGCATCATGAACTGATTCTTTACAAGACAGATTTGGCAGATTTTGTGCATTTTGCTCGATTTGTCCAAATCTGATAAATCCAAGCCTTGTCATCAATTTGGACACATCTAAGGATCAAATCCAAGGGGGTGATCTGATCTCCAAGCCTCACAAGTCCATGAATCTACAAGTAGTCATGCCAAACCTAAAAAAGCTAAAAAGGTGCCAAGACTCCAATTTAGTTGAAATGCATTTAATGGATACACCAAGGTGGCATGGACTGATACATTCCTAACTCAATGAGTCAAGGATAAGCTCTGAATCAAAGAACCATAGGCCTGTGCCCTAACCTCTAGTCAATGGCTAGAGGAGACTTAAGATTCCTTTTACATAACATTGGCCAAGGGCCTGCTGCAGCCACCATTCACTATTGCTTGCAAAACAAACTTGCTCTACTATAAATAGAGCTCATTTGTGCTCAGTTTGAGTACACCAAAACAACCAAACTGATGCTTTCCTCAAAATCCCTCTCTTTAGGCCAAAATGCCTTCTTCTGCAAGGTATCTCTGAGTTTTTGAGTTAGAGAGCCATTCCATCACAGCTCATGATCCAAACACATCCAATATGTCATATCTAAGCTGTCCAAACTCTCATATGTGACCTGTAACACCAAAATCACAAAGTCCCCTCTCAAAACCTCAAAATTGGGCTTTTTTGCATTTTTCAAGCCATGTCTTGATTCAGTCACTTTCAAAACCAGATAAAACCTCAAACGCAATCCAAATATCATCCTTGAACTGTCCCAAATGGTTCCCCACATCTGGAACACCATTTGAGAGAGTTGCCATATTGGTCACTTTTGTCCCTTTTGCAAGAAAGAGCTCAAACTTGTTCCTGAGGATTTCAGCTGGTTCTAACCATCCTAAAAGCTTCTAAGGGATCAATTGAGAGTGTCTAAAGCATTAAATCACTTCTGGCACAAGAAACTTGGCAGATTGCATAAGAAGCTCCAAGAGGTAAGTGCATCATCACTTGAACTTTCTAAATTATACATTGTTTTGAAGTCCACTGATCATAAACCTCTCATGCATGTTATATATGTTGTGTTTGAACCAATTCGCCATGTAATCCTTGCCTGTACCATGTGTTAGTATAGAAAATGCAATTATAGGCCTATTTCAAAAATACTATCGGGTTTTTAAATAGGGACCTCATTTGAAAAAACCAAGGGCACCATTGGATTCCTTGTGAAATTCTAGGCAAGATAGACCTAAATTTTGTCCCAATCCATGGAGAAATGAGAAAGTTATAGCCTTTACGTTTTTGGTCCAAAACCTTGCCTTGTCTTGGCCAGGCCTAAAACAAGGCATGCCTTATGTATTTCTAGGGTGGCTTTGATACACAAATGTATCACCACCCCAGTGGTAGAAGGCGTGCACTGCAACCTAGAGGTCTGGGGTTCGAATCCCCCTCGCCCCCGACCCCTTTTTTAGCCCTTTTTCCATTTTTTTTAATATTTGTCATATTATTTTAAGTGATTTGGAAAATTAATGTCTCTCTCACTTTTAATTATTATTGATTGGTTCTTTTTGCAAAAAATCACGAAAATGTTAAAATATTTTATTCCTCAAAAAAATCCAATTTATATTATTTATTTAATATAATTATAATTTTTGTAATTAATTTCATTTTAATTGTTTTTAAACATTTTTTAAATGGAATTCTCGCTTTGATCTTTCAAAATTAATTGGATTTTAAGCTTTCGTATGATTAAACTTGATTTTCCAAAATATTTTCCAAAGTGTACAACTTGTTTTTGAATATGATTGATATTTTATCCTTTATTATTTAAATTACCTTTGAAAAATGCCATGTTAATTTAAAAATTAGGGTTTCTTCCCGATTTTTAATTTTCAAACACTCATGGGCCTCTTGAGAGATTGTAAGACCCAACCCCTTTGTAAATAATTAATTTTTGGGCCTCAAACTTTGTATAAGCCCCACTGTATTTTCAAAACCCCGGCACAGTCGTCGCCTTTTAAAATAAAATCATCTAGGCCTCCCCTCGTGTTGTAAGTCCCATCTTCCTTTTTCAAAACATCTTTGGGCCTCTCCTTGAGTTGTAAGACTCATCCCTTTGTACAGAAAACCTATTTGGGCCTCAGTCGTTGTATAAATCCCGATACGATATTCAAAACAACGGTGTGATCATTGTTAAACCTTGGGCTTCTCTTTGAGTATAAGCCCCAACAATACTTTCAAAACAAATCCCCTGTTGATTTAGATTCAATATACAGTTGTTATCAAAACTTTCTTTAATTTCTTTGAACAACTAACCATACCCGCTTTCATTTACTCGCTTTCATATATATATATATATATATATATATATAACTGTATTGTGGGAAGCTGTGCACAGTTAGTCTTCTTTCATACCCTTTTAAATACTTGTCATATACTAACTGTATATATACTAGTATAGTTATTTAGAGTTTTCCCCGGCAACTAGGTCTAGAACTAAGTAAAGCCATGTTGGTCACTCTTAAATACAGACAAAACTAGATCCCCATAGGATTTCCAGATACAGTCTTACCTTCTCTTGGGCTTAAACATTATGGAACAAAGAGAAAGGCAGTATTCCTCGAGAACCTTTTCTCAGGCTGTCACTTTATAAATTGTCAAAGAAATTCTACTCCCCAGAGTTGATCTATTCTCGGTGAATAGCATCTCTTGAGTTTCTTCAAACCTCAGAACTTTCACTAAATGATCTATTCTCAGTGAATAGCATTTCTTGAACTTTTTTGGTTTGAGACCCACAGGCTTCCTAAAAGCATCCCCGCCTCCTCTTGGGCTTTGTACAAGGACCCTCCGGCTTCTTAGAAGTTCTCATGCCTTTTCTTGATCTTAATACAAGGACCCTGACGACCTCTTAAAGGTATAAGACTGAACTTAGTCATCCTTTGCTAAAGCAGTCTTTCCCGTGTCAAACCTCAGACCGATTTAGGGTTGATTCTCATCCCTTAAAACACCCGCCTCCTCTTGGGCATCATACAAAAGATAAAACTCTTCCACACCAGTAGACTCGGACAGACTAATCCCTTTGAGTCTCAAAGACATTCTCAAGTTCCCTACAAATATAGGAAGAAACCCCGGTCATTTTTTATCAATCTCCAGCAGAGCTGAAACCCAGTCTCTCTCGTGAAAATTCCCCAACCAGGGTTAGGTTATCATCAGTATAACACTATCCCAAATCAGAACCTCAAGGTTACTGATACCTCAACTCTTCTGTAACCCTCAGCAAGAGTTGATTCCCGATTTGGACCTGCCTTGGGACCTCAATTATCCCCTGCAGAAGCTAGCCTTCTCTTAGGCTTTGTATAATGACCTTTCCTCAGCACAGATAGCCTCCTCTTGGGCTTTGTACAATGATTCTCCCCCAGCGGAGTTAACCTTTTCAGACTCTCTTGTTAAGTCAATCAACTTTCAGACTCTCTTGTTGAGTCAATCACCTTTTCAGACTCTCTTGTTGAGTCCATCACTGTTCAGACTGTCTTGTTGATTTAACTCACCTCTTCAGACTATCTTGTTGAGTCAACCTTTTTAGCCTCAATCTTAGGCTTTGTACAAGACAAATAAAAATACTCTCTTATTGAGACAATCTTTTTCCAGCCTCCTTTTAGGCTCGGTATAAGGATTTCCCCTAGTAGAAGTCAGCCTCCTCTTAGGTTTGTGTATAATGATTTTTCCAGCTTGTTCAGCCACAATCCTGGGCTTTGTACAGGACAGATAAAAGCACTCTCTTGTTGAATCAAACCCTTTTAGCCTCAATCTTGGTCTTTGTACAAGACATAAATCTTCATAACCTTCTCTTAAGCTTGGGACAAATATATTCCCCAGCGAATTCAATTCCTCCTAGCCTTCTTTAGGCTTCGAGAAATAAATTCCCCAAGCAGAGTCAAACTCATTTCAGCCTCTATCTTGGGCTTTGTACAAGACACATAAAAGTATCCTCACCAGAGTCAGTTAAATTTCCCATTTTAGCCTCAATCTTGGGCTTTGTACAAGACACATACAAACCTCCCCGACGGAGTCAAACTTCCAGCCTCCTCTTAGGCTTTGTATAATGATATCCCCAAAGAGTCATTCTCTTTTTTGCTTTAATCTTGGGCTTTGTACAAGACACCAATATATACACTCTCATGTTGATTCAGTCTTATCCAGCCTCCTCTTAGGCTTTGGGTAAGGATGCCCCCTGTGGAGTCAATCAACCTCTTAGCTTCAACCTTGGGCTTTAATCAAGGCACACAAAAATCAACAATACCTCTTTAGGGATGACAAATTCTCTCTCACTCAAACCTTTAGCCTCAATCTTGGGCTTTAAACAAGACACAAATAAACCTTTTAGCTTCAATCTTGGGCTTTGAACAAGACACCAAAACATCTTTTTCCTCCCTTAGAATAGGGGGAACTACGATTGCTCTGATTTCCCTGTTTTGTTTAAACGGGAATACGTAGGCATAAGATTGTGAAATCTTAGAGAGCATACCAATCAAAAACTATAGGTCCAGTACCTTCATATCAATCAAAACTTAGGTTCAGTACCTTACCAAAAACACCCAAACATCAACAAAAACTCACTCACTCGCTCATATTTCCCAAGAAACTTTCCCAACCCATTAACGGATAAAAACTATCAAGTATAAAGCGAAACCTAAAGCTAATATCCTGTGGATAACCATATATAGGATGGGTAATTGACAACTCCCTATTATATAACCTGACCCCGACTCCTCGAATCTCTTTTAAGCATTTGTTCAGTTAAACATTCACATGCAAGGTTAGTTTTAGATAGCTTCCCTTTCCCTTCCAGCTTCATGGGATAAATAAGAAATCAGAAAGTAGCACCCTCTCCTCCTCATTTGAGTGAGGAAACCCCAGCGATAAGGTGGTCGCGTCACCGACAAAAATCGCTTGCTACAACATGGCACTCCAGGAAAAGTGTGAAGCATGGAAGTCACAATGCTAATGTTGTGATGGCTAAGAATTGGATTATGCAACAAGTGCAACTCTCCGAAAAACACTCGTCCAAAGCGTCTTTCATCAACATGCATGATTTTTTGCTCATTAAAGCTTTCAAGGTGTCCATCATACCCCTAAAGCTCTCTGCATTATATAAGTCATTTGGAACCCCCATCCTTTTGATTGGCATAAATGTAATTGTGACGACGCTTTCATTCATGGTTCGAATTTGACCGGTGGAGGTGGACTGTTCAGAATTCACAATGGAAACTTTGTTTTGGCTTTTGCGGAGAAACTCTATTATGCCTCTTCTCATCTTGTCGAGTTTGGTGCTGTTATTAAAGCCACTAAGATTGCAGATTCTAGGGGTTGGTCTAAGCTTTAGATCGAAACCGACTCCTCTTTGGTGGCCAAAGCTTTCACCAACTATAATTTGGTTCCTTTGAAATTCAAAAGGCATTGGAGCTACTTTTAAGATATTAGGTTCACTAATTTAGTCATTTCTCACATATATAGAGAACGTAATTCTTGTGCTGTCGTTATGGCGACTTTTCTGCTCTGACATCAATTCTACCACACTTTTTGATTCTATTCCCTTAGAGACTAGAAATGATTTTGTAAAAAATAGATTAAGTTACCTTTCTTTAAATTTTCGTAATTGTCATAGCTAACTTGTTCCTTTTTGGTACCTATTTTATTTTTTATATATTTTATCCTTTATTAAAAATATATATATGAAAGTGGATTGTTTGCCGTAAATTTATCATCCACTAAAATCCATACTACAATAAAATATTAAAAATACAAAATCATAAGAAAGTGGAATTTGAAGGGTGGAGATTTTCACTTCTCCCTCTGCAAAATCTCCACTAGAGAGAATCTTTTCCCGGTTCATAGAAATTATTTTATTTTAATATTTTAATTCTCATTAACTATTACAGTTTTATAGAAATTATTTTTTAATTTGGTGTTTTATTTTGAAAAAAGTATTAAATAAATCATCATTAAGAAATAGATAGTTTGAAATGTTTGTTTTGTTAGAATCAAATTAAGATTAGTAATTTTCCCTTGCTATTAAAAAGATTAACTAATTAAGTATTTTATTTAGCTAATGAAATTATATTTATTATATATTTTGAAATTTTTATTGTTGATCTATGATTAAATGAATTTTTAAAGTTAAAAGAGAATATTGATATTTTTAAAATGGGGATGAAAACTAAAAATTATATTCTATAAAATGATACATTCATTTACGAGATTTGTTTTAAATTTGTCTGTGGCAATTGCAAATGTTGAAAGATCTTTCTCTAGTATATTTGATAGCATTGACAATAAAAAAGGCTATATTACAGTTTGTGTCCCCCTATTTTTTCTAACTCACGAAATTAGTCCTCCTATTTATTTTTAAACTGTTTTGGTCCCCCATGTCCATGTCTTAGAGAAAAAAACACTGATGTCTTAATTATATAATACGCGGCAATAATTTTCTTGCCAGGTCATTATTAAATAAAAAACAAATTAAAAAAATTTAATAAATCATAAATTCAATATACCAAATGAAATTCGAATAATAATTCATCTCAGCGTGTTCATCGTTTTCACCATCACCCTGTTCATAAATATCATCTACCTGTTCATCATTGTTTGACCATCGTGTTCATTTTCTTCAAGCTTATTTCTCTTTGTAGCCCTAATTTGTCTCTTTTGTGATGGGTTTTGAGTCTGTGCAAATATCAAGTTCTTCTTCTCATTCTAGGAGGAGAATGATTCAATGTTATTGTAGGTTGGATTCACCACTTGCAACTGTATGGACATCTGAGAGTCCATGTCAGAGGTTCTATGGATGTGGGTTATTCAAGGTGCATCTAAATCCATAATTTTTAGTATTATTCATCTTCTCTATTCAAATATTTCTGGGTAATTCCTAAATTCCACCTTTTTCTATTTCATTCATTTACAAGGAAGGAAAGGGTGCTCTTTTTTTATTGGTATGATGAGAAGATACTGAAACGTTCAG
Organism: Lathyrus tuberosus; assembly: GCA_022829125.1. Taxonomy (NCBI): domain Eukaryota; kingdom Viridiplantae; phylum Streptophyta; class Magnoliopsida; order Fabales; family Fabaceae; genus Lathyrus; species Lathyrus tuberosus. The sequence continues at coordinate 11,048,668 of JALAZF010000185.1, forward strand.
AGGAAGTGATTAACTCGCTGTTGAAGACGGTTAATGAGTTGAAGAAGAAAGATGATTTAACAAAGAAGAGTGATGATGACCTAAAGAAGAAGATCAAATTTTTTTATTATGTTGTTGATTGTGTCTTGGTTTTTTTATCATCATGTTGATCACAAAGGCCTTTGTTTTAGTTTAGATGTCGTTGTTGTAAGGTTGAGGTTAATGTTGTAAGGTTAATGAAGTAATTTTTAGTTGTCATTGTTTGAGTTCAATTGATGTTACCTCACCGTATCACACACATCAGGCATTTTAAATTTGGGATACTTATGTTCATCACATTCATCTTCACTTCCTTGTGGTGTTTCAAGTTCATCCGAGTCAACATCATGGGCTTCTTCAAAAGCAGATGCTTTTGTTGGTTCTTGTGTTAGAGAGACATTGTTTGCATCATTGCCTTCTTGCATAAATGCATGGCTAGGTACTTAGTATGTCCAATCACAATCATTTTCATATAGATCATCTAATTCACTATCGCCCAAATCATCATTATTATCTTGAACAAAGTCTTTATCTTCCTCGCTGACATATTCACTTTGATATCTTTGAACATCTTTTCTTTGCTCAGTCTGGACTTCTTTAGTCTCCTCAACATGGTCTTCATCGTTATCCTCAAAGTGGACTTCATCATCTGAGTCAACATTTATTGTTTCTTGTTGAGCTTCAACATACTCCATTACTTCATCTTCTATTACAACATTAGGTTCTTCTACTATATGTTCAACATAGATATCAGCACAATCATAACCTTTCATATCTTCCCCCAAATTTTAGAACATCTTTATCATTGTTAATAAGTCTAAGTCCATGCTTAAGTGATAACTTCGGATCGTGATACCATATACATTTGACTCTTACATAACCCAATGTCTTTATTACTTATAATATTTCCATATATAACATCAAATCGACATCCTATTTCAAATTCAGCTCATCTACCTTTCCATCTACATATAGCTTGTAAGGATAATGAAGTAAACTCCTTCCATGATTAATTCTAAGTTTAAGTGCATTTATCTTAGCAGGCCTACACCGAAAAAAAATTAAGAAACAACAACAACCATATCAAAACCATTTCAATAACATATCAGTACAACAAGTTTCACTACCAAGAAATAACATATCAATACAACTATTTTCACTACCAAGAACTACCATATCAGTACATAAATTAGTTCGGAATAAACACACCTTGAACAAAATTTCGGATCTTCCTTTGTCCAAGATGAGGGTGCACCGTAAGAGAACGACATTCCACCGTTGTTTGACATTGAAATTGAAGTTAGGGTTTATATTTGATTTGGCCAACAACAACCATATCAGAACCATCAAAAATTGAAACGAATCAAAGAATACATAGTGAAGTTAGGGATTGTTTTCGTCTTCAATGTGTGTCGTTTTCTAGGTTTCGAACAAAATGTTGGGTTTTCGTCTTTGCTTAATATCGTCGTCTTCTCTGGGTTTTCTGGGTGTCGAACAAGGTGCTGCATTTCTTTTTCACAAGTGTTTTAATTAAACATTACATAGATTAATAAAATATAATTTATGATTAAAATTTCATTTACAACAACTTTAATTTTATATTATTAAATAAAAGTTACATTAATGAATAAAATATCATTTTATTGAGTGCCGCATCATCACATTAATGTCACATGTTAAAAAAAATTGACGCATCAGCCTTTTTTTGGATGAAAAATGGGCATGGGGGACCAAAACTGTTTAAAAAATAAATAGAGGGACTGATTTCGCGAGTTAGGCAAAATAAGGAGACCAAAACTGTAATTTTGCCTAAAAAAATTTTATCTTCAAAAAATGAAAAATTGTAGAAAACTATTGTAGTTTATATAAGCGTTTATGTATTTTGAATTTTTATCATTATCATTATATATTTTATAAAAAAATTATAATATATCTCTTTAATCAGAATATATACATTATTTTTTAGCCTCCACTAAAATAAATTTTTGGTTCTGCCACTAATTGTCATCCATAATAATATTACAGTCATGCGTTGTATTGTTAATATTTACTTTTGCATTATGTAAAAAAAAATACAAAATTATATCAGAGGCCCTTTAAGTTATTTTTTAGTAATAGATTGATCCTTTTAGTTTTTTTAAGCAATTTTACCAAATGTGTACATCATTACCGTATTGGTGATAATTGAGCATTTAATTATTTTAAACGGTATAAAAATGAGAAAGTGCAATAAGAAATACAACAATCACATATTTTTAAATGTTAAAAAATCACTTAAATGATCAAATTATTAAAAAAAAACCTTAAGAAATCAATGAGTTAAAAAAAACTTAAAAGGACCAGGTGTAATTTTTCCTTTTATACAAAACAAAAGGTTTACTTTTGCTCAACGTTCATTTTTGGCTGGGTTAAATATGTCTGAGGTCCCTATAAAAATGCCAACTTTCAAGTTTAGTCCTTCAAAAAATTTACTTCAAACAATGGTCCTCACAAAGTTTTCTGTCCCTAAATGTAGTCTCTCCCGTTAGTTTCCACTAACAGAGGCTTATGTGGCATGCCACCTATGTTCTTTTCATGACCACGTTAGTTTTTTTTAATAATTTTTTATGATAAAATGTAGACCCAAACGCAGGTAACCCTAATCCCATTCTTCTTGTTATTTCACCGTGTCCCTCCATTACATGTGTTCCCTTCCATTGTTCACTTTCAACTGATCTCATTGTTCTTCTTCTTATTCGTCCCCCTCCTCCATCTCTGACATATGTCTTCTTCATCAAGGTTAAGCAAGTCTGTGTCATACTATTCCATGAGTGTGACGAACCGTGGAGTGAAAAAGTGTGGATGCAATGGTCTTATGATTTCATATATGTGCAAGAACGGACATAATAAAGGTAGATTGTTTTGGAGATGCCTGTATTGGAAAAACGAGGGTACTTGCAATTTATTCATTTGGGATAATGAAATTGCACAAGGAAATGATGGTGATCAATGTGTAGATGTAGAATGGAGGAAAAATAAGAGTAAGGTGAGAGATATGCAAGCTGTAGAAACTTTGAAGGAGCTTTATGAATCATCAATGAAGAAGAACAAGAGGTTGAAGATGAAGATAAAGGCAGAGGCATTTTGGGAAAAGCTGAAGATAATTTATGTTGTAGTCTCATTCTAGGTCAACTTGTATTTGTTAATTAGGTGTAATTGTTGAATTGATCTTTGTCTATAATGTTGTCTAAGTGGCTTTGCTTGTAATATTGTCTCATTGGTTTTGACTGTAATGTTGTGTCATTGGTTTTGTATTGTTGAATTGGTATGAAATAGAATTTGGTGTAATTGTTTTTGTATTGCTCAATTGGTATGGTATATGATTTGGTATTGTCTGTATTGTTCAGTTATGACCTTTAATATCCACACAATGTGGCATATATTTTTCACACAATCTGACCTATAAATTAGACATAGTGTAATGTATAATGTTGACATAGTATGATGTGTAATTTTGCAGACAAAGTGGCCTTAAAATTTAGACATAAAGTGACCTATAATTTTGGCATAATATGAGCTATAATTTTAGCCATAAAGTGACCTATAATTTTGGCATAATATGAGCTATAATTATGCCATTAAGTGGCCTATAATTTTGGCATAATATGAGCTATAATTTTCACACATAATATGAGCTATAATTTCACCAGAATAGTATAATTACTTTGGCATAACATTATTTGTTCAAAATAGTACACCATTGTCATTACATTAGCATTCCATAATTTGTTCAAAAGAGTACATCAGTACATTACATTGAGCAAAATAGTACATCAGTGACATGACATTACAGCAAAATATTTGTTCCTAAACAGGTACATTGAGTAAAATACTACTTCTTCATTGGGTTAGACCCTTGCCAGTTATGTTGTCATCTTCAGTTAGAACCAATGGGTCATCAGGTTTCTTTCCAGGGCCATAAATTTTCTTTGTTTTCAAGTTCCTCAGCCTTTCACTATGCCTTTTTTTGTTGCAACATTAGTTTATGTCTTGTACCAGCTCTGGGTTTTAAATCTAATCTGTTCACTAGAACTTGGCCTTGAAAGATTTGTTCTAATACCAGGTGGTTTGAAAGGTTTGTTCTTGCACACTTTTGGTTGCTTACCAAAGAAAACCTTGACACCACTAAGCCTTTGTTCAGTTGCCTTGAGAGGTGATTTGTCAACCCTTAAAGGTTGAATGTCCAAGACATCATCACCCCCTAATAATGCATCCATAGTTTCATCCAAACATGAAGAAAGTGTAGGTTGGTCCTTGATAGTTGGCTCAGTTGATTCAGTTACCATTTCCACAATGACATTTGCTTCTTTGTCAGTTGGATCAGTTACCATTTCCTCAATGACATTTGCTTGATTGACAGTTGGCTCAGTTACCATTGCGTCAGTTACATTTCCCTCCTTGACAGTTGCATCAGTTATAATTGGCTCTGCTACATTTGCTTCCTTGGCAGTTGCTTTCTTGACTTTTCCTCCTTGACAGTTGCTTCCTCAGTGACTGCTGTTTCATTGATAGTTCTCTCCTCAGTGACAGTTCCTTCCTTGACAATTGATTCCTCAGTGTCAGTTTCTTCATTGACAGTTGCTTCCTTGACAGTTGCTTCCTTGACTGTTGTATCTTTGACAGTTGCTTCTTTGGCTTTTCCCTCCTTGACTTTTGTCTTCTTTATTCCATCCTTAGTTGTACAATTATTGGTAGATCCCTTAGGCCTCCCCTGCATGAAACAAGCACAACATTAACATTGTTACCTAGTCTTATAATTAATTACATACAAGCACAAAATTTAAGTAGACATCTCTTGAGATACTTGTGTAGGAAAGTCTTGGCTGACCTGGGTGGGCATCCCTTGACAGGCATGGGTTGGCATCCCTTGACTAGCCTGGGTGGTATTTCTAGAGGGAACAAGCACAATTTTTTTGTTCTTCTTGCAGGTCCTTTTATTGTGGCCTAGTTTAAAACAAGCTTTACACATATGGCTTGTATTTGTTCTATGCCATTTTGTTTGGTTCACTTTATCTGGCTCTCTCCTTCTAAGTTTCTTGGGCCTCCCTGGGCCATGTTTGAACAAAGGGGGCAGCATACTTTCATTAGGTGTTCTAGGCCATTTGTTCTGGCCATTTAATGGGGTGATCACTTCACTGTAACATTTTCGTATATGCTTTTGTGATAACACTTATGCACATATTTGACTGGGTTATCCATTTTCCTATGTATAGAAGCCACACCATGTCTACATAGAATCCCAACAAGTTCCCACTAGTTGCGGGAGCATGTTTGTTTTTCCAAATTAACTACAAAGTTATCAGTAAACAATACATGTGTGACTTGAAAGGTTAATCTACCAGCATAATTTACTGTCCAACTAGCACTTTTTTCAATCTTTCTATCTAATCTCCTTAATAGTTTTGTCATTATCTACCCTTTATAACCATCTACATTTTCTCTAAGGGTTGCAAACCTTCCCATTAGATAATTCCTAATCCACTCAAACATGGTCATGATTGGTTTGTTTCTTTGTAAAAGAATTGTTGCATTAAAAGACTCACTTAAGTTGTTCATTAACACATCACACTTTCAGAAAAAAGGAAAAGCATGCTTACATCTCTTTATTTTGGGAATAGCCTCTAACCACTCATAAGCCTCCAAACTGACCTCCTTGATCATAAGCATCTTTGCCTCATGTGCCTCAAAATAGCCTGCCTTTGCAGTAGCCATCATAAGATCTCTAAACAAAGTTCCTCCTCCAAACTTATTTTTGAAGTTAGCATATAAGTGCCTTAAACAGAGCCTGTGTTCATAGGCTGGGTACTCCTCTTCAAAAACCTGAACTAGTCCCTAAACCAAGAATATGACAATTGCATTAGTACAATCAAGTGATTGAAAAAATAAAAAAAAATTGTAAAAACACAAATTTTGATGAAATTCAAGCTTACTTTTTGTTGGTCAGATATGAAACACCATCTACTATCTCCTATGTCTTTAATAAGCAATTTTAGAAACCAGCTCCATGAATCTTTTGTTTCAATCTCAACCACAGCAAAAGCAATGGGCAAATATTGGTCATTAGGGTCTCTCCCAACAGCAATGAGTAAAATACCACCATACTTGTGTTTCAAATGGCATCCATCTAATCCAACAAAAGGTTTGCATGCTTTTGTCAAAGCTTTCTTGGTCCCATCAAAACACATATAGCACCTCTCAAATCTAGGTTTCAAACCAGGACTAGGAATAGTAGTGTTGATTTTAAAAGTGCTAACAGCTGAAACCCTTCTTAACTCTGCACCATAAGACCATAAAAGGCTAAACTGTTTGCTAGAATCTCCTTTAACAATATGTCTTGCAATCTATCTTGCCTTGAATGCTCTACATCCTGGAATTTCTATGGCATACCTTTGTCTAACATTTTCTACCACCTCACTTAACCTCATCCTTGAGTTATTCTTTAATCCATCAACAATGACCTTGGCAACCCACTCTGCTTTAGCACTTTTGTTGAAGAATTATCTTCCACATTTGTGCTTTGCAAACAAAGTTTTAATCCTAAATGTGGTAGAGGTTAAAACTCTACTACACATGACTGTGTAGTCACATTTTTTCTCTTCCTTACATACAAACCTACATTTGTTAGCATCATTTTTTTCAAACCTAACATCCCTACCATTCAAAACATTATGCTCTAAGATAACATCTTTGAACTGCCTCAATGAAGAAAACTTCATTCCAACCTTGAAAACAAAATCCTTACTTAAAGAATCTTCTTTATTAAACTTGATTACACATGGCCTTTCATCACAACTGTCATCATCACCACCACTGTCCAGTTCATCAGTCATGTATGAATCTTCAATGACATGTTCCTTACACATCTCTTCTGTTATAAAAATCTTCTTGTCTATATGAGAAGTACCCTCATCGTTTGCAATAGGTCCATTTTTTGGTTCGCCATGAACTCCATTATCAAACACTTCATCAAGTCGTTCATCAATCCCTTTCATTCTCTCCTTTTTACTATCATCAAAGTGAACACCTCCCACAAATTCATCACTAGAATCATCACTAGCTTCACTCAACCAGTCACCATCTTCATCACATTTGATTCCCTTTCCCTTCTCTCTAAACCTATCCATAAAGGTATCCTCTCCTGTAACTTTAGTCTCACGAAATATCTCAACCTCACACTTATTTCCTACAGCATACATGGCTAACTCAGAAGCATCTCCATCATCCCTAAATGGTTTTAAGTCTTGTTCAAATGATCTTTCATCATGGTTTCACCACATCTTAACACAACCTATATCAAACTCAAGTTCAATCAACTTAACTAGGTCACGTGCTTCAAAGAAAGACCAGTAACCAGGATCTTGACATCTAAAAACATATACTTGGCCTCCCTCATATCTTATGTTAGGGTCTTTTACAAAACAGCCCTTTGAGTAAAATACAACCTTGAACTTATCCATTTCATGTACACAAAATTTAACATAGGTTTAAAATTTACCATTACTCCGTCAAACTGATTTACCTTAATTTTTTCTAAAATTGGCAACATAATTAGGTCAAACGTATCAAACAGATTTACCAACAACTTAACCTATTATACAAATGGTAATAAGATACAACAAGTTAAATAAATCGGGACCATTGAGAAAGCAACGAAGATGACATAGAAATAGAATAATAAAATAGGGAACAAAGAAGAGACATAGTACATTACCTGGGACCACTTGCTCAGCTACTCACGAAGTTGTTTTTGGGACCACTACAACGAGGATGCTTACGAAGTCGCTTTGGAACCACTGCAAACGAAGATTTCTTCTTTGAATAGAGCGAAAACTTGTTCCTTGTTCCTTGACCACGACGCACCTCCAAGAGAACAATTATGACTACCTTTTCTATGTATGGCACACTATTGAAGTGGAGTGTTTGTGTCGTGTTTCATTTTCATCAGTTAAGAAGATTACGTTATCAGCAATTCCACCGTGGCAAATTGGCGTTTTACATATCACACGTAACCAAAGAAAATTTTACACTTGGCATGCCCCATAAGCCTCCGTTAGTGGAAACTAACGGAATGGACCAGATTTGGGGACGGAAAGCTTTGTGAGGACCATTGTTTGAAGAAAATTTTTAGAGGGATTAAACTTGAAAGTTAGCATATTTTTAGGGACTAAAAACATATTTAACCATTTTTTTAATCATATAATTAATCGGATACATGAATTGTTGTGAATAAGAATGCCTTGGAACAAAGTATAAACGGTTTCTTTATGATCAAGAAACACGCAAGGGTTAGGGTTAACAAGGAAAAACAACTGAAACCCTATTAGGGTTCACAAAGGAAGAGAAAAGAGTAAGAAGAATAGAGAATTGGTTAAATCTGTTTTACTATTCACTTTCTCAATAGGGTTCAAAGATTACAAGTGAATATCAACAATTAACCTCTCTCAACCTAATAAGGTTTTGTCAAACCACTTTTCCTTATACAAGATGAGAGACTAGCATGCTATTTATAAGAAAACTGACACACTAACCTAATGGGCTTTTTAACAATTACCGATTACAAGCTAACTTAGGGTACAGATTAACTTAAACTGAAATTCTGGTACCAGATATGTGATGTCACACTTAATGTCACAACAAATCACTCTGCTATGGGCAATAACAAACAACAAGAGAAACACACAGAATTGTTTACCCAGTTCAGTTCAACAACTTAATCTAGGGGATACCAAGCCGGGGATGAAATTCACTACTTGTAGAATTAATTTACAGACTCAACAACCTAGTTGACAATCTCCTAAACTTAATTCCTACTAATGAACTTTCTACCTAAGAGCCCACTTAGGTATGAGAACACTACTCAATCCCTAAAACCTCTCAAAGATCAAACACTTTGAGAAACACCTTGATCCTGCTTCACAGCTTTGATCAAGTTACAAAACTCTCTTGCTTCACAGCTCTAGAGAGGACAGATTACACTCACCAATTCACACTTGAATGGTTAACACACTACTCGTACAAAGACAATGAATGACCCTCAGTCTATGCTTTCTCTCTTGTGTACTTTCTGTGTCTTCTTCCTTTGGTTGATGCGCTTTATATAGCCATCTGAATTGGGCTTGGATCCTTTGCAATATCTGACCTGATTTGTTATTTAAAACTGAATCTTCAAAACAGATTTTATCCCCAAAATCTTTTTAAATCTCAGTCTTTAAACCTCCCTACAAATCTGCATCAAATCTCTATGCAACAGAGAATATCTATCCCAAGATATCCGCATCCAATGAGACTAACAGCTCTCCCAATATCCAGCTAAAACGCAAACCCTAACAACATCACTAAACCTGATGCTATTAATCTTCTGCAGACCTGATGTCACAACATCGCATGTGACATCAGACATCCAACTTAAACACTTATTATTATCCAATGTTATGACTCAAGTCATGACATCAACCATCAGACATTGAACAACTTTGTTTTACCAAAATTCCAGCCAATCCAAGAACTAACAATCTCCCCCTTTGGCTAATTTTGGCTAAAACAATCTCTGCACCATCAGAGACTTCAGCAGCGGATAAACATGAATATTTTACCAACCTTTGCAGCAGCATTTCTTCATAACAGCTTCACAATGCTTTCAGCATGCTGCACACACTCCAATACTCTACTACATACTTCTGCACTAACTAGTAGCAGCATTTCTTCAAACAGCTTCACAGACTTCAAACACTAATCAACAGCATAGGGTCAAGCTCCCCCTCAACTTCAGAATCATCCTACAGCTGCAACAGCTGCACAAACAAACTCCCCCTCAACTTCTGCAGCACATCAGAAACAGGATTCACATCTACACCTTGCCTTGGCCAACTCTCCCCCTTTTTAGCCACAATTTGACAAACTCTGAACTGCACCCCAACATACAACTAGGCAACAACTACAAACTCCCCCTCAGAACCAGCACCAGAAACACAATGTCATGACATATTGTCTGACATTAGACCTTCGCCAGAGAAATTCCATCACAGCCTGCTTGAAGCCACAAACAATCTTGATAAACAACTGCACTACTTCAACACGAAACACTCCAAAAACACCAATGATATCCCATGACACAATCATGATCATATAGTAAGAAAGTGCCAGGATCACATCCAACAAACTCTAGGATTGAAACCAAAATCGCCCTTGATCCCTCTTATCCAGAAACCATCCATACTTCAACAATATCCACAGAAATGATCACAACCTGCACATCATAACATCCAAACACACTCTTCATCCATCCATTCAGGAATGCTTCACACAATCATCCACAAGTTCTGAAGCACACACACAATACCTTCCACAATTACATCCACCAATAGTTGTTGATACTAGTGAAGTCTTCAAAATTAGTAGTCAGCTCTACTAAAAACAGGACCAGAATCTAATACACAAAGTCAGAAACACCTCTTCTGACACCACACGCACAATCTCAAACATCTTCCAAATATCAGCAATCAAGATGTTACAACATCTCTTCTCATCATATTCAACAACATCTTTTGGGAAATCAGCTTCTCATTACCATTCAAAGGACTTATTTCGCATAGAAGTCCTTCAAGTAGCTCCCAAAAAAAACACAGTCAGAGCAGCTTATTCAGGTTAACATACACACCAGAATACAAGAAGCTCGCACACCCTCTTTCTAAGTAATTATTTATAACAGCTGTAGAAAACTCAGTACATTTCCTTCTCATATACACTTTTCCAAAATCCCCATCTCTTCTATCAGCAATGTCAGCAGGAATGAATTCTTTGACAAGTATCTCATAGCATTTGCAAAAACCAAAAAACATTTTTATTAGTCTAGCAAACTTAATCATATTTAGAGCATCTTTACCAAATTCTTTTTCCAGATTAAGCCCTCTTTGAAAAACATACTTCCACCTTTTTATGAAATGCAAAGGAATGTTATCTAGTGAAGCCTTTTGAATTTTCTCAGAAGTTCTAACAACAACAACTTTCTTCATATGAGAGATGTCCTTTGGAGGTGACTCAATAGCTTTCCCTTTCCTTGATTTCAGTCTTTTAGTAACCCCAGGAGCTACTTTTGCAATCAGCTCATTGTCAGATAGATCAACCACTTCAACATTCTTCTTTATTTTAAGGCTAGGAGATGTTTCAACCTTAACTCCAACATCTCCATCTTCCAAAACAGAGATTGCCAACCTGTGATGGTTGTCTTGTGAGTTATCAGTCTGCTTATCATCTTGCTTCCACAACTTCGTAAGATCACCACTACCAGCACCCATATCATCAGAGAAATCGTCATTACTCTTCATATCTAAGTGATCATCCTCTATGACCTTAGGTTCCTCAAGATTTCCTATGAACAATTGCATAACACTAGGTTGTTTGGTGATCCTTCTGATGTCACAGTCCGATGTCATTACATCATCCTCAACATCACTTGATGAGCTGAACTCTTGAGGTACCCGTTGATAGCAATTATCTCTGGATCTGACTCCCTTCATAACTACCTCATTCTTCTCATTAGTCACCAAACACTCATCCTTAGTGTAGCTGACCTTGTGTCCTTCATCACAAAGCTGACTTATGCTAATCAAATTAGCACTCAACCCTTTGACAAGAAGCACATTGTCAAGATCAGGTCCATCATAACACTTCACTTTTCCAACACCTTTTACCACCTCTTTCTCTCCATTTCCAAAAGTAACATCAATTGAGGAGCAAGAATTGACATCCACCAATTGGTTTTTGAATCCAGTCATGTGCTTTGAACATCCACTGTCAAAGTACCAACCAACCTTAGCAGAGTGTCTATCTAAAAAGTGAGCCAATAGATATTTAACCTCTTCTTTAGGAACCCACTGCTTAACAACCTTGGGCCTGTTATCCTTTTGTCTAGGTTGTGGGATAGACTTGGGATAACCATGAAGCTTGAAACAAGAAAACTGCATGTGTCCAAATATGCCACAGTAAAAGCACCTAACTCTGTCTTCTCTGAAGTGGTTAAACTTTCTGCCACCTTGATGATGATACTGCTGTGGCTGCCACCCATAATGTTGTCTTCTTCTCCCATAGTTTGACTGTCTTCTATGGTAAGGGTGTTACTCTTTTGGCTGTCTTCTATGGTGATGAGGCTTCCTTCTTCCATAATAATAAGGCACAGCATTATTATATCCATAGCCATACATGTTTCCCTGATGTTGAGACATCTGGTGGAACATGTTCTATTTGAACCTAGAAGCCTGCATGCTCTTATGATATTGTGGAGGCATATACTGCCTAGCTCCAGAAACATGTGCCTTCCTTTGATGACCATGTGCATGCCTCTTCCCAACATTTTGAGGATGTGGATGAGCTACTTGCTCAGGTTTAGGATCCTGTCTCTTTGTGTGATGTTGAGACATCTCCTTCTTGGTTCCTGAAGTGCTTGCTTCAGCAGATGGCTTTTCCTCAGCCACAAATCCTATACCTGACTTATCTCCAGCAACCTTTTCTGTCTGAAGGATCTTGTCAAGTGTGTCTGTACCACTGTTCAGCATCCTAACAGATTTGGTCATATGATCAAGATGAGCTTTGACCAATAAGACTTCATTTTTCAAATCAGCTTTAGCAGTCTCAAGCTGAACAATTTGTTTCTTCTGTTTTTCACTTTCTTGACAGATTTCTGCATTCTTCAGACAAAACTCTTGATAAGTGGATGCTAACTCCTCAAAAGGCAGTTCCTCATCACTTGAATCACCATCAGAAACAACTGTTCGAGTTAAAGCTTTGACATGTTTGGCTGACTCTCCTTCACTTTCACTGTCAGAGTCTGACCAAGAAACTGTCATGCCTTTCTTCTGCTTCTTCAGGAAAGTGGGACATTCTTTCTTAACATGTCCATACCCTTCACACTCAAAGCATTGAACACCCTTGTCTTGAGCAGTCTTTTCTTCATCCTTCTCCTTAGACTTGCTGATGTCAGAAGCGATGTTCTTGACATTAGGCTTGAAGTTCTTGTTCATTCTTTTGAACACCTTGTTGAACTGCCTTCCCAACATAGCAATGGCCTGAGATAGATCCTCCTGGGATTCAGCATTATTCCCTTTCTCTTCTTGAGCATCTGAAACCAAGGCTATACTCTTTGGCTTCTTTTCAGGTTCTTCCTCATTCAACCCAAGCCCAAAAGTTTGAAGAGATCCAATGAGCTCATCAACCCTCATATGGCTGATGTCTTGTGCTTCTTCAATGGCAGTCACCTTCATCTTGTACCTCTTAGGAAGGGATCTAAGGATTTTCCTAACAAGCTTTTCTTCTGACATCTTTTCTCCAAGAGCACTAGATGCATTGGACAGCTCAAGAATACTCATGTGGAAGTCATGGATAGTCTCATCTTCTTTCATCTTCAGAATTTCAAACTTTGATGTTAGAAGCTGAAGTCTTGACATCTTAACTCTAGATGATCCTTCATGAGTAGTCTTCAAGATGTCCCAAGCTTTCTTTGCAACTTCACAGGTATTGATCAACCTGAATATGTTCTTATCAACTCCATTGAAAATAGCATTTAGGGCTTTAGAGTTACCAAGGGCAAGCTCATCTTCTTCCTTGGTCCATTCTTCTTCAGGCTTCAGTTTTGAGGTGCCCTCTTTATCTTTCCCAGCATCATCTTTCTCAAACACAACAGGTGCTTTCCACTCTTTTATGATAGCCTTCCAAGCCCTGCTGTCCAAGGATTTCAAAAAGGTAATCATCTTTGGCTTCCAAAAATCATAATTAGAGCCATCCAAAATAGGGGGTCTATTCACAAATCCACCAATTCCTTGTCCATCTTACCAGAAAGTATCAACCCTAGATCTCACCCAGATGCAGAGCAGGATGCCTGCTCTGATACCAATTGAAATTCTGGTACCAGATATGTGATGTCACACTTAATGTCACAACAACACACTCTGCTATAGACAATAACAAACAACAAGAGAAACACACTGAATTGTTTACCCAGTTCAGTTCAATAACTTAATCTGGGGGCTACCAAGCCAGGGATGAAATTCACTACTTGTAGAATTAATTTACAGACTCAACAACCTAGTTGACAATCTCCAAAAATTAATTCCTACTAATGAACTTTCTACCTAAGAGCCCACTTAGGTATGAGAACACTACTCAATCCCTAAAACCTCTCAAAGATCAAACACTTTGAGAAACACCTTGATCCTGCTTCACAGCTTTGATCAAGTTACAAAACTCTCTTGCTTCACAGCTCTAGAGAGGACAGATTACACTCACCAATTCACACTTGAATGGTTAACACACTACTCGTACAAAGACAATGAATGACCCTCAGTCTATGCTTTCTCTCTTGTGTACTTTCTGTGTCTTCTTCCTTTGGTTGATGCGCTTTATATAGCCATCTGAATTGGGCTTGGATCCTTTGCAATATCTGACCTGATTTGTTATTTAAAACTGAATCTTCAAAACAGATTTTATCCCCAAAATCTTTTTAAATCTCAGTCTTTAAACCTCCCTACAAATCTGCATCAAATCTCTATGCAACAGAGAATATCTATCCCAAGATATCCGCATCCAATGAGACTAACAGCTCTCCCAATATCCAGCTGAAACGCAAACCCTAACAACATCACTAAACCTGATGTTATTAATCTTCTGCAGACCTGATGTCACAACATCGCATGTGACATCAGACATCCAACTTACACACTTATTATTATCCAATGTTATGACTCAATGTCATGACATCAACCATCAGACATTGAACAACTTTGTTTTACCAAAATTCCAGCCAATCCAAGAACTAACAATCTCCCCCTTTGGCTAATTTTGGCTAAAACAATCTCTGCACCATCAGAGACTTCAGCAGCGGATAAACATGAATATTTTACCAACCTTTGCAGCAGCATTTCTTCATAACAGCTTCACAATGCTTTTAGCATGCTGTACACACTCCAATACTCTGCTACATACTTCTGCACTAACTAGTAGCAGCATTTCTTCAAACAGCTGCACAAACTTCAAACACTAATCAGCAGCATAGGGTCAAGCTTCCCCTCAACTTCAGAACCATCCTACAGCTTGAACAGCTGCACAAACAAACTCCCCCTCAACTTCTGCAGCACATCAGAAACAGGATTCACATCCACACCTTGCCTTGGCTAACTCTCCCCCTTTTTAGCCACAATTTGACAAACTCTGAACTGCACCCCAATATACAACTAGGCAACAACTACAAACTCCCCCTCAGAACCAGCACCAGAAACACAATGTCATGACATATTGTCTGACATTAGACCTTCACCAGAGAAATTCCATCACAGACTGCTTGAAGCCACAAACAATCTTGATAAACAACTGCACTACTTTAACGCGAAACACTCCAAAAACACCAATGATATCCCATGACACAATCATGATCATAAAGTAAGAAAGTGCCAGGATCACATCCAACAAACTCAGTTTGTCTTGCCTAATGTGAGCATAGGCTAAACAGCCAAATACTCTCAGTTTGTCGAGATCTAGTGGATGACCTGATCAAACTTCTTCAAGTTTCTTCATTCCCAGCGCAGTTGAGGGACATCTATTTATCAGATAAGCTGTTGTCGAAACAGCCTCTGCCCAAAGCACCTTCTTCAACCTAGCACTAACTAACATGCATCTAACCCTTTCAAGGATTATTTGATTGAATCTCTCAGCTAAGCCATTTTGTGGAGGAGTACCTGCTATAGTCTTATGCCTTGCAATCCCAGACTCAACAGAGTAACTGTCGAACGCTTCGTTGCAGAATTCAAGGCCATTGTCGGTTCTCAACCTCTTAACCTTTCTGCCAATTTGAGTTTCTACCAGAACCTTCCAACTTTTGAAATTCTCAAAAGTTTCATCCTTCGTCTTCTGAATGAATACCCATAGCTTTCTGGAATAGTCATCAACGATGGATAGAAAATACCTTGCACCTGAGTGTGAAGGATTCCTTGCAGGCCCCCAAAGATCAGCATGAATGTAATCAAGGGAACCATATGTTCTTTGCTTGCCTTTGTTAAACTTCGCCCTACAGGATTTACCAAATACACAAGATTCACAAAACTCCCGCTTTTCGACTTTGTCACCTCTTAGGAGGTTCTGCTTCCCCAATTCGACCAGGCCTCTTTCGCTGACATGGCCCAATCTCATGTGCCATAATTCTGTCTTCGACACAGGTTTCGTGGATATAACATTTGTCGAACCACTTACAACCTCAGCCTCAAGGGTATACACGCCTTGGTTTTTCACGCCTCTCAAGACTTCCTTCGACCCTTTCATGACTTTCAGGATACCTTTCTCTCCTTTGAAAATATATCCCTTTCTGTCGAATTCACCAAGAGAAATTAAATTCCTCTTAAGATCAGGAACATACCTAACCCCCGTCAATAGCTTTATTGACTCATCATGGAGCTTAAATCTAACAAATCCAATACATGCAATCTTGCAAGCTTTATTGTTCCCCAGCAGCACTGATCCACCATCTTGATTACGCAATTCTTCAAACACGTTCTTGTTTGGAGTCATATGCCAAGTACATCCAGAATCCATAATCCACTCTTCGCAAGAGTTGCTGCTCGACGCCACAAGGACATCAGATGATTCGTAACCATCTTGCACTATAGCTGCATTCCCATTGTCCTTACCTCCATGATTATTCAGGCGCTCAGGGCACACCTTTCTTGTGTGACCCTCCTTCTTACAATGATAACATTTGATACTAGACATATCACCACCATAAGACTTCTGCTGAGCCTTTCCTTTCTTCTTGTCAAACCTACCATCTTTCTTTGACGATCTTCCTTTCACGGACAATCCTTCGCCAACTGATGAAGGTTTCTTCTCCTTTCTTTCGTTCAAATCCTTCGAATACAAGGCTGCTTGAACTTCTTCAAAGGTCAGGGACTCTCTTCCATACAAGAGTGTTTCTTTGAAGTGAGCATGCGATCTGGGCAAAACACACAACAACAACAGTGCTTGATCTTCATCATCGACCTTTACATCAATGTTTTCAAGATCAAGAATCAGCTTGTTGAACGAATCTAACTGCTCAGTCAAAGCTTTGTCTTCACTCGTCTTGAATGAATACAAGGCTTGCTTCAGGTAGAGACGATTCACCAGAGATTTGGTCATATACAAACTTTCAAGTTTAACCCATAATTCCGACGCCGTAGTCTCCTTTGATACCTGCCGGAGAACCTTATCACCAAGGCTCAACAAAATCGCGCTGTGTGATTTCTCTATCATGGTAGTCTTTCCTTTTTCCGTTAACGCAACGTCCATGGCTGCCATTCCTTTCAACGCTTTCAGACAACCCTGTTGAGCCAATAGGGCTTTCATCCTCAAGCGCCACAGACCAAAATCGTTCACTCCGGTGAACTTTTCAATCTCATACTTTGTTGAAGCCATCTTCTCCACGCTCACCGCACCAATTTGCTGTGAATAAGGATGCCTTGGAATAAAGTATAAATGGTTTCTTTATGATCAAGAAACACGCAAGGGTTAGGGTTAACAAGGAAAAACAACTGAAACCCTATTAGGGTTCACAAAGAAAGAGAAAAGAGTAAGAAGAATAGAGAATTGGTTAAATCTGTTTTACTATTCACTTTCTCAATAGGGTTCAAAGATTACAAGTGAATATCAACAATTAACCTCTCTCAACCTAATAAGGTTTTGTCACACCACTTTTCCTTATACAAGATGAGAGACTAGCATGCTATTTATAAGAAAACTGACACACTAACCTAATGGGTTTTTTAACAATTACTCATTACACGCTAACTTATGGTACTGACTAACTCAAACAATTGGATCCTTAACACAAGGCTCAATCCGACATACTAACTTAAATTACAAGCTAATATATTTTGACAGTATGCTCGAACAGACTTCAACTACAGCATACAAGATCAACATGTGAACAGACTTCGACTTCATACCAAACCTTTTTTCAAACCATGAAACTATATTCGTCACTAGAGTTTGATTCAAATACTACATGAATATAATAATATATTTTAGTAAGAAATTGAAATTAATTAAAGAGAGATACACGAAGCTACCAAAGATATGGAAATCAAAGGTAGAAAACCCTAACCCATTCATATGGAAGTGGATTGTTTGCGGTGAATTTATCAGCAAGTAAAATCTATACCACAATAAAATATTAAAAATGAAAGTGGAATTTAAAGGGTGGAGATTTCCACCTTGAAAAGTAAGTGAGCTTCAGCTTTCAAATCATGATTAGTCACATGTCAAAATGTAGGACAACGCAAATTATATACTATGCACATTACATCATGTCAAAAGATGTCAATTTAACCACAAAACGACAGATTTTAAAGCTCTAATGCTGATTAGGACTCATAACTAAGGACTAGCAATTATAAAAATGTTTTATAGATCTACCTATTTTGTTTTACCCTTGCCAAGTTTATTACAGTTTTTTTTATAAAAATACAAGTGAGTTGACTTCAGAAATTCAACAGGATCAAAGTAGATACACCCTCCGTCTCAAAATGAAAGTTTTTTAAGGTTGTTGCACATAAATTAAAAAAAGTAATGATTAAAGAATTAAATGTAACAATTTTACAAAAATGTCCTTAGTTACTATTGATTGTCATAAAGGTGGAATGTGATATGATATCTTAAAAGTTGTGTAGATAATATTTATTAGGGGTAAAATTGGTAAAAATCAATTATTATTGTCTTGAAAACATAAAAAAACTCTTATTTTGAAATAAATTTTTTGTACTAGAAAGACTCTTATTTTGGGACGGAGAGAATATCAAATTTCAAAGAACTTTTACAGAAATATTTACAATTTATTTATTAAAAATATCCCTACATCGGTAATGAGAGCTAACCATAACAATCTCTCAGTTTGTAGTTTGAGTTTGCTACGTTTAGTTATCGCATGCAAAATTATACTACTTTCGTCCCTAATTATAAGATCTTGTTAAATTTTTTTCTTGTCCCTTTTTATAAGATTCTCTTTAACTTTCAAAGTGTATTAATTACTTTTTTCCACACATACCCCTAATTATGTTACATCTTTTTTTTGCATTCTTTAATAAATACAGTTACATACACATTAACTATTTTTCTCTCCTAAGGATAAACTTGTAAAATTATACAAAATAATCAATAAATTTAATAATCTAACCAATTTTCTTAATTCCCGTAATTTTCTCAACGGAGTCTTATATTTAGGGACGGAGGTAGTAATTAATTCAATAAACTAGTACTGTAGTAAATAATTAAGATTATTGATTTGATTTTACTTTAATTGTGTTGCAAACAATGAGTGTTTTGAGTATCATTACTATTATAACAATAATGAAATCTTTTAATGTGTGCCTTTTTTATTAACACCTTTTGATTGGATCTGAAAACGGAAGGCTTCAACGCTCCATTAATGATTATCATAAACATTTGTCTGTTCAGATACACTGAATCAAAGAATTACTAGTGGCGTGGCAACAATTAGATGGATCAAGTAAATATAACGATGATTATCTTAAACCAATCAAAAAACTTGTTCATTTTCTTCTTGTAATTTTTTATGGCATTCTATTTGTCTGTCATTATCAACCAAATCAGCAATTAAAAAAGTAAGAAAAAAAGGCATCACTAACAACAATACACACATAATATACTAGCACACCAGAACTACAACAACAATGGTTGTTTATTTAGTTTAAGCACCCAACCATATAGCACTCAGATGACATAGCATCTTACATACTACCCTTAACATACAACAACAACAACGACACATAGCATATTTGGACTATAGCCCAATTACATCAAACACAGAAATTCAAATAACAACACATTTTTTTTTTCCACCTAAGGTTTGGTCTTGTAAGCAATTTAGTCTCCCCACAATTGATGCACATAGACACCATTGCTTCTCAGACTTTTGTAAACATCCATGCAACTTTCCTTGCTTGTGATATCCGGACATCTTAGAAACAACTCATCAACAAAACATATGGCTCCACTGTCAAATACATCAGAAAGAAACTTGAGTTCAACTTCACCTGCATTCATCTTCAACACAACAAAATCAGCATATTGCACTGTTTCTTTGAACCAAGCAAGGAAATCAAACTCTTCCTCCCCAACATAAGGATCCACTTCTTCATCTTCCTCGTCATCAACATCAACATCGGCCGCTGTAACCACCTTACCGGCCAATCCAGGGTGATAAACAAATGTGATACCAGGTCTCTTCACATAAGATAGCATTATGGAAGTGTTGTAGTGAACAAAATAAACATTGAAATCTTTCTGATCAATTGGATATGAAGGTAGAAACCAATCACTAACATTTGCATTCAGAAGCTCTCCTACCCCAATATCAATATACACCAACCTCTTCCTAGTAGAAACATCTACAAACTTCGGCAAATACGAAACCGCCGTCGCGTTAGACGGTTTCGGCTTCTCACTCACAAGAGGCTCCATCAGATCTATAAGAGGTTTGGTTAACGCCAAACTAGGACAATCAGCCGGTAAACTAAGCTGATGGTGGTTGAAAAAAGCTGTTGCATTTTCAGATCTTTTCTTGAAAACAACAAGGTTAAGTTCATCATCAATAGAATAAACATGAACCACACTAGAAGCTCTCAACAACGATGAAACTGGTGTAGCTGATCTAATCAAATCATTATGGTGTGAACTTTTAGCACCAACAAGAAGTGCACCAATTCCATTAGGCTTAAGAACACGCTCAACCTCAAGTACAAGCAAAGCAGGCACAGAAACCTTATCAAGATCTCTAGACAAAACGAAATCAAACGAAGAATCTTGATAATCAAGCTCATAAACGATTCTCTTCATATTGAGAGTGAAAAAACGGTTACTGTAAACACCACTAACAGTTGAAAAACCCAACTGTTTCATTGCCTTAACGGCCATTGAAGAACCTTCCCCAACACAAAGGGTATTCGCTTCACAGTTCAGAAACTGTTTACCCATTAACTCAGTGACGACATTCACTGTCAAGTTAACGTCTTTTTCGCAATTCATGTTGGCCCAGATTCGATTCTGAAAGAAACTCGAACTGGGGTTTGATGTAACGTTATTTTCTGAATCTTCAAAACAGTTGAAACTGTTTGCAATGGGAACCAAATTTCCCAAATCGAAATCTGATAAAGCGCGATAAAGAGCCACCATTGAAATGGTAGCTGCAAGCATGATTGAGCGAAAGAACACGCGCCGAATGATTGACCCATTAAGGATCTGGAAATTCAGGACCTTCGTATCCATGAAATTTCCGAGTTTAGATCAATTGGGATCTAGGGTTTTGCGGTTTTATCAAAAAGATAAGATTTTTGATGAATTCAGAAGTTTGAGAGTGAGAGAAAGAGCAAGAGAAGTTGAAAAGCCAGATATAGAAAGAGAGAAGAATTTAGCGAGTACAAAACCTTGATGATGTATGGTTTCCACCCACGAGGACAGCCATTGATATTTGGAAGCTTAACCAGACTCTTGATGGGACTCTTTTTTTCTGTGACGATTCGTGAATGTTTTTGGAACCCATTTTGGATGGGTTGAAACCCATCATTGTGGACTTCAGAGGATGCTACTACTTCATTGAATTTTCGGGTTGAATGTGTTGTGAAATGAAGAGGTTTTTGGTTAGATCTGGAGAAGAAAATGGGGATGAAAAAAGGTTGAAGAAGAAGAAGAAGCGTGTGAGTGAGTGATGAGATGAGAGTGTGGAAGGAAGAAAGATATAGAACGCGATATTATTGATGCTGTTGGAACAGTTGACAGCTAAGGTGGGTGGGATCTCTAACTACGTGTCCTCTTGTAGAACCTTCTCACCATTTTCTCTTTTTGCTTGGGTGACGTTTTACACAACTATTTACACTTTAGATGATTATGGTATAATTTAATTTTACCACGTTGATTTAGATTTTCAACTATAGAAGTAACACATGATTTAGAGAAAAGACAGAAAAGCTGGGAGATTCAAATTGTTCCTTGAGCAGTGTCGAAGGCGTTTGGCATGACGGTTGAGGTAGCAGCTATAAGGATCTTGGGGCTGTTGGGGGATAGTGCTTGTTTTGAGTTATATTGTCTTTTATTAGTTCTATGGTGTTGGTAGTTTTCCGCTGGTGTTTCATTATACCCCTATTATTTCTTTCTGTCGAGGCTGGTGTTTTCTGAACTATTGATTGTAACCTTCAAATGGCATCACTTGTGCCATGTTTTTAATATATTCTTTTTTGCCTTTTCCAAAAAAAAAAAAGAAAAGTGTCACAAGGTTTTTATCGATTCATATAATGCATAAACATTTTTAAATGTGGGAAGGGTTGGAAGGATCTATTAATGACTAGTTTGAATAACTTATGTAATCATAAAAATTAATTCCAACATAATGGTCAAATCAATTAAGTTCATCTTTTCATCTAATCATCTCACACAATATTTCTTGAGCTTGAAGTTGTCTATGAATCATATTTTATGTATTACTAGTATGATATCCGTGCGTTCGCACGGGTGCACGTCGTTGACGCGCATTTGTTTTTAAAATGTATTTGTTTTTATAATATATTTTTTTTAGAATGTATTTGTTCTTAGAATGTATTTATTTATATTTAAAATAAAAAAAAAACAAAATATAATAAAAATTAGTAAATTTCTTATTTACTAAAAATTAATATGATACCCGTGCGTTCACACGGGTACCCGTCGGTGACGCGCATTTGTTTTCATTTAAATTTTTTTTAAAAAATACAATTAATAAATATCAGTAAATATAAAAAAATATAATTTATATTAAAAAAAATAGAATCAATACCCACAGACATCGGTTGGTATATTTTATAAAAATATTTACGCAATGATTTAGTTTTATAAATATCAAATAATAACATATTATTTGTAAATATTATTTTAATTTTATAAATAAATATTATTAATATAAATAAATATATTTACCCATATCAGTACCCATGTGATTGCCCGAGTACTGATGTGTTATGCAGATTTGTTTTTTTTTTTTTAAATTAGAACTAATAAAAATTAATAAATATAAAAAATATAATTTATATTTAAAAAAAATCAATACCCGCATGCATCGTTTGATTTTTTTTATACAAATATTTATGCAATGATTTAGTTTTATAAATTTCAAATAATGTCATAGTATTTGTAAATATTTGTTTAATTTAATAAATAAATATATATTTTGTGGGATACTCATATCAGTACCCGTGTGTTTGTCCGGGTACTGATTAACCTACAACACTACCGTTCTAATTTATAAAAAAAATTGTTTTTTTCTCTCAAAGTTTAAGACAAAATAATAAATTTAATTTTTAGATATTTATTACTTAATAAAAAGAAAATTTATTTATAACTCTTTTGTTATAAACTTTTGAAACTCTATAATTAGTGTCATATTAAAAAAATATTGAAACTCAATATCTCCTATTAATTATAAATGATTATACATCCATTCAATTTCTAACTCTATAAACAGTACATATTAAAAATTATAAAACCTTAATGTTTTACTAATTAATATAAATATTTTGATGAATAAAAAACTTGTTCTCAAAAATAAATAGTATTTGGATCATCCATACATTTTTTCATATATAAAAATAAAGTTCAATCTAAAGTATTTAAATTTTCTCTTTGTATAAAAATATGTGACTCGTATGTTTTACTCTATTATCAATGACTTCAATTTTTTCGTTTCAGTATATTATTAAAATATGTATTTAATATTGATATTTTATTTCATAATTAAAATTTTGTGTGCACCCGTATATAAAATATTTTAATCAACCATATATTTTTCTCGTATATTAATATTATTTTTTATTTGAAATTAGTTATACAAATATTTGAATCAATATTAAATACATATTTTGGATTTAGATTAATCTATTTTAAAAAAATAATGAAACACATAAAAAATCAAATATGCAACTTTAAAATTATTTTGATTTTCTTAAAATATAAATTAAATATACACTTATCAACAATCACATATTTTTTTATTATACTATGTGTTATATACTAAGTTTGAATTTGATGATCTAGTGGGATACCTGCGCGACGCACGTATTGGTGGAGTACACATATTTGTGTTTAAAATGTAATAAAAATAAAATGAAAACGACAAAATTATTTATCCCAAAAAATTTATTATTTTTTAAAAAATATACATGGAATAATAGGCTAACAACAATTTTCCCTGTGTATAAATATTATTTTAAAAAAAATATATAAATGTAAAATTTATAATTGTTTTCGTATATAAAAAAATTGGATTAGCATCATATTAACAATTATTTATTGTAATATAATAAAATTGTGCATTTAATTGAAAAAAAAAATTATAATGATTATGGATTAATTAATATGTTTAAAAACAAATAAATATTTATCAAATTATTTCAAATTGATTAGTATTAATAGCATAATATTAGTGTAGAATTAATTAGTATTAATAGCATAACAAATATTTTTCAAAAATATATTTATACTACCATTTTAATATAGAGTGATATAACACTTTTAACCTTCAAAAATAGTTGGTATAATATTAAATTCTCATCTTCCACGATAAATTAATAATATTTGTTTGGGTTAATAAGATAGTGTTGTAAGAGAATATATATATATATATATATATATATATATATATATATATATATATATATATATATATATATATATATATATATATATATTAGTCATAATAACATTTAATAGAAAATAAGAAATATATTATATATATATATATATATAAGGGAAATGCTAACGAGTGTCTCTGGGGCACTGGTTAAGAGATTTAAAAGGTAAGTTGAACATCTTTTAATAAACTATAAATACATGTTTTTTCTAAAAATATGTATATTCAATGCATTGAAAACATAAATAATTAACTTTTTTTAAGAATCTTATTTGTATTTAATGAAATAAACATCTAATATTTTTCTTATTTATAATTCTTAACTAGCATGACCCTATAAAAAAATAGAATTTCTTTAAAAAAATTATCATTATTTATCCAATAAATTACTCAATTAATGATAAGGATATAATAAATTACTATTATTTAATTTATTTAATGTGATATTAAAACAATAATTTGTTATAACTTTAAACAATAAATTATTATTATAATATATATTTTTTTTTATTTACATCAATGGAAAATATTTCTTAAATTATTATTTTAATGGTATAAACGTCAATTAATGAAGAAAATTTGGTCCATAAATCAATTAATAATTAAATATAATATATATTTTTCTTATTTACATTAAATTTGGTCCATTATTATGAACACGTATTGTCCCGGGCAAGAAATTATTGCATATATGATATATTAACTCTGCTTTAAATTTGGTCCATGGAGACATTAAATGCTATGTTAGCAGTCACCCTTGCTTTAGATAGCAATCATACAGTAAAAATAGCCTGTGGTTGTGATAATATTAACTCTAAAACATCAAAAAAAAATTATTTCTGCTAAGTTGCTTCTGGGAGTACAATTCATGCATCATGAATTCATGATGTAAAATTTAATTCTACTTTTCTAAATTTCCATTGAGAATGAAAAGATACTCAAAATAAATCTTTCCCAAAATTCTCCAAACAGCGGTCTATGGATTGCCTTAAGAGAGTACTTTGTTCCAGCATCAACACTGACATATAACTGCAAACAGAAAATATATCAAAATTCAAAAACTTTCATTGTTAAGTTGCAATTATTTTAAATTCTCACTTTACAATTAGTAAAGATATAAAGGTAAAAGGTTAAATAATATACTGAATAAAAGATTGTTCCCGTAGATATATATATTTCCCTTATTTACACGAAACTACTGACATTTCAATTAAAATAAAGTAATATCCTCTTAAATTATTTTTTATTTAATTAATCAGTATTTGTAAAACTTAACTGATGATTAAATAACTGAATAAAAGAGTAATTTAATGACTTAGGGTGTATTTGTTTGATGGATTTAAATTTTATTCCCGTGAATGTGTGAGGTTGGAAATCATATTCTCACGTTTGTTTCAAGTTTTATCAAATTATACCCCGGATATTTTTTATTCCTGGGAATATGATTTACTTATGAATTTGGTATTTTTTATTCCCACATAAAAGTGTGGGAATCTTACATTCACATGGGAATAAATGGTAACCACTGATAACCTCCCACTCTAAATTAATTTAACTCTATTATATATGCAATGGTAATTGTAAAAAAAATAATTTATTTTAATATATTTTGCCTTCGCACGGGTACCCGTCGGTTACGTGCATTTGGTTATAAGTTAAAATTTGAAAAAAAAAAATAGAATTTATAAAAATCAATAAATTTAAAAAATATAATTTATATTAAAAAAAGATAGAATAAATACCCGCGAACAACGATTGGTGATGTATATTTATTTTTTTAAAATAAAAATAAAAAAGAAGATAAAATTAATATAAAGAAAAAGTTTTTTATTTTTAAAAAAAGAACATGATTTTGCAGTAGCTTCAAACATAACAGTATAAGTAACATTAACATATAAGATATTTGAGTGACAATTATTATTGGTACATAGAAGCATCAATAGAATATGCATATAGAAGCATGTCTCTAATATTAAATATATCAAAAAAGATTGTTTAATAATGATATGAATCAACCAAAAATTAGAAACACAAATAAAAAATTATAATGTCTATACTATTATTGTTAAAATTATTCCACCAAAATATTTTAAGGGTATTAGATTAGTTAGTAGATTATAGGCTTAATACCCTTTTTGATCCTCTAACTATAGGCCTGGGTCTAATTTGGTCCTCTTTCTTTTAAAAGTTCCAAATTGGTCCCTTACGTTATCTAACTGAATCAAATTGGTCTTTTCCGTCAAATATTTGTAACGCCGTTAGAAATAAATGACGTGGCATATGAGGTGGTGATTTTTGATGACGTGGCATAGGATTTATTAATTTTTTTATTATTTATAATTTTTTTCATTATCCATGTCATTTTATTAGTAAATTATTAATTAATTTTTTTCATTAAATTTTTTTTTGTTGACCATATAGAATTAAATTTATACAAATTTTAAAAAATTTAATTTCTATTACTTGGGCTTGAAGCCCACGATTTTTACACTAGTAACCCAATAATAAAGATTTATTATTCTAATGTGAAGAAATGTTTTATAAACACTTGTTGAACCAGTGGAATTCTCGATGTAGGACTTTAACAAAAGTGCTAAACTTCACCTCAGAAACATGCGTGTAGATTCCTCAGAAACATTTATATTTCATAAATAGCTTTATCAACTACACTAGATGCTAGTGATGGGTGAACTTATCAAGACAGTAGCAGCAGCATAATAACAGTTATTTATTGGATTTCATTAGCAAACTACACTAGATACATTCATGAACAAGCCAGATCTAAGCATTTACAGTAGATCCGCAACACATCTGCAATCTTCGTAATTTAAAACCTTGCCATGTATATCCTTTGCTTCTTTTGGAAATGAAATGGTGACACGTGTTGGCATTGAGGATATGTCCATGTTAGAGAAGACACACTCTGAAGGGATAGATTCACAAGAAGGCATGTACCTGCAACACGAAGCAATGCATCAGCACTCGCATTACATGTGCACAAATAGGATCCACCAAGACTATTGCATGCACCACCATTTCACAATTCAACCATAAACTAACTTATTTATTTAGCATCCAAATCCTTACTAACAATAGCATATCAACTTCCAAATTCAACAAAATATAAGGCTCTCATTCAGATTAACAGTAGGAATTCCATTGGATTCCTAAAGAATTTTAAAATAGTCTAACCGACTGTATAACAATTCAAATTCATTTAGTTTAGGTAGGTCATTCATCACATAACAGCCTGCATATTGATTTTCTAATTAAATTTTGAATAATAAGCTAACTTAAGGCCATTAGTTCATCAACCAAATGCAGGACCAGATCAGATTAAATAGCATTCATAACTAAGACATATCACAAAACAATTTCGTTCCCAGCATGAACTAAGTGCAGTTAACAACAGAACCTCACTCATGAGCATAACTGACTTTCTTACTTTCACTCAACAACCTGTGAACATGACTCTCTAATTAACAATGGCTTGACAAAGTTAACCACCAATTCATCCTAAATAATTAACTAAGTCCCTAATTACTAATCTAACAGTCATCATGAACCCAACATCAACTAACTAACCAAATTTATTAATGGGTGGATGTTCAAACTAATTTGACCAAGTTCATTAACTATTCTAATTGATATTCACCAGCATCACAATCTTGACTCTAATCCAAACAAATTCTAAGCTATCATAAAGTAACATTAAACATTATTTATTCATGAAACTTATTAAACTTAGAATTTCCATGCATGCTGATATAATCAGTTACCATTGTTTGAAACACCACCACTGTTGTAACCACCACCACCATGGTGATGGATCTAAATCACATAAAAAAATCAAGCGTTACTCACATGGTGATGGTCTTTGGTTGTGATTTTTTAGGATGAAAAGTTGGAGGTAGAAGAGTTTCAATGGTGAGGAGTTTGAAATCAGAAAGTTTATTTCCTTTTCCTTGTTCGTGTTTTTGTTACTACTGAAGCTTATTTTGGTTATGTGTGGGTGGTGATGGTTTATGAAAAAGGGAAGAATAGAGGGAGTATTTTACTGTGTGTGGCCTGAGGCTTGTGGCGGAAGAGTGACACAGAGGGTTTGCTGTTATGCAACGAAACAGAGGGAGCTTGTGTAAGTTCTTCTATTTTGCAGAAAAGGTTCTTCCGTTCCAATTTCCAATAACTCAAGTCCCACATTGAAATTGGAATAATAAAATTAAGTGTTTATATAAAAGATTTGTTCACAATATAATAACAAATCTTAACTATTAGGATCCTACTCTAAAGAACTTGGGCCCAAAAATTTTGTATTACAATGAGCAACAATTAATTTAAATTGATTTTCAAAATAAATAAATTAAAATAAATAAAAACATTTAATTATTAAATGTAATAATAAAAAATAATTATGCCACTTCAGCTGCCACGTCACTTATTATTAACACCGTTACTAATATTTGACGGAAGGACTTAATTGATTCAGTTAGATAACGTAAGGGACCAATTTGAAACTTTTAAAAGAAAGAGGACCAAAATGGACCCAAGCCTATAGTTAGAGGACCAAAAAGAGTATTAAGCCTAGATTATAAAGACTACAAGTACATTTAAAAAGTATAGATATTCATTATCATTTCATTCATTGCCAGGTTTATAGACGGATAGATATGGTTCTATGGTTCTCTAAATAATCTTCTATAAAGATTTATTGAAGGTGATATCATGATTATAAAATAATAATAATAATAATTTTTTAATTTCATATATCAATGATGTATGTGATACCAATGATGAAAGATTCATTCATTAATTTTATTGGGAATGAAAACTTTCAATTAACTCTTTCTTACAAACACACGTTAACTAACTTTTGATACATTCTAAAATTATTTCTTTGATTAAAAAGTTATAGTGTCAACTAACATTTTAAAAATTCAATATAAAATTATATTTTTTTTTAATATTTATGGTTTTATACCAATTATTTTAAAATCCGATATAAAATCATGACTTTAAAAAAATTAAATTAAAAAATCAAAATCTTGATTTGTTGAAAGGTCCAAATTTTAACATTTAATTTGAGATGGTTGTTTTTAATTTTTTTTTCAATGTCTGATATTTACACTATTCAATGTCTTGTCCATTCAATGTATTTTCCATTGTATAACTATTCAATGTCTGATATTTACACTATTCAATGTCTTGTCCGTTCAATGTATTTTTCAATGTATAATTATTCAATATTTTGTCTAATGATGTTTTTACTATTTAATGTATTTATCCCTTCTTATTATTTATCATCTATATCTTTTTCTCTAAATAATATATATATATATATATATATATATATATATATATATATATAACAAATTACATAACAGAAAAGAGAAAATTTAATTATAAATAAATAAAATAAGTCATTACTAAATTATGAATATTATTTAAATTTTTTCATCTTCTTATTAATAGATCTACCACCTGAAAAAATAAATGAAATGAAAAAGATGTCAAAAAAATTAATAAAATTTGCTTCTCTTCCACATATTCTTATTGTAATATATAACAATAACACTTAATAATAATAATAATAATAATTATTATTATTATTATTATAAAAATAGTAATAATAATAATAATAATAATAATCATAATAGGATAATATAATAATAATATATAAGGATAATAGTTTCATAAAAAAATTTGTGAACCTATAACAACAATAAGACCAAATATAACAGATTGAAAAAAAACATACTAACATCTGGAAAAAATATGAATCGGTAATATAGTTCAGATTTGCAAAATATTTGAAAAATAAATACCAACCCGTATGAGTATTTAGATCTTGAAAATATAATGGTCAAAAAATTAATTAGCACACAAAAAATTAATGAAATGTAAAAAAAAAGGTCAAAAAAATAATAATAAATATTGATCGTACCTGGATCAGACAGTTACAGGTGGCCAACGACGTCCGTTGAGCTCCGGCTCCGGTGAGGTTGAAGTACGGCGGGGGGGGTGTACCTGCAAGGTACTCCGACGCTCAAGTTAGGGAGTGCACAGAGTAACAGCAAATACAAAGAGAGAATGGTAGCAAGAAAGTGTCTTAACCTGACCCTCTCAAGTGAGAGAGTATTTATAGAGAGCCCCCAGCGCGGGGCCAACGGTTACTTGCGTTGGGCTGGATTGTCAGGCCCAATCCAAGTAACTGCCAGGGCTTACATGGCGTAGTGAAGACCAGCACGTGGTCTTCGCCCTGGGGTAACCGTTCCTAGATTTCCGGGATTAGGCCAGACCGAATCCTGCGGAAGTGGGAGGTTACTTGGAACGTGTCCACGTGGTACGGACCGTTAGGCACTCCTCGCGGGGGAGGAGTCTTCTGTGTCGAGGACCAACAAGCCGTACGACGGGCATGTCCTCGCGGGGAGGGACCATGTCTGCCGAGGAGTGGTATGTGGCATTCTCGCGGGGAGAAGTTGGTATGTCGAGGAGGTACCTCTCCGCCGAGATGCGAGGTCCTCCTGTCCTGTTGACCTAGATGCCCGACACTGCAAAGTGCTCGGGGGGAACGTTGGTCTGCTTGCAGCAGTCAAGGGCCCCGCGGAGGGGTCTTAGTGGGCCTCCCCATGCTATATGGGTTGGGCCTGCTCGACTGTTGGGCAGCCTCGGCCCAGTCCAGAACAGGAGCCCCCCAAGTCGTTGCTCTGAGGTGGCAGAGTGATGACTTAAGGGTTATTATATGTCGAGGATACGCTAAGAGAGGAACCGAGGAGGTCGATATCCTATGCGAAATTCATTCGGCCGGATGAGTGTCGGGCGTCGGACATATGTGTCCAGTCGTATGGTCGGGGAGATGAAGGGCTTCGGATTCAAAGCGCTGGGGAAACCCGAAACGACACGCGTGGGGAGACGGGTGGCTGCATGCGTGCCACGTGTTGCCTGCCATCATTACCTAGGGGGCTAGGGCGGCTGGCTAGGGTAGCGCACTCGAGTGCCCTACGCCCCTCGGGTCTCGCGAGAATCGCTTATAAAAGCCGCTCCCCTCGCTCATTCTTCACTTTTCCGCTTCTCTCTCAAGAAACTTTCTCCCTCTCTCTCTAACCTCTTCCGTCGTAGCTCGCCGTCGTCATTCGCCGGGCACTCTCTGCCGGACGCATTTCCTCCGCTAGGACCGCCGTTCGCCGCCGTACCAGAGCCGGAAACCTCCGTGCCGGAACCCTACACCGCCGCTTACCAGGTATTTGCTTCAAACCGGACCTTTATTTTGCGTTTTTCTTCGATTTTAACTAGTGTAGGACGTTTCCTTGGCGAATTGATGACATTCCCATGAGAAACGAAGGGATTCCCGGCGATTACGGCGGGAATCTTTAGTTGTGGAGAGGGAGAGTGCAAAGATTCTTGCTCGCTATTGATGAATACCTCGGGGATCAGGGACGAACACGTCGGGGATCCGTTGAATGTCTCGGGGTCCTTGATAATCAGTGTATTTGTTAGTGCCGCGGGGACACGGGGCAGAACCTTCCGGGGAGACGATGAGTTCCCCGGTGGGCAAGTTGATCCTTGGTCGATCTCGTCGGGGAATTGAGAAAGCCTTGCCCCTCCTTCGCCCGTTCGCTTGAACAGCGGTGGAGGGGTGAATTTGATACGACCAATCGAATTCACCGTTTCCTTCTGCTTTTCAGGTAAATGGACGATTTGGCTGCAGAGGTGGCCGCAGGATATTTCGAGGAAAACGACGACGACCAGCCTGACTCCCCCATGGCTCACATGGCCTTTGCGCAGGAGAGGCCGCTTGAGGACTGGGTCTGTAGCGAAGCCCTTGAGATGTCGTCCATCTTCGTGTACCCAGATGTGGGCGATGCTTTTTACACCGTCGAGCACAGACTAATCGGAAGTGGTCAATCCTGGAAGGTGTTTCGTCCCGAGGAGCATCACCGGATATGCTCCCCTTACCAGGGAATGCGGGTCCCCTTGTACGAGTTTATGTTCGAGAAGGCGGGGTGGAGGCTGCCTTTCACGGATTTTCAAGAGGGGATCTTTGACTGGTTGAAGTTGGCCCCTTCGCAGATTCATCCGAACTCGCTGGCCTTCATCCGGGCTTTCGAGCTCGTATGCAAATATTTGGAGATCGTGCCGACCGTTCGCCTTTTCTTCTGCATATTCCACCTCCAACGGTCGTCGGTAGGAGGTCGACACGGCTGGGTGTCCTTCAAGCAGAGCAAGGCGTTATTCCACACTTACTTGGATTCCATCCGGGATTTCAAGTTCCGCTATTTCTATGTGAAGCCGGTCACCCTCGAGGCGATATATTCATTGTACCGGAAAGTCACCCGCGAGGTCGACGGCCGTTCCGAGGAGGTGCTGGTGCCGAAGTTTCCTCTGTACTGGACGGAGGAACACTTTAAGAAGGGAGTTGACAAGTATAAAACGAAACCTGTTCAGATGGAGGCCTACGAGCGGGAAGCCTACGATAAAATCGTAGCTTTCGTCGACAGCTTTTCAGAGGCTCGACATGAGACGCTGGACGACCAGCCTATAATAGGTGCAGATGGGCAGGTGAAGAAAGAACGTCGCCTGATAAACACCCGCGTTCTGCTCGAGACCTTCTCCGACGAGGAGGCCATCGAATTGTTAGGTGGTGAAACGCCCTGGTTTTATTTCTTCCTCGTATTTGTGTTTCTCGCTTTACTAACGCTTTCTTTTGCAGGAACAATGGCCGGAGCCGAAGAGAGGTTGAAGAAACTGAAAGCGAAGAGGGCCCGGGAAGCGCAGGCCCGGGAAGAAGCGTCGCGCTCCAAAGATCAGGAAGTTGCCCCCTCTGGGGCCCCGCACGAGGGTGTTTCCACGGCCGCCGCCCCCGAAGGATCCACTCTGTCCCAGCCTGCTGCCTCTGTATCGGGGACCGCGGGTGACCGCACAACTCCTGCGGGAAGCCAATCCCCGGCTACCCAAGGGACCCCGAAGAGGCAGCGCGTTGCGGAGGTCGTCGACCTGGGTGGTGAAGATAGTCCCCCGGTTCCTTCCAGCTTTGACCTTCCCCCCTGCCATCAAAAACCTCACTTCTTCTCCGAGGTCACTTATCCTCGCTCCCTTCCCTCCGAGATCCAAACCGTGCTGGGGACCGCACCTGAAGTGAGGAGGAAGATGCTTTTTGAGGACCTGTCGGCCGTCATGCGTATCTGCTCGACTGCCCTCATTCTAAATGACGAGACCCGCCCTGCTGCTGAACTGGCCTGCCTGCAGGAGGCACTGGATACCTTGGGCGCTGAGATGCTCGGCATGCGCAAGGAGCTAAAAGAGTGCCGAGATCTGAATAAAGAGCAAGGCAAGCAGCAGCAATTGGTCGAGGCCAAGCTTAAGGAAGCCGAGGAGACAAAGAAGAGCCACCTTGCCCGAATCGCTGAGCTGGAGTTGGAGGAGAAGCGGCTTAAGGTAAGAATTGCCGAGCTGGAAGATGCGGTGCGGCCAGCCGAAGGGGAGACTGAGGAGGACAAACTCCTGACCACTCGTGCGGCGTTTGTGGCGCAGCTCCGGAAGCTTGAGCAGGATCTCCGAGTGTCCGAGGATGATTCTATCGAAACCGCGGGTATAGGTTTCCGCAGTGCCGTGGCGCAGCTTCGGGTTCTCAAGCCCGACCTTGTCATCGAAGGGATCGACCCCGACGCTGAGGTGGTGGATGGCCAGATCGTGTATCCTCTGCGGGAGAACGACATTCATGCGCACGAGGAGCCCGACGGGAGCGCAGCTGAGTAGGTTTTTATCTTTGTTTTGGTCGGCCTGCGAGCCGTCTTGTTTCGCCCGGCTTGTGGGCTTAGCTGATGTACTTTTTGCACAATGGTTATTTTCGCCCGGTTTGTGGGCTCATATTTGTAACTTTTTGGACCAAGTGTTTTGCCCGCTATTCGTACTTTATAATATCACTGTTAATTTTCCTTGTGTGTGATGTGGTGTTTGTTATACTTTATTGTTTTATACTTTATTTTTGCCCAAGTAATAAGGCTTCGGGATTTGCTTGACCTTGATCGTCCCTGACCGAGTGGAGAGCTGGTCGGGCGGCCGGAGGAGTACTCCGACCTTCAACGAGGCTAAGAGCTCGGTCGAGGTCCTAGTCTCTTGGCATGAACTTCCCATCGCGAGCTGGGTGTTATGCCCGGTTGGCACGACGACGGTGGGCCTCGATCGAGGTATCCCCGCCGGATCAAATGTCCTCGCGCACACACAACGCGGTCTCTGATCATCGTGTTCTTATAGGGGTGTCGCGCTTGTACCCCAGCGCGTCCCCGTATCGCGGTGCTAGTCATCCGCGGGCAGTGTTTAACTGTAATATTGTTTTAGCTTTTCAGCGTTCCATGGTCGAGCAAGTTCTTCCCCGTGTAGATTTTCGAGGAAATAGGCTCCTGTCCCCGTCTTCGCGCGGACGTGGTACGGGCCCTCCCAGTTCGCGGCGAGTTTGCCTTCTCGCGAGTCTTTCTGGTTCCTTCGTAGGACGAGGGTGCCCACCTGAAAATCACGTTTAATGACACTGTCATTATAACGCAGTATTATTTTTTGTTTAAGTGACGCCTCTCGGAGAGAAGCGCCCGAGCGTGTTTCCTCCACGAAGTCGAGTTCTTCCCTCAAGGCTTCGTCGTTCGTGTTCCCGTCGAGGGGGGCTTCCATCCTCCTCGAGGGTTCTCTGATCTCCACGGGGATCACTGCCTCCGTTCCA
Source organism: Lathyrus tuberosus (assembly GCA_022829125.1). Lineage (NCBI taxonomy): Eukaryota > Viridiplantae > Streptophyta > Magnoliopsida > Fabales > Fabaceae > Lathyrus > Lathyrus tuberosus. The sequence continues at coordinate 11,084,118 of JALAZF010000185.1, forward strand.
TAAGTCAAACGGAAGGGGGTCTCCCCGGTCATGGAGTGTGGGGTTGTTCGGTAGGCCCAGAGAATGCTGTGTAGCTCTTCGACCCACCGTTGTTTGGCGTCGCCCAGTCTCCGTCTTAATCCTCGGAGGATCACTCTGTTAGCGGCCTCAGCCTGCCCGTTCGTTTGAGGGTGCTCGACCGACGTGAAGTGCTGCTTCGTGCCTAGTTTTGTGACGAAGTCTTGGAAGTTCCTGTCGGTGAACTGGGTTCCGTTGTCTGTGACGATGGCTTGAGGCACTCCGAACCGGGCGAGGATATTTCTTTTGTAGAAACGAAGTATGTTGAAAGCGGTGATTTTGGCCAATGCTTCTGCTTCAATCCACTTTGTGAAGTAATCTACCCCGACGATGAGGTATTTGTTTTGATACGACCCCTGGACGAAAGGCCCGAGGATATCCATCCCCCACCATGCGAACGGCCACGGGGAGGATAGCGTCGTGAGATCGCTAGGGGGAGCGAGGTGCATGTCCCCGTGCCGCTGGCATTTATCGCACTTCTTGACGTGCTCCTTGGCGTCTTGTTGCATGGTCGGCCAGTAATATCCTGCCCGGAGTGCTTTCCGAGCTAGCGATCGTCCGCCTAGGTGTTGCGCATTGATTCCCTCGTGGATCTCCTGGAGTATGCCGGGGACCTTGGTATCTTCGATACATCTGAGGAGGGGAATAGAGAATCCTCGCCGGTATAGCTTATCCTCGACTATAGTGTACGAGCATGCCCGTCTCTTGACCATTCTAGCTTCTTTAGGGTCTTCGGGCAGTTTGCCCGTCGTGAGGTATTCGTATACCGGGGTCATCCAGCAGCCGCTGTCCCCGATGGCGTTGATATTCGAAACCATACCAGGTTTATCGACGCTCGGGTGGGAAAGGACCTCTTGTATGACGGACTTGTTTCCGCCTTTCTTTTTTGTGCTTGCTAATTTTGACAGGACGTCTGCCCGGGCATTATGCTCCCGGGGAATGTGAGTCACTTCTGCCGAGGTGAACTTCTTCATCTTCTCTTTTACCAAGGCCAAGTATTCTATGAGACTGTCGTTCTTGGCCTGGTACTCTCCTCGGACTTGCGAGGCTACGAGCTGGGAATCGGTGAATAGCTTGACCTCCTTGGCGCCAATGTCCTCAGCCAGCCTGAGTCCCGCAAGGAAGGCCTCGTATTCGGCTTGGTTATTCGAAGTCGGGAAAGCCAGTTCGAGGGACACCTCGATGAGGATGCCTTCCTCGTTTTCGAGTATGATTCCCGCTCCGCTTCCTTTCGGGCTGAATGCTCCGTCGACATATATTGTCCATTTCTGCGACCCGTTGGCTGAGGGTTCTGGGACGGTCATCTCTGCTACAAAGTCGGCCAGCACTTGTGCCTTCAAGGCTTTCCTCCCTTCGTATTGGATGTCGAATTCGGCCAGCTCGAGCGACCACCTGAGCATCCTCCCCGCCATATCTGGTCGTCCGAGGAGTTGCCTGATCGGCTGGTTGGTCCTCACGACGACGGTATGGGCAAGGAAGTAGTGGCGGAGTCTTCTGGCCGCGGTGATGAGGCCCAGTGTGACTTTCTCGATCTGTTGATACCTGAGCTCGGGGCCTTGGAGAGCTTTGCTCGTGAAGTAAACTGGCTTCTGTCCGTCTGGTGTTTCCCGAATGAGGACGGCGTTGACCGCTTCGCTCGTGATCGCAAGATACAAGAAGAGTGTTTCCCCGTTCTCGGGTCGCGAGAGGACCGGGGGTTGCGATAGGACTTGCTTCAAATGTGCCAGCGCTTGTTCGCATTCCCCACTCCACTCAAACTCTGCTTTTTGCCGGAGGAGTTTGAAAAAGGGGAGTGCGTACTGTGCGGATTTGGCGACGAACCGGGAAAGGGCGGTGAGCATTCCGTTCAATGATTGTATTGACTTCTTCGAGCCCGGAGTAGGGAGCTCGGAAAAGGCTCTGCACTTGTCGGGGTTTGCCTCGATTCCTCGTTCCGTGAGGTAAAATCCGAGGAACTTTCCTGCCCGGACACCGAAGGTGCATTTGTCGGGATTAAACCTCATACGGCATCTTCTCGCCATATCGAACACCTTCTTGAGGTGCGCGGCGTGGTTGACTTCTTCTGCGGACTTGACGATCATGTCGTCCATGTAGACTTCGAGCATGTCTCCTATTTCAGTTCGAAAGACCTTGTTCATCATCCGCTGGTAGGTCGCACCGGCATTCTTCAGACCGAAAGGCATTACATTGTAGTAGTAGTTGCCCGACGCGGTCATGAAGGCCGTGTGTTGCTTGTCGACCTTGTCCATGGGAATTTGGTTGTATCCTGAATAGGCGTCCATGAAAGACAGTAGTTTGTAACCTGCAGAATTGTCGACCAGTTGGTCGATGTTAGGCAAGGGGTAACAGTCTTTCGGGCAAGCCCGGTTAAGATCAGTATAATCAACGCACATTCTCCATTTTCCATTATTTTTCTTAACAAGTACAACGTTGGACAGCCATGTCGTGTATTTGGCTTCCGAAATAAAATTTGCCTCTAGGAGGTCTTTTACAGCTTTCTCAGCAGCCTCCGCTTTCTCGGGAGACTGCTTGCGCCTACGCTGTGCTACGGCCCTAGCGGCCGGATCTACTGCGAGCTGATGGCAAGCCACCTCGGGGTCGAGGCCAGGCATCTCGGATGCGCTCCACGCGAAGAGGTCAGCGTTCTCCCTCAGACATGCTTTAAGCTGCTCTTTGGCTAGGTCGGGGATCCTGGTGCCGATCTTCACGTTGCGATCCGGACTGCCTCCGACGGCCACAAGCTCGAACTCTCCATCTGGGATGGGGCGTATTGGGTGGAGAGGTTGCCCGTTGTTTTCTGCCCGGTGGTCGTGGTCTTCGACTCTGTCTTCATTGGGCTCGCCGGAGAACCTGCTATCGAGGTCGACCGCGTTGACGCGCGGGAGAGGTATCTGTCCGACGTCCTGGGGTGGTTTGGCCACGGCCTTAGGTTTGGGACCAATGGAACTTAGGCCCTTGACGGCGGCATCGAAGCATCTCCTAGCCGCGTCGATGTCCCCGTGCATCGTCACTACCCGTCCTCTCCTCGTGTAGTACTTCATTTTGAGATGGACCGTTGACGGGACCGCCGTGAGTTCAGCAAGGGTGGTCCTTCCGAGGATGCAGTTGTAGAGGGATGGGCATTCCACCACCAGGAAACGGATCTTCACCTGTCGGGCCGTGTCTTCGGCCCCGAACGTAACCATCAGCTCCACGTAACCCCATAGTCTGGTGGTGGATCCATTGAACCCCTGTAGGTCTGACCCGACGTATGGGGTCAAATGCCTCTCGTCCAGCTGAAGGGTCCCGAACAGATGAGAATACATGATGTCGACCGAGCTCCCCTGGTCGACTAGGATTCTTCGGACGTCAAAGTTCGCCATTTGGGCCCTGACCAGGAGGGGAATAGTGGCGTTTGGTGCTCCCCCGGGGAGTTCTTCGAGGTAGAAGGTGATGGGATTGGAGTTTCCGCGCACTTTCTCGAGGGTGGTCGCCTTAGACGATGTCGAGGATTCCAGTTCGTCAAACTTTCGTTTGATCGACCCAACCGATATTTTCCCGGGGTCTCCTCCGGAGATAACCATTGCTTTGGGGAAGCCTTCCCAGGTACTACGGGCCGTGACGGGGCCTTCGTCGGGGAAGGTCGCCCACATGTTGCGGATTGCCTCTTCGCCCTCGATGATTGGGGGGACGAAGAAGTCCTCGGGCCGAGTGACGCTGAGGGCGACCTGAAGCTGGCTGTCGGCGGGAGGGGGTGTTGTCTCCTCGACGTTCTGCGATTCCTTTGAGCTGGTACGAGGAGGATCATTCTGCTGGGCATATTTCTTCAAGTGCCCTTCTTTGATGAGAATCTCAATGGCATCCTTGAGGTGGATGCAATCCTCGGTGACATGCCCGTGGCTTCTGTGGAACCTGCAGTACTTAGATTTGTCAACGTTTAGTTTGGGAGCCGCGGGCTTCGGGAAGCGAACTCCTCCTTTCACAAACTCGGAATTCTGGCAGTCTGAGAGGATCCGAGACCGGGAAGTGTTGAGCGGCGTGTACTCCGTGAATCGGCCAGCTGGCCCGCGCTGTTCCCGGGGATCTCGATTGCGATTTTCCTTCCTCTTTTCTCCTCCCCGCCGGGGAGAAGCGTCATCGTCTTTGTGGCCGCGGGGGCCTTCTCTGCGTCTTGTCTCAAGAGCGATCTGGGCTGCTTCCGTCTCTTCGAGCTCGATGTACTTCTGGGCTCGAGCGAGAAGGTCTTCGAGACGCCTGGGTCTTCGGAGGCCAATGGATTTGGCAAAGCCCGACCCGGCGCGTAGTCCGTGAATAATTAAGTATTTCTTCATGTCGTCGGTCGTGTGGACCTCGACGGCTTCCTTGTTAAACCTCTCAGTAATTTCGGAGGGATTCGTTCCTCCCTTGGAAGATTTTCTCTAGGGCAGCCTCTGTCTTGGGGTGTCGACGAGATGCGGTGAAGTGTTTGGTGAAGCGTTGTTTCAGCTGCTTCCACGACGTGATCGAACCAGGTTCCAGGCCCTTGTACCACGTCATGGCTCTCTTCCGTAAGGTAGTGGGGAACAGCCGGCACCTGATGGCTCCCCTGACGTTTCGAAAGTCGAGCATCGCTTCGAAATTCTCCACGTGATCGTCGGGGTCGGTCAGCCCGTCATAGGTCCCCAAGTGTGGAGGTTTCTCCATGCCTGGAGGGATTGGGGCGTCCATGATTTCCCACGACAAGGGGGTCCTTTGGTCCTCGTCGTCGCTATCAGCCGGGGATCTCGAAGGTGATCGATGGTGCCGTGGAAGAGAGTTCCTCGACCGGCTCTTTGGTCTCTCTTCGGTCTGCTTGGACTTCTTGGAGGTGGCGGAGGCCCTGGGTTCCTTCCGGGGCGGGGAACGAGGGCGTTTCTGGGTGATTGCCGGCTGGGGGCGCTCGAGACGCGGTCGACGACTATGGCGTACGGGCGACGGTGTCCGAGAATCTTCGGAAGGGGTCCTTCGCGGGGAAGGAGAGAGGCGAGGTGACTGGGGGCGACGATGTCTTCGCGGGGAAGATCGTCGTGCACGTCCATGCTCCAAGGCTTCAATTCTGGTGTTCTGCTGCGCGATCAGCTGATTGGTCTGGTTGATCAACGCAAATAGGGCCACGGTACTTGGGTCCGCGTTGGGCGGCGGAGCCACTGGCTGGAGAGGGGTTTGCTGGTCGTCCGTGCGGACGACGTTGATAGTCGCATCCTGTGAGTCCGGGGAGGCGGTCCGTCAGTCCCTTATGTCGCCTTCGTCACCGTGGAGGATGACGGCGTCCTCACGGTGGTTCCCGTTCTCCAGTTGCGCGAGCACGGTGTCCAGAGCCTGGTTGACGGTCGGATTGGCCATGTTGGTGATGAATAGAGGAAGCTTTGGTTTATCGAGGAGAAAACGGGGAAGCTTATAAAGTTCCCACAGACGGCGCCACTGATCGTACCTGGATCAGACAGTTACAGGTGGCCAACGACGTCCGTTGAGCTCCGGCTCCGGTGAGGTTGAAGTACGGCGAGGGGGGGGGGTGTACCTGCAAGGTACTCCGACGCTCAAGTTAGGGAGTGCACAGAGTAACAGCAAATACAAAGAGAGAATGGTAGCAAGAAAGTGTCTTAACCTGACCCTCTCAAGTGAGAGAGTATTTATAGAGAGCCCCCAGCGCGGGGCCAACGGTTACTTGCGTTGGGCTGGATTGTCAGGCCCAATCCAAGTAACTGCCAGGGCTTACGTGGCGTAGTGAAGACCAGCACGTGGTCTTCGCCCTGGGGTAACCGTTCCTAGATTTCCGGGATTAGGGCAGACCGAATCCTGCGGAAGTGGGAGGTTACTTGGAACGTGTCCACGTGGTACGGACCGTTAGGCACTCCTCGCGGGGGAGGAGTCTTCTGTGTCGAGGACCAACAAGCCGTACGACGGGCATGTCCTCGCGGGGAGGGACCATGTCTGCCGAGGAGTGGTATGTGGCATTCTCGCGGGGAGAAGCTGGTATGTCGAGGAGGTGCCTCTCCGCCGAGATGCGAGGTCCTCCTGTCCTGTTGACCTAGATGCCCGACACTGCAAAGTGCTCGGGGGGAACGTTGGTCTGCTTGCAGCAGTCAAGGGCCCCGCGGAGGGGTCTTAGTGGGCCTCCCCATGCTATATGGGTTGGGCCTGCTCGACTGTTGGGCAGCCTCGGCCCAGTCCAGAACAAATATAATGGTTGAATCTTCAAAATAAGAACACAAAACAAAAAGATACATAACCTAAAAAATCATAAAAGTGAATGGAAAGAAAAAAAACAAAGAGAATGAAAATGAGAATATGAGGAACTTGTTCTCTATGACCTACAATTAATAAAAAGGAAAAAAGGGGATGGAAAGTGAAATTACCTGTTCTATATCATACCTTGATTCAATTTCATACATCATCCTAGATTCAACAGCACCTCTAAGTCTTCCACAAATGATTCTTGTACAAACAAAAACAATGAAAGTGGCACTCATGCCAAATCTAATAACAGTTGTCACTAAATTTGTCCCTGAACCCAACATCTCCAACCACACAAAAAAAAAACTTTCAATAACAAAAAAATCAACCTTCAACAAACAAAATCAACTTTCAAACAGAATTGAAATTTTCTCATAACCCATTATGAGTTATGCTGAAAATTATAGCTGCAATAAAAATTAAGCAACTTATAGCAATAATTTGGGGTAAAAATTGAATATTTATGATAAAAAAAGTATAAAGCCTCCCTGAATTCAACATGTTGCAGCGTCTACTGCAATTGCTAATGTATAAACCTCACCCAAAACTGCAAAAAATCATAACAAAAAAAAACTCAGAAATTTAAAAACAACAAAAATTGCAGATTTCCTTACTCCACATAAACTTTAAGTATTGGATCAGATTTATAATCTAGAAGTCCTCATGACCAAATAAAACTGAGATTATAGTATTGAAAAAAAATTCATTTATACAAAAAACAGAACAAAGAGTACAAAAACAACACAGAATGAAAAAAGGATGGAAAATGAAATTACCTGTTCCATATCATATCTTGATTCAATTTCATACATCATCCTAGATTCAACACCACCTCTAAGTCTTCCACAAATGATTCTTGTACAAACAAAAACAATGAAAATGGCATTCATGCCAAATCCAATAACAGTTGTCACTAAATTTGTCTCTGAACCCAAAATCTCCAACCACAAAAGAAATAAACTTTCAACAACAAAAAAATCAACCTTCAACAAACAAAATCAACTTTCAAACAGAATTGAAATTTTCTCATAACCCATTATGAGTTATGCTGAAAATTATAGCTGCAACAAAAATTAAGCAACTTATAGTAATAATTTGGGGTAAAAATTGAATATTTATGATAAAAAAAGTCTAAAGCCTCCCTGAATTCAACATGTTGCAGCATCTACTGCAATTGCTAATGTATAAACCTCACCCAACAGAGTCAATAATGACTGCAACTCTGATAGATACTGACTGTAAAAAATCACAACAACAAAAAACAACAACCCTTTTCAATTCTAAATCAAAAGCACATAAATTTACTAAAACCAAATAAAAAATATGTGAAAACATATAGGCCATGTATGTCCTAAGAATAAGGTCAAAATACTCTAAAACCAGAAACACATCATCCTCATTGTCAATCAGTTATACATCATTTTTAGTGTTAATAATTTTTAGCAATTTGTAAGTAACAGCAAACAATATAAAAATTAAATATAAAAAACCGAAAAAGATATATGAGAGTAAAAATAAAGTTAGCAAGGAAAGAAGAAATTTCTTTTCACCAAATCTGCTTTTCTCAAAAACTGTTTTTCTCCACATTTGCTTTTCTCCATATCTGTAGAACATAAGACACATAACAAAGCATCATGTCAGATCTATATCACAAAACAAAATACCATCAATGATAAACATTACAATGAAGAACATAAAACACACAACAAAGCACCATCAACAATAAACCAGAAAATCATAAACGGCGGTGCACACAAAAAAATCAAAAATCAATAAACAGTAAAATGGAACACTCTAAATTAAAAAAAAAAAAAAAACTCTAAATTTCTTAAAAATGGAACACTAAAATTAAACATCGTGTTAAAGAACCCCTAACTCTCATGAATATAAATTGTATATCACAAATTTTTGTGCCAGAGATAATACAATTAAATCAGAAAAATTTCATGAACTGAAATGTGAAACAAAACCATTAAAATAAACAAACATTAAAACACCGACGTATCCGTCGAAATCCGATTCAATACTTTTAGGGTTATCTTGAAATGTGAAACAAAATCTAAAACCTAAAACAAAGCTACAACAATTGTATAAGGCAAAACAAGGTAACAAAGTTATACTTACCGTATGCTTTCTTTGGACGAATGTAAGTCCACACAAGTATTTCCATTTGATCCAAAATGTGACCCAATTAAAACTAAATCAAACAGATTAGAAAATATTATTAATAATAATACAATTAAATCAGAAATATTTCATGAACTGAAATGTGAAACAAAACAATTAGAATAAACAAACATTAAAACACTGACTTATCCGTCAAAACCCGATTCAATACTTTTAGGGTTATCTTGAAATGTGAAACAAAATCTAAAACCTAAAACAAAGTTACAGCAATTGTATAAGCCAAAGCAAGCTAAACCTGAAACAAAGTTATAAGTATTTCCATTTGATCCAAAATCAAAATTCACACCAGGCAAAAAAATGTAAAATAATAAATAGCTATTGGTATAATAGCAGAATCTGAACCACCACCGATCATATTGTTTCTCATATTCGTCTTCCTGAAATCCGTCTTTAACCAAACCCTAGTTCTTCTTTCAAACCCTTGTTATTCTTCCTTAAATCCATTAAATCCTACAAGAACAACAAAATCGGTCAGAACCGTAACAATCAATAGTAAATATGTATATTTTTGTGTAGATCCGTGGGAGTACGAAAACGATTTGTGAGCTAATGTAGCGATGAAATCACAGCAATGAAAACAACAGTAGTTCTGGTTTTTTTTGTAGAAGAATAGAGAGAGAGAAAGAGAGAAAGGTAAAGAGAAAGGAAGGAAATCAGGTTTGTGAGCTGAAAACACACAGCCACATGGAGGATGGTAAAATCAGGTTTGTGAGGTGTGAGATGAAAACAGACAGGCACGTGGAGGATGGGAAGAAACATAACGTGGAGGCTTGTATGATCAGCAGGGTATATAGGTCTTTTTGCTAGGCATTAATTTTCTTAAAAAATAATTGTTTGTCTGCCCAAACGTTCCTTGAAGCTGAAACGTGGCACCCCACTCTCTTTTCAACTTCCCATAGTCTTGGAAATTTCAAACTTTTCCCGCCTAAACACTTGTTTCTTGAAATCGACATCAGCTTGTCTCCGACGTCAGGACTTATCGACGGTCCTCCGACATGTCTTTCTGCTGGTGTCGACTCGACACCCCCTTGTACCTCTTTCCTACGTCAGCTTTCCTTGGAAGTCTCTAGACACCAACTTCCAGTAGAAATCCAGTGCCAACAAATTGCCCCCTCAAAAATGCCAGTTTCGACTGAGTACTGTGTCGATGGAGAAATCTGGCTTTTTGGTTTCTCACAAGATTTCGACGGCTCTCTTTTTTCTTTGCAAACCGTTTTTTCTTCTTTCTTAACATGTGGCAAGCGCCGCTTGACGTGATGATGGCAATCTCTTTCCACGATTTCCAAGAAAAACGCCATGATGGCAAGTCTCATCCAAGTTATGGGCTTTGACACAAAACACCACTTACTTTCAGAAGTTGGATAGTCTTGACTTCTCATTTTCTGCATACGCCCTATAAATAATCCTCTTTAGAAACTCTTCTCACTTTCGCAACTCCTCTTTCACAAAACCCTCCTTTGCTCTAAACAGCTTTGTGATATTTTCCTTCCCTGACGCTTTGCACCCTTTTTCGCTTCTTTTTTCCAATGGCTTCATCAAGAACAACTGCCACTCGCATTCCTCAAACCACTGGCAATAACCCGGTTGCGTATGTACTTTCAGAAGCGGAAACACATCAATCTCTTCCTCAACCCTCTTCGGCTGACGAGACGGTGGTATCCAACTGGCATCGTCAAATGGTCATTCCGTTCGCAGTGGAAAACACGCTGTGTGGTTTCCATGGTCCTTTCCCAGACAACAAACCTAGTCCTCAAGAACTCCAAAAGTTCTTCCCTTGTTTTGACCAAACGATTCCACCCGCTTTCGAGAAAGGGGGGTACCTTGGATCTCAAATACATGGCACCAAAATCGAGAGTTTTCAGGTCTATGCCAACTCCAAGCAACAAAGATTATCTCGCTTGGCTCGACAAGGTTGAAGGGAAACGTCAACAACAATGGAAGAATTATGGCATCTTCGACGCCATCCAGCTCTCCCGAACTGCCAACAGGGTTAACCCTTGTTTGCTCTTGTCGTCGATGTACTTTTGGGAAGGGTCGAAAAACACATTCCACCTCCCTTGTGGCATGTTCACGCCGACACTTTTTGATGTGGCGGCCATTACTGGCCTTTCGCCACTGGGTGAGACTTTCGACCCGACTTGGGAAACGGAGAACGCTTTCGACTTCGAGCGTGCTAGTTTCCAAAACTACATAGAGGATCACCATGACAAAAACTCCCAAGAAGTCTCTGACGAAGAACACATCGCCTTCTTGACCCTCTGGTTATCGTACTACATGTTTTGCCCTGGCTCCCTGCAAATAGCCAAAAGCTTCATTAATTTGGCCATTCAGATTCATGAAGGCCGACAAATATCTCTGGCCAAACTCCTGTTGGCCTCCCTTTATCATTCTCTTGGCCTGTCGGCCATGAGACAAAAACTCCTACATCAGACCACTAAAGCCTTAAACATTTCAGGGCCTATGTGGTTGTTGCAGCATTGGCTCAACGCCACCTTCGAGCACAAGCTGGGATATCCAGCCTCTGCAAAGATAGATATTCTCAACAAAACGCGTTCTATCAAGGGGCTGCGATAAGCTTTGATGACCACTCAAGAAGCTCCAAGACAAGCCCTCTTCATGAGGTATTTGAGTATGTTTGTGGAAACTCCCTCTTTCGTTCCTGACATGGCGCCATTTGTGGAGCGTAAGTTTGGGCCCGACTGGTTCAGAAACCCATTCCCTGGAGTCTCACCTCAGGCTGCTGCACTGTCGAATGCTGTATGGCGGGCGTTTCTTACTCCGACCATGATTTCTTTCCGTATCGAAACAGGGAACAATGTGTATGGTTTTATGAACTATTGTCCAAATTTGGTTGCTCGACAATTTGGCTTGAGCCAAATGTTGCCAAAACCTTTAGTGAGGCATCCTGATGACATAGTCCGGTCTGGTCGACGCCTAACTCACGTTGGTCACAAAGCTTGCATGAGGTTCGTCAGAGCCTCTCAACATTTGGAGCTACCGGTTTTCTCCTTCCATCCTTCCTTTTTCACCACTCAGGAATTTGATGCTTGGTGGTTGGAGTACCAAACTCAAGTTTTCACTCCCAACCTCTTTCTGGCAAACGTGGTCAACGCCTTTGCGTCTACAGCTGGTATCCCTAAACCGTCGACCATCGTGGATGTCGATCCTGCAGATGAAATTTCAACAAAGGTAGATCCCAGACTCTTGATTTTATATATATATATATATATTATAAGTCTGGACTAAATAGCGGCGATGTTGCTTTCAGGGGCACAAACGGGAAACAACTACTGGGTCAACTTCCACTAGACCTGCCAAAAAACCTAGGGCCAACCTTGTACAGGTGTGTTTATTTCCTTGTTATGTGGCTTTGTCATCCCCTTGTTCTCATATTATTTCTGTGCAGGTTTCTGAGAAGGCAACGTCCCCCGAAAGGACTGAATCGAACGAGAGTACTCACTCCCGAGTTTTTACTGCGACAGCTCCAGCGTCTCCTCCCGCTACCCCTTTGGTGAGGAAGAAAAAGGCTATAACGCGACGGACACCCTCAAAAACCAATATCTTGACAACGACCCCTGTTGTTTTGCGTAACCTTGAGGACGCTTTCGAACCAATTCCTTCTGTCGCCCTCCCCAAGACAACGACTCCTGTGCAGGTAATTCGACTTTATTTACGTCCCAGTTAACCTTAGGGGTGACGAAGCTCACTGGTATTTTATTTTTTGGTAGGAGCATGTGGTCATTTCGACCACTGTTGGTGAGGGTGATACCGGATCGGTCGCAGACACTCCCAACGCTAGTGCAACCATTACGCCAAGTCCCCAAAAGACTGACGAATTTCATTCCCTTGTGCATGAGGAAAACTTGGCGAAGACACCTCCTGCTTCAACTGAAAATGTCGAGTCTGATGATACACTCCCTGAGGTCACTATCATTCCTCCGCCTGTCGTGAGCACCATCGCCGGAGAGAAACTTCAGATTCCTGAACACCAACCAGAGAAAGCCCCACCTGCTGCTGAGGAATCTCCTACTCCAGAGGCATTCTTAGCAGACAAAGCCACAAATCCAGCTGCAACTCTAAGAGCGCTACACAAACTTCGACAGACAGCTGAAGAGATTCAAACCACCAGTTCGACCTCGATCCCCACTCCAGAAGTGGATGCTTCTTTCAATCTCAAACTTCAGCAGCTGAGGTCTTACCTTTTTGAGGAACAGTTTCTGGCGGCCGTTGCCGAGGAATCCGACATAGCTAATGACGTCTTCAACCTCCTGAATGAACTCTCTGAGTTCCAGCTTCCTGCCCCCATGGCTACCTATCTAATTGAGTTCGAAGCTTTCTTTATTCAAATGGCCAAGGATCTCTCGATGCATCATCAAGTCGACGCCCAAATTCGGTTTCGCCACTAAGACATGAAGCGTGAATGGCATCTTAGTTTCGTCTGTGAACAGAAGCTTGGAGACTACGAAGGCAAGAAACAAGAACATTCTAACAAACGCCAAGCCTTCAATCAGCAGATATCTGAGTATCAATCCCAGATCACGGAGCTGACAAAAGAATAGCCGAGGTCGAACATCAGAAAGCCTCTTTGGACTCGGCTAAGCCTTTGCCCTCTCAAGAAACCATCGACCACGAAGTTGCTCAGGGCCTTGTACATGTCGAAACGGCGATGAAGATTAAGGACGCTATTGTCATACCCCAAATTTTGACCACTAAGATTTCCCATCATTGTACAAATCATCATCACAATATGGAGGAACCATCATACTTCATCAGTCTCCCCAAAGATGGGTGAGCATTCACTACAATCAAAATTAGGGTTTCAAGCCCTCTCTGAGTGCTTAGACAAAGGATCAATCAAGGAATGACATGATCTTCAACTTTTCTAACCTCTCAAACATCCACAATGGATCAAAAGGACTCCCACTTCAAGGATTAAGCACAAGGCTGCTCCCTTCTAGGTGGATTAAGTCTCAAGATCGACAGTGTCACCAAATTAGGGTTTTGGTCGACCAGGGCCTCCAGATGGAAATTTTTCATCTGGGCACAAGCCAATGATCCAAAACCTAACCTAATATACTCCATGGAACCTCATGGACCCAGTCATCAAGTCAATCTTGCCTCAGGGGATGCATTCATCAAAAATCAGGAATTAGGGTTTCTTGACCTAATTCACCCCTAAGTTGACTTTTGGGACAAATCATGAGCCAAGACCTCAAGAGAGGGTTTGAGGGTCTCTAATGAACTATATTGATCCATTTGGGACAATGGATTAATCCAAGAAGCTTGAGCAACAAGTCTCAATTTCATCTGCACCACAATTAGGGTTTTAAGGGAAAAGTCAACTGTAACTTTGACTTTTGACCAGGACATGCTCCCAAACCCTATGACATGCACCAATCTACCCTATAACACCCATGGAACATGTCCATCAAGTTTTATTTAGGTCAAGGACATGATTTCCTGAAGAATTGCACAGTTTGGAATTCACTGATAAAAAGTCAACTGTGCACAAAAGTCAACTTTGTCTTTTTGAGATTTTTCACCAAAATGGATTTTTAACCCTAAAATGATGTTAATGTATGATTTAAATCATCATTCATCAAGAAAAATCAAGAAAAGTTGGATAACTTGTAAAAGGGGTAACCATAAAACTTAGAATTTTTCTAAGTCATGAAAAAGTGCCACTAATGCACCAACTTTGGAGGACCATAACTCCTAAACCACAAGGCCATTGTGCCCCATTCAAAGCTTGATTTGTAAATCTCATTGCCCTCTACAAAAGCTTCATACTGACCTATGTCCAAATTCCTCATGGATTTTGAGTTATGGAGTGATCAAAATCAAGAGAAAACACTTTGTTCCAACACTTAGTGAAAATTTCACTAAGTCAGATTTTGCCTTACTTTTTGCCAAATGTAGGGGGATTTTTCACTTGGATTCAGAAGAGATCAAAACCAAACATGTTCAAACAGTTGTTGTATCATGTAAGGGCTTTCCAAAATGGTCAAGAACATTACCAAATTCAACTTACACCATGAGATATGACATTGGCAAGTTGCCTTGCTAAAATCTGTCAAAGGCAAGGCATAATTTACAATTTTGCTCGATTTGCCAAAATCAGCCAAATTCAAATGCTCCTATCCACTTAGACACATCTGAGGATTGAATCTAAAGGGGACAATCACTGAGCCAAGCCTCCAAAGTCCATGGAACAAGAAATAGCATGTTAAACCTAGAATGGCCAAAATAGGGACAAGACTCTAAATTTGGATTGAAGCATTCAATGGAAGCATCAAGGTGGCATGGACTGAGCCATTCTCATCTGAAATCAGTCAAGACTTATCCAAGACCAAGGGAACCAAAGCTCTGTGCCCTAATCTCTAGTCAATGGCTAGAGGAGACTTGGATTTTCATTTGCCAACATTGGCCAAACCTACTTAGCAGTTCCCATTCACTATTCCTTGCAAAACAAACTTGCTCTACTATAAATAGAGCTCAATTGTGTTCAGTTTAAGTACACCAAAGCCATCAAACAGATGTTTTCCTCAAAATCTCTTCTTTCACTCCAATTTTGCCTTCTAAGGCAAGTCACTATCGGGTTTTGAGTTTGAGAGCTTTTCCAATCAAACCAATCACTCACACACCTCACATACATCATATAGAAGTGATCCAAACACTCACATAACATCTGGAACACAGATTTCACAAAATCACCAGCCAATTGCTCAAGTTCTTGACAGTTTTGCAGTTGAGGTGCCATCTTCAACTCCAAACCATTTCAATCGAGTCCAAGCATTCAAACACACTCCATAGCACCTAGGGAAGCTGTTCAGATCATCACAACATAACTGTAACACCTCCTACACAAATCACGATCACCAGCTGCAAGTGGTAAGCATGAGTTCTTCTAACTCTATGATCCATGCAATTTTTGCTGCACAATAATTTGGCCATATGTTCATAATCATGCATGGAATGTTTTCCCTCAATTAATTGCTTTGTTTGAATCGTGTATCAAAAATCCTAGCCTTCATGCAGAAATTAGGGTTCTTGAGGTTTCTTCGTGATTTCATGTTTTATGTTTAATTTAAATGAAATTAAGTGTTATAGACATGATCGTGGGGTTGAAACGAGTTGATTGGTATGTGGATTGCATGATATGGTTAAGTATTCAGTGAGATTGGATGGAAAATGCAAACCTGGGAATCTCAGAACACGCGCGTGTTCTTCAGCTTGTTCTTGGCGCCATTTCTTTCAAATTCAAATATTTGAATTTTGTGATTTTATTTAATTGATTCAAAAATTAATTTCTCTCTGAGTTTTAATGATTTTGAGTTGATTCTTTTTTTAATAATTCACAAAAATGTTAAAATATTTTATTTTATCAAAAAATCCCAAAAATATTATTTATTTTGTATAATTGATATTTTTGCAAAGAATTAATATTTTAATTGTTTTTGACATTTTAAATATTTTTTCCACATTGATTTTGCAAATTTTAATGCTTTCTAATTATTTTGTAGGTCAATACTTAATTTTTGAAGCATTAATCCAAGATCACAATTTGTTTTTCATATGTTAAACAATTTTGATCCTTTTAATTGAATTTTTATTCAA
This sequence comes from Lathyrus tuberosus, assembly GCA_022829125.1. Lineage (NCBI taxonomy): Eukaryota > Viridiplantae > Streptophyta > Magnoliopsida > Fabales > Fabaceae > Lathyrus > Lathyrus tuberosus. Next base: position 11,100,210 of record JALAZF010000185.1, read on the forward strand.
TTAAATACATTTTTGAAAACAAATTAGGGTTTTTGGATTAATTCAACCCTCATAAATCATTTTCAAAACATTTTTGGGCCTCTAATAGAGTGTAAGACCCAATCCTTTTTTGACCAAATCATTTTTTGGCCTCAGTGTATTGTATAAGTCCCGATACCGTAAAAAATAAACGGCGCGATCGTCGCCTTTTCAAAACAAAAAAAACCTTGGGCCTACCCTCGAGTAGTAAGACCCATTTCTTTTCTTAAAACTCTTTGGGCCTCTATTAGAGTGTAAGACCCAACCCTCTTGTACAGAGAACTTTTTGGGCCTCATTCGTTGTATAAGTCCCTCTGTACATTTTCAAATAAACGACGCGATCGTCGCCAGTTTAAAATTAACCAACTGGGCCTCTCCTCGAGCTATAAGACCCATTCAAAACTTTTGGGCCTCTAATAGAGTGTAAGACCCAACCCCCTTTTAACCAAACCATTTGGGCCTCACTTATTGTATAAGTCCCTCTGCGTTAAAAGAAAACCTCGGCGCGATCGCCATTTTTAACGGAAAAATCATTTGGGCCTACCCTCGTGTTATAAGCCCCACTCTTTTTCTTTAAACCTTTTGGGCCTCTTGAGAGAGTGTAAGACCCATCCCTTTGTACAGAAAACCATTTTGGGCCTCAGTCACTTGTATAAGTCCCTATGTACAAATTCAAACAGTGCGCTCACTGATAAAACCCTGGGGCTCTCCTTGAGCTGTAAGCCCCAAATCTTTCCTTTTCAAAGCACTTTCTCCTTTGATTTTGAATATACTGTTGTTTTCAATTTTCTTTGTTGAACAACTAACCAAACAGCATGGAAGCTCTACAACCGAGTAAGTGGTTATTGCTTTCATTTACCGCTTTCATATACATATAACTGTATTGTGGGGCTGTTTCGCTGTAAGTCTTCTTTCATAAACTCATATCAACTGTGTAATAATAGTATAGATATTTAGAGTTTCCCCGGCAACTACGTCTAGAACTAGGTGACGCCGTTTCGTTTAGTCGTAGAAATAGACAACTAGATCCCCAATAGGATCACCAGATACAGTATTCTCTTCGGCTGTCCTCATTAGGAATTGTCAAGAAACTCTATTCCCAGAGATGAATGTATTCTCTGTGAATGGCATCTTTGAGTTTCTTCCAAATTCTCGAACTTTCCTGACTTGATCTATTCCTTGTGAATAGCTTGCCTTGAATTTCTCGAGGTTTGGGGACCCATCGGCTTCTTAAAAGCATCGGCCTCCTCTTGGGCATTATACAAGGACCCACATGCTTCCTAAAAGCAACCCAGCCTCCTCTTGGGCTTAGTAGAAGGACCCTACGGCTTCTTAGAAGTATTCACAGCCTCCTCTTAGGCTTCGTATAATGATCTCTTCCTCCGGGAATGATAGCCTCCTCTTGGGCATCGTACAAGGACCCGTCGGCTTCTTAAAAGTTTCCAGCCTCCTCTTGGGCTTCGTACAAATTATCCCGACGACCTCCTAGAGGTATAGGAACAGAACTTAGTCATCTGCATAGAACAGTCCTTTCAAAGAGTCTACTACTGTTTCTTAACACATAGTATAAAAGATGACACTCTAGACTTAGACAGTCTAATCTCCTTGAGTTTCAAAGACATTCTCAAGTGACCCCTTCGTTAAAATAGGAAGGAAACCCGTAGACTCGGACAGTCTCAATACCCTTCGGATTTCCCGCTTCCTTAAAGAACAGGAATAACCCGGATCCTCGAATCAAATCCTTGAGTACAGTGTTGCTCATATAAGAACTGATTTTCTCTTTAAAAAATCAGTAAACTGGACCTGTCACTTAACTGAACAGTCGCCATAGCCTCCTCTTAGGCTTTGTATAATGATCCTTCTCCAGTGAAGTTAGCCTCTCTCTTGGGCTTTAGACAATGATTCTCCCCAGCGGAGTTAACAATTTTAGCCTCTCTCTCGGGCTTTGTACGAGACACATAAGAAACTCCCTCGTTGAGTCAATCACCCCTTTCACCTCCATCTCGGGCTTTATACGAGATACAAAAAAGGTTCTTATTGAGCCAAACAAACAATAGCCTCAATCTCGGGCGTCGTACGAGATACAAAAAAAAACTCTCTTGTTGAGTCAAATAGCCTCCATCTCAGGCTTTATACAAGATACCAAAAGACTCCCTCGTTGAGTCAAAAACCTTTTAGCCTCTCTCTTGGGCTTTGTACGAGACACATAATAGCCTCCTCTTAGGCTTTATATAAGAAAACCACTGGTTAATCCAATTAACCTTTTAGCATCAAAGTTGTGCCTCGTTCACAGTACACAAACATCAACAACTCCTTCCCCTTCATCTAATCGCTGTAAGCGGCAAGCCTCTGGATCATCTACATCCATGCCACTGTCCCTCTTTTAGTATGAGAAATTCCTAAGGAAAGATAGCATTGCTCTACACTGAGTTAAAGTCTTCTCCTTCAGGTTGAAATCCCCTATAAAGGAAATTATGGCATTACTAGGATCCGCGTATCCCGGTTAAAGTAATTCTCCTTTATAAACAGTCGTGATAGACAAACCCCTCTTTAGAGATGACAAATTCTCTCTAAGGTCAACACTTTAGCTTCACATCTTGGGATTTGAACAAGATACAAACCACCTTTCGCTTCACGTCTTGGGCTTTGAACAAGACACCAAAAACAACCATTTCCTCCCATAGAATAGGAGGAACTACAAACGCTCTGATTTCCCTGTTTCGGGAAACGGGAATACGTAGGCATAAGATCGAAAGAAAAGATCTTAGCGAGCACACTAAACAAAAACCCAAAATCCCATACCCTCATGTATCTATCAAAAGCATTAGTCCTAACATCCTAATCCTTGTTCCCCGCCAGAAACCTGTCTGTCAAAATAACACAAGAAATCCAAGAGAGAAAACCGTATTGGCGAAAATACAAATAACCAGTACAAAGGCCCCCCCACATTGATAGCATTCGTAACCTAACAGGCCGCTGTTTAAACTCAGTATGCAAAGCAGGGTTAATTGGAGACATCTATTTCCCTTCCTTCATCAGCTTTAATAGGATAAAAAATGAATCGACCTGTAGTAAACTCAACCGCAGAGAGCGACCAGCGCTTAAGAACCGCGTCCAAAATCACTCGCTACAAAAAAATGGCGCCCACCGTTGGGCGGATTTCTGTTTTTCTTCTTCCTTTTCACCTCTTGTGTGAATACCACAGATTGGGGCTTCCGTCGGGGAACCCAATTTCTGTCAGGAACTTAGGATTCATAGCTTTAAAGGTCTAGGATGATTAGGACAAATATATATACTGCTTTTCCTAATTGCTATACGTGTTTATTTTTCTGCTAATGGGAATGCGTGTGATGCCGCATGTGGAAAGATTGAGTATACACTTAAGATAAGTGATGGCGACGAGGTCGACCATCAACCTCAGTGGAGGCTAACCAATGCAACCCATTCTCTCACCTAGACAATGGGCCGATTGTTAAGTCTGAGAAGCTGAGGAGCCAAACCCTTTCGTAGTACGGAAACTATCGGGATACTACCCTCATTTGAGGCTGGTGATCTATTCTCGGTGAATGGCACTTACTCTAAGATTGCTTTACAACTCGCTGGCGATCCTCTTGTTGTTTTGCTTTCCTGGGAGGAGCTGATGATAATGAGTACAGGTACAAAAATCACCCTAGTATAAACCTTTGGGGATGGGTAGAGCCTTGACTTCATGACAACGACCCTTTGACCCCATGTTTTTTCTATGTTTTTGTGTGCTGCATTCATGCATTCATTTAAAAAACATTAAAACAAAAAAAAAATTCTCCTCTAGTCTCTCTGTTTTTTAAATTAAACTAAGACTGTGATTGCAAATATCAGAGAAAAGGATTGCACTAATGGATTTCGGTAGAAGGAGAACTCATACGTACACCTTCAAGGTTCCAAAACTAGAGGATTTGAGAAGGTTAGCGAGGATGATCACTAACCCTGAGGCTTTCAGAGCCAAGCACGGAGGTCTGCTGCCACTGTTAAGAGTCCATGTGATTGAGGGAATCATGGATGCGCTCATTCAGTTTTATGATCCAGTTTATCACTGTTTCACATTCCCGGATTACCAGCTCGCACCAACGCTGGAGGAGTATTCTCATCTGATTGATTTACACATTACAGACCGAGCTCCATTTTCTGGACTGGAAGAAATTCCAAAGAATCAGACCATTGCAAGAGCAATTCATTTGGGCGAGTCTGAGGTCAGGACTCACCTAACTACCGAGGGTGGCACCCTAGGTTTGCCAGCCCAGTTCTTGACAAAGAAGGCCCTGTATTTTGCCAGTATAGGAAATGTGACTGCTTTGAAAGCATCTTTGTCTTGCTCACCTACGGGTTATTTTTGTTTCCCAACATCAATAACTTTGTAGATATCAACTCCATTAAGGTTTTTCTCATTGGAAATCCTGTGCCGACTTTGCTCGCAGATGCGTATCATTCTGTACACCTGGGAAATTTGTACAGCGGAGGGGAGATCACATGCTGTGTACCTCTGCTTTACAAATGGTTTATCTCTCACTTGCCCAAGTCTGCTGCTTTTTGGGATTGTAAGAGTGCCTTACGTTGGTCGCAGAAGATCATGTCTCTTACCAACTCTGATATAGATTGGTGTAATAGGATCTATAATGGAATCAGAATCATTGATCGTTGTGGAAACTTCCCAAACGTACCCCTTATAGGAACTAAGGGAGGAATCAACTACCATCCAGTTCTCGTTCATCGTCAATTTGGATACCCGATGAGACACGTCCCACGGGGTGTTCATCTGGAAGGTCTTTTCTTCAAAGAAGGAGAAAACGACAGAGCACTAAAGATGGAAATAGTGCATGCTTGGAAGCATGTTCATAAGAAAGGACGAGAGTCTCTAGGAAAACCAGACTGTATCTCGGTGGAGCCTTATCTCCATTGGGTACAAAGTAGAGCTCTCAAGCTAAAAATGCCTTATCCTCGTTACGGAATTCTTCCGCCGAGGGAATCTGTCATGTACTTCATGACGGAAACTGAAAAGCTTCAGGTTACTCTCAACAAAGTTCAACGGGGGAGAAGGTCTTGGAAGAACAAGTACCGCACCCTCGATGTAGAATGCATCAAAATATAGTAATTACTGAAGGAAAAAGATGCTTTGATTGAAATTTTGGAGCAACATACTGTAGAGAATCAAGATAACCAAAGGAATTTGCTCACTCCTTTCACCTGGCAAAGGAATGACAACCCGACAATGGCCCAAGAGCCCCGGTCAAAGAAAAGGAAAGTACCAGAATCAGCACCCGATTTCTCTTCAGAGAGGACTCGGGACCCATTAGTTTAGGTTTCTGTTTCTGCACCTTGTAATCTACTGTATTTCCATTTCTGTAATCCTTTGAATTTCAATAAAAAGGGGTTTCCCCACTGTTTGATATTTGCAATCTAATTGTCGAAGTTTATTTTGATTAAACCTTAAACAATTAATATAATCATTGCATTCATCATTCTCACATCGCGTATTCTTCTTACCTACGAATCTCACGTTTGTGTCTCGATTCTAGAGTCAAACTGTCTCGTTCGTATAATACTCGGGCCAATCGTCAGAAAAAGATGGATGATCTTGAGGAAGAAAACAGAGAGTTGAAAGAAGAGATCGACGCTCTGAGAGAGGATATGAGAAAGCTTCGTAACGACATGCAAGCCATGGCAGAAGCTCAGCTACAAAGAACTGTGATCTCAGAGATCACCTCAACGCCCATAGTAGAAAAGTATGATCCTAGGTATCAAATACCGAAAGATCGTCCTTGGGGCATGCCTGTTAACTATATCCCGGAAGGATATGTTCCGCCGATCACTGAAGATCAGGGAATCACAACAGAAGCCACTGGACCTAAAGGTTACAAAATTCGGGAAAGCGAAGATGCCAGAGGCATACTGAAGACTCCTGAAGGTTACAAACTTCGGGAGACGCCAAGACTCACTACCGTAGTCACGGTACCACCCCCTGTGGTGCACACTGTCCCGGAAGGACATATTCCACAGACACCTTCAGGTAAGAAGGAAACTATGTTTGACAGAATGAAGGAATTCCAGGAGCAGTTCTTGGAAATGCAGAAGGAACTGCAAGCCATTCGCGGTCAGGATCTATTTGGAAAGGACGCCGCAGATCTCTGCTTGGTCCCAAATGTGAAAGTCCCGCACAAATTTCAGGTGCCCGACTTTGAAAAGTACGAGGGTAACTCTTGCCCTTAGAGCCATCTGGTGATGTATGCCCGGCGGATGTGAGCTCAGACGGAAAATCAGGACCTGCTGATTCACTACTTTCAGGATAGTTTAACCGGTGCCGCACTCAAATGGTACATAGGTTTAAACCGTACTACGATCAGTACATTCAGAGATCTTGGTACTGCCTTAGTCAAACAATACAAATACAATTTGGACATGGCACCCGACCGAGATCAACTCAGATCAATGTCGCAAAAGGACAAGGAAACCTTTAAGGAGTACGCTCAAAGGTGGCGTGAAATTTCCGCTCAAATTTGTCCACCTCTTGAGGAAAAAGAGATGACAAAGATCTTCTTAAAGACCTTAAGCTCATTTTACTATGACCGAATGGTTGCCAGTGCGCCCAGTGATTTCACCGAGATGGTGGGCATGGGCGTACGTCTTGAGGAAGCCGTCCGAGAAGGACGTTTGGTAAAAGACGCTGGATCATCGAGTGGTACTAAAAAATACGGTAGTGCTCTCCCTAAGAAAAAAGAGCAAGATATTGGGAATATCTCTCACGGAAAGCAAAGGCGACGTTATCAACCGGTAGCAGTTGTGACTCCTGCTATCAACCCTGCGTCTATTCCTACGTATTAACCTCAGGTTGCGCAGAGCCAACCTGATCAACAAAGGACACAACAGCCTCTTAAGCAGGCTCGTCCTCCATATAACAAAAACCGTACAACACGGCCACCAGGATTTGATCCTATACCCGTAACGTACGCAGAGTTATTTCCGTTACTACTGGCTAAGGGGAACATTCAGACTAAATCTCCTCTTACAGTACCGGAAAATCCGCCTTGTTGGTTTAAGGTGGATCAAACTTGCCCTTATCATCAAGGAGGATCAGGGCATAACATAGAGACCTGTCTCAATTTCAAGTCCGACGTGCAAAAACTTGTTAGGAGCGGGGTCTTATCCTTCAAGGATACAAATCCTAATGTTCTCACGAACCCGCTGCCTCAACACGAGAAAGCTGCAGTCAATCTGATTGAGAGAGAGACTAACAATGTCTATCAAATTCACGATGTACTCTTGTTGAGGACCAATTTGGTTAAGATGCATTGTAGACAGAGTGGATATGGCCATGTGCCACCTCATAATTATCATCAGTGTGATATCTGCTCTAAAAACAATCAAGGATGTTCTGTGGTGCAAGCAGCTCTGCAGGAACAGATGGATCTTGGATGGATCCAAGGCTAACATGATAGGAACTCTTATCAGATCAACATGGTTCAGATCTTCGATATTCGCGTGATGAATACCAACCTGGTAGAGTTACATGCTGAGCAGGTCCGACTCGGATTCTTAATATCACATTACTATCAAAGCTGTATGGCAGGTTACGAAAATGATCGAGGTTGTACCCTTGTCCAGGAGGCACTTCAGCACTTGTTAAATCACTGGTGGATGCCAATTTATATGGATGAAGATACTCAGCAAATTAGTATCAGCAACAGGAATCCTACTCAGCATCAGAGTCAGGATGTCCGATCTGTGGAAGCTAACCTAGTGAGGTTACATTGTATTCAAAGTGGGCGTGGCCAGGTGCCACCACACAACTATGAACGTTGCGGCGTCTGTTCGAAAAGTAACCAAGGGTGTTACTTTGTGAGAGCAGCTCTTCAGGGTCAGGTAGATCGTGGAGAGATTCGTCCATATCCAGGTTCTGGACCCATTAACTGGACGCCGAACTACCTTGCCGATCAAGTTGAGGATGTTATCACGATCTCTGGTCATCACAGGACCAGGGATGTTTTTACCATTTTCCCTCTACTTGACGAATCTAAAGCTCCCAACCGGGAACAGATCAAGATTAATTATGATGGTCAGAAAAATCAGAAGGCTCCCGTAGTCATCTATCTGCCGGGACCGTTACCGTATGAATCAGCTAAGGCGATCCCTTACAAATACGGTGCAACAACCATTGAGAATGGAAAGGAAATTCCAGTACCCTCCGTCGTGAATATTGCAGACATCAGTCGTGTGACACGGAGCGGTAGAATCTTCAACCGAGGGGTTGGGGAACTTAACAAGGAAAAGGAACTTCAGACAAAAACTCCTGATCCACCAGTCGGTCAATCCAGTAATCCCGACCTTTCGAAAAACGATGATGAGATGCTGAAGCTCATCCAAAGGAGTGAATACAACATTGTTGATCAGCTGTTACAAACTCCTTCAAAGATCTCGGTATTATCACTGTTACTCATTTCAGAAGCCCACAGGGAGGCTCTACAGAAAGTCTTGGAGCAAGCCTTTGTAGAACAGGATGTAACAATCAGACAATTTGATAGCATTGTCTCTAACATCACTTCCTGCAATAATTTGGGATTTAGTGATGAGGAACTACCCGAAGAGGGTCGTCGTCATAACATGGCGCTCAACATTACAGTTAACTGCCAAGACGATGCTTTAGCCAGCGTACTGGTAGACACAGAGTCAGCCCTGAATGTTATGCCGAAGTCCACTTTGATGCAATTATCCTTCAAAGGTCCTCCGATGAGAATCAGCGAGGTCTTCGTCAAAGCGTTCGACGGATCCAGAAAAACAGTTATCGGCAAAGTTGATCTTCCCATAACTATTGGTCCTCACACTTTCCAAGTCACTTTCCAGGTCATGGATATCCGGGCAACATACAGTTGTTTATTAGGAAGACCTTGGATACACCAGGCTGGAGCGGTCACTTTAACCCTCCACCAAAAGCTAAAGTTCGTCAAGAACGATCAACTTGTCACAGTCTGTGGAGAACAGGCCTTGCTCGTAAGTAACTTATCATCATCTACTGGTGTAGAACCCGAGGAGGTTATTGGGACGCTGTTCCAAGCACTGTCGGTGAGCAAGAACAATTAGTTCAAGGGAGGAACCTCGATTTCCTCATACAAAGATGCTATCAAAGCGGTCGAGAGTACCGATACAACAAGATGGGGACAGCTTGTCATTCCTACTAGCAATGAAACAAAGAAGGGTCTTGGTTTTTCTGCAACCTGTACCCAGACAGCTGCCAACGATGAAAGTCTTCATCCCCTTCAAAACTTCTTCCACAGTGGAGGTTTTCTTCACCCAGTGTCTCAGGTAGTACATGCTATCAATGAGGAAGATCCCTCTGACACAGATGAAGAATGGAAGTCCTATCTTAATGAGGACGGTTATATGTCTCAGGAAGAGGTTCCTACACCATTTTGCTTTCCCGCACAGAGTCTGAGATTTATACCCAGGTCAGATGTCGAAATGATATACGGGGATTGTGATCCGGAAGGATGCCGTGCTCCGCCAAATTCATTAGAGGAAGACACTCTGATGAAAGATAACTTTGACCACAACTATTATGGCCCAATGGATGGTCTGCCAATGTGGAAACCTTACCCAGGAAACTTGGGGCCGGAAAGTCAGCCGAGCAATTAAAATCAGCTGACCGTCATTGAACAGAATACCTGTGTCCCCACCATGTCATGGGATCAACACTCAGGTCATTCAGAAACTACTCAACATGAAGATGAATTCGCAACGTTTGCAGGACTTGAATTCATCAACTATGCTTTTCCCGAGGTCAACGTCATCGAGAGGGATGACTCCTCCAGTTCCAAAGAAGTTTGGGATACCTTGGGACAACCGAGTGGAAAATACGACTATATGGTCAAGTACACTGTGCCCGAAAGCTCTCGTATCAGGTTCGAAGACATCCAGCCAACTGGATGGGGAGATACAGCCAAGAGCACAACTACTCTGCATAATGCAACAGAGGAATTCTCCTACGACAACTCTGCTTAGGAGACAGATTCCAATGATCCTGCTTCACCAGAAATCAGCGTTATTTCTGAGGACAAATCAAGGAAGGTACCAGACTTTGTGATTCACCGAGGAGTTCGCCGCCAATGGGTTGTCGTCGAGGTTCCGAAGGTCGTTCATCAGTCAAAGTAATTGCCATCTTTAACCTTTCACCCTGCCCAGGTGAAACGGATGTTTAAATAGGGCTCGCTTTCTATAAATTTTCCCTCTTCGCTCCGCCCAAAGCGACAGAGTTTTGTTTTATAGGGCTGTAGTTTCAAGGATCGACTAGTTCATTAATAAAATAACGTCGTTCTGTAATTTCCGCATTAATTGTTGTTTTCTCTTTTCATTTTTCAGAAAATGGTAATCCTAAAAAACAATTCAAATAAAAACAAACAGTAAATAAAACACTGCACACACTTGCATTTTCTCTATCTCTTCTAAACACGAATCATCACGTCATGCAGATTGCTTGTTTTAAACCCCGTTGAAACATACGATCCGATGCCTTCTCCCAACTTTGAGTTCCCGGTATTCGAGGCTGAAGAAGAAAATGACGACAAAATTCCAGAAGAGATCTCTCGACTACTCAGACAAGAGGAAAGGTCCATTGAACCTCACAAAGAGCCGTTGGAAACGGTAAACTTGAGTTCAGAAAAAGAGAGAAAAGAAATCAGGATTGAGGCACTGCTCAGTCCGGCTGCCAAAGAGAGTTTGATAAAGCTTCTCAAAGAATTTCCCGATGTATTCGCTTGGTCCTATCAGGATATGCCAGGGTTGGATACCAGCATCGTGGAACATCACTTACCGTTAAGATCGGAATGTCCGCCAGTAAAGCAAAGGTTGAGACAGACTCACCCGGACATGGCCATCAAAATCAAAGAGGAGGTACAGAAACAGATCGACGCGGGTTTCCTCACCACGTCAGAATATCCTCAATGGTTAGCCAACATCGTACCCATTCCCAAAAAGGACGGAAAGGTCAGAATGTGTGTCGACTACCGAGATCTGAACAAGGCTAGTCCAAAGGACGACTTTCCTTTACCACACATTGACATGCTGGTAGACAGCACAGCAAAGTTCAAAATTTTCTCCTTCATGGATGGATTCTCGGGCTATAATCAGATCAAAATGGCGTCGAAAGACATGGAGAAAACTTCGTTCATTACCCCATGGGGTACCTTTTGCTACAAGGTAATGCCGTTCGGTTTGAAGATCGCCGGGGCAACCTATCAAAGGGCCATGACTACTCTGTTTCATGACATGATACACAAAGAAATCGAAGTGTATGTCGATGATATGATTGCAAAATAGAAAACAGAGAGTGAGCACGTTGAACATCTGTTAAAATTGTTCGAACGTTTAAGAAAATTCAAGCTCCGCTTGAATCCCAACAAGTGCACCTTCGGTGTCCGTTCAGGGAAACTACTAGGGTTCATCGTCAGCCAGAAAGGAATTGGGGTTGATCCTGACAAGGTCAAGGCTATTCAAGAAATGCCTTCTCCGAAAACTGAAAAACAAGTCAGAGGATTCCTGGGACGTTTGAACTACATCTCCAGATTCATATTCCTTATGACCGCGACATGTGCGCCGATTTTCAAGTTACTCAAAAAGAACCAAGATTGCGTTTGGTCAGAGGACTGCCAAACCGCCTTCGACAGTATTAAGGAATATATGTTGAATCCTCCGATTCTATCACCTCCAGTGGAAGGAAGACCACTGATCATTTACCTCACAGTCCTAGAGGACTCAATGGGATGTGTACTTGGCCAACAAGACGAAACCAAAAGGAAAGAGTCTGCCATTTACTATCTAAGCAAGAAATTCACCGACTGCGAAACTCGGTACACGATGCTCGAGAAAACTTGCTGTGCTTTGGCTTGGGCAGCCAAACGTCTTCGCCAGTACATGATTCGTCATACTACTTGGTTGGTCTCCGAAATGGATCCAATCAAGTACGTATTTGAGAAACCTGCTCTCACGGGAAGGATTGCCTGTTGGCAGATGTTGTTATCAGAATATGACATAGAGTACCACGCTCAAAAAGCCGTTAAAGGAAGTATTTTAGCCGATTATTTGGCTCATCAACCGATTGACGATCAAGAATCAATCGGGTTTGACTTCCCGGACGAAGATGTCATGTATCTAAAAATGAAAGATTGCGATGAACCGTTACCCAGTGAAGGGCCAGAACCAGGTTCCCAATGGGGACTTATCTTTGACGGAGCAGTTAATTATTATGGAAACAGATTTGGGGCAATCATTGTTACCCCTCAGGGTACCCACATTCCTTTCACCGCTCGACTTACGTTCAAATGTACGAACAACGAGGCCGAATACGAAGCTTGTATTATGGGTCTCGAAGAAGCGATTGATTTAAGGATAAAAAACTTGGACGTATACGGCGTTTTAGCCTTGGTTATCAATACCAATCAGGATTGATCCCTTACAAAGACTACGCAAGAAGGTTGCTACCTTTCTTCAACAGAGTTGAGTTTCATCACATCCCTCGTGAGGAGAATCACATGGCTGATGCATTAGCCACTATCTCTTCCATGATTAGTGTAGGTCAATGGAACGACTTACCTAAGATCGACATAATGCGCCTTGAACGACCTGCTTACGTGTTCACAATTGAAGCAGTCATAGACGACAAACCTTGGTATCATGATATCAAATGCTTCCTTCAGAAACAAGAGTACCCACCTGGGGCACTCAGAAAAGACAGAAAACCCCTCAGAAGATTGGCTGGAAACTTCTTCCTGAGCGGGGACACTCTCTATAAGAGAAATTTTAACATGGTCTTGCTCCGATGCATGGACATACCAGAAGCAGACATGCTTATGAAAGAAATTCATGAAGGATCCTTTGGCACTCATGCCAATGGACATACAATGGCGAGAAAAATTCTCATAGCAGGGTACTACTGGTTGACCATGGAATCCGACTGCTACAAGTACATGAGGAGGTGTCACAAGTGTCAGATATACTCCGACAAAATTCATGTACCGCCATCACATCTCAAAGTTCTTTCTTCCTCATGGCCATTTTCCATATGGGGAATCGACATGATTAGCTTGATCGAACCTAAGGCTTCAAACGGACATCAGTTCATCCTGGTAGCCATTGATTATTTCACCAAGTGGGTCGAAGTAGCGTCATTCGCCAATGTAACCCGACAAGTGGTGGTCCGATTTATCAAAAACAATATCATCTGCCGTTATGGTGTTCCAAGCGAGATCATTACTGATAATGGATCTAACTTGAACAATAAGATGATGAAGGAGTTGTGCGCAGAGTTCAAGATTGAACATCATAACTCATCTCCCTACCGACCCAAGATGAACGGAGCGGTAGAAGCAGCTAACAAGAACATCAAGAAGATTGTTCAAAAGATGGTTGTAACCTACAAAGATTGGCACGAAATGCTACCCTTTGCTCTTCACGGTTATCGCACATCTGTCCGCACTTCAACAGGGGCAACCCCTTTCTCTCTAGTATATGGCATGGAAGCAGTGCTCCCCATAGAAGTAGAGATCCCGTCAATCCGAGTATTGATGGAAGCTAAGCTCACCGAAGCTGAATGGTGTCAAAGCTGACACGACGAATTGAATCTGATCGAAGAAAAGTGAATCACGGCACTATGCCATGGTCAGTTGTATCAACAGAAAGTGAAGAGGGTGTTTGACAAAAAGGTCCGACCTCGTGTTTTCAGAAAAGGAGACCTCGTGCTCAAGAAAATTCAGTCATTTCTCACTGATTCGCGAGGTAAATGGACTCCGAATTATGATGGCCCCTATGTGGTCACGAAAGCTTTCTCAGACGGCGCCTTGAGACTTGCAACCATGGACGGAGAGGAATTTTCCTACCCCACGAATGTTGATGTAGTCAAGAAATACTTCGCCTAAACTAAAAAAATAACGTCTCGGTGGATTGAAAACCCGAAAAGGCGGTCCAGGCAAAAGTAAGAGACATGGAAAAAAATCATCCCAGTGGATTGGAAACATCATAGTACAATCCAGGCAAAAATTAGGGATAATGGCAAGTAACTATGTTCAACAGAGGCAAATCCCTCAGCAGCAGCAGTTACATCATCTGTCAGAAAACTCCAGTCAAGGTCATCTTCGACAGAAGCTCAGGATGTCCCGAATTCAAAGTTGGTAGAAGGATAGTGGTCGTTATGTTTCAACGTAGCCCTTTTCCCTGTAAATTACCATTTTCAAACTTTGTATATACTCTTTGGAATCACGCGTTTGGCTGATCTCCATCTTATCAATAAAATTTGAGCCCTTGTGCTTTTGTTTGTAATTCTTATTTGTTTTAGCTTTACAGAATGACGTTGTTAACGATTCTTGAAATAAAACAAAAATGAATTTACTTGTTAAAACTTTTTCTGCTTTTAAAATAAAGATGGCAATTTCTTTTGATTGTTGAGCATCAAAGGAACATCAACCGCTTCTCCAGAAGTAAGCGAACTTCAAAGTGCAGAATCAAAGTACTCCTTCTAACCCAGTACGCCTGAATGAAGGGACCAACTGTGTCAGAGACCTTGTTTTGTCTGACACACCTCGGCCGAGTTCTTATCTCCTAAGCCCGACCAACATAGATCCCAACAGGGACTACCTCTCCTAAGCAAGGTGGAATTGCTATTCTGAACCAACGGTACTTCTTCGCCCCGCGATGGCCGGGTATCCAGTCGTGTTCACCTGTCAGTTTGTATGTCGCGTCAGTTTTGTCAGCATAAACATACACACATCATGCATTATTGATTTGCATTTACATTTCATATTGCATCACTATCACTCTAGTCGGTCTTGTCCCCTAGTGATAAAAGTCCCCTCAATTGAGTTGTCAGCCCTTTCCTCGTCAGGAAGTGTTACGTCTGAACATTCTCTCTCCTCCAGTTTTATTTCTGGATTGAAGTTGGGTCCTCAACCACTTTGATAACTTGAACCTCTGAAAAACCAGAGAAGCCCTCAGTTAACATCACTCTTCGCCATTGAAGATGATATCCTTGCTTTCCCGGATTAAGGAAAATCCACAGAGAAAGCCTCCTAATCGAAGATTCGGCAGTACAGCAGTTTTTCTCCGAAAAACCCACTGATGAAAAGGTCATCGACCCCTCAAATTGGATCCCATCATATGGCATTTCTCCGGGAAGATCCCGAGAAAAGTATGATGTAAGACCCCTAAGCGACAGCAGTCTCCCAAGAGACTCGCTTTCCCCAGTAGAAACAAATGACGTCTCTAACAGGGAAGTTTGTGTACCTCTACAACTCAGACGAATGGGTTCCCCAGCAAGTCTGACATCAAAACTTTTTCCCATCAAATGGCATCTCCCCAGGAAAATCCGGCGAGAAGTTTGAGGAAAATCGCTACGTATAGCGTCTCTTCTCAAGAAAGTTTATTGACAAAAGAAACTTAGACCAGTTCCTTGGTAGGAAACCAGGATCGAGGGGAAGTTTACAACAGCAACTTAGACCAGTTCCTTGGTAGGAAACCAGGATCAAGGGGAAGTTGACAAAAGAAACCAAGACCAGTTCCTTGGTAGGAAACCAGGATCGAGGGGAGGTTTATTTCAAAAGAAAACTGAGACCAGCTCCTTGGCTGAAGACCAGGATCGAGGGGAAGTTTACCTTTTCTAAGCATCATCGCTTAGCGAAAGAAGATGAATGCGTAAGCTATCATTCATAACCACCATCAAAATTTCAGGTATTCCGATATTTAATCCTCTTGCACCCCGAATGCCCGAATACCTTCGTCATTCACACCTTCGTGTCCAAGAAGATTAAATAGGGGCATCTTTCATACCCCAAATTTTGACCACTAAGATTTCCCATCATTGTACAAATCATCATCACAATATGGAGGAACCATCATATTTCATCAGTCTCCCCAAAGATGGGTGAGCATTCACTACAATCAAAATTAGGGTTTCAAGCCCTCTCTGAGTGCTTAGACAAAGGATCAATCAAGGAATGACATGATCTTCAACTTTTCTAACCTCTCAAACATCCACAATGGATCAAAAGGACTCCCACTTCAAGGATTAAGCACAAGGCTGCTCCCTTCTAGGTGGATTAAGTCTCAAGATCGACAGTGTCACCAAATTAGGGTTTTGGTCGACCAGGGCCTCCAGATGGAAATTTTTCATCTGGGCACAAGCCAATGATCCAAAACCTAACCTAATATACTCCATGGAACCTCATGGACCCAGTCATCAAGTCAATCTTGCCTCAGGGGATGCATTCATAAAAAATCAGGAATTAGGGTTTCTTGACCTAATTCACCCCTAAGTTGACTTTTGGGACAAATCATGAGCCAAGACCTCAAGAGAGGGTTTGAGGGTCTCTAATGAACTATATTGATCCATTTGGGACAATGGATTAATCCAAGAAGCTTGAGCAACAAGTCTCAATTTCATCTGCACCACAATTAGGGTTTTAAGGGAAAAGTCAACTGTAACTTTGACTTTTGACCAGGACATGCTCCCAAACCCTATGACATGCACCAATCTACCCTATAACACCCATGGAACATGTCCATCAAGTTTGATTTAGGTCAAGGACATGATTTCCTGAAGAATTGCACAGTTTGGAATTCATCTGATAAAAAGTCAACTGTGCACAAAAGTCAACTTTGACTTTTTGAGATTTTTCACCAAAATGGATTTTTAACCCTAAAATGATGTTAATGTATGATTTGAATCATCATTCATCAAGAAAAATCAAGAAAAGTTGGATAACTTGTAAAAGGGGTAACCATAAAACTTAGAAATTTTTCTAAGTCATGAAAAAGTGCCACTAATGCACCAACTTTGGAGGACTATAACTCCTAAACCACAAGACCATTGTGCCCCATTCAAAGCTTGATTTGTAGATCTCATTGCCTTCTACAAAAGCTTCATTACTGACCTATGTCCAAATTCCTCATGGATTTTGAGTTATGGAGTGATCAAAATCAAGAGAAAACACTTTGTTCCAACACTTAGTGAAAATTTCACTAAGTCAGATTTTGCCTTACTTTTTGCCAAATGTAGGGGGATTTTTCACTTGGATTCAGAAGAGATCAAAACCAAACATGTTCAAACAGTTGTTGTATCATGTAAGGGCCTTCCAAAATGGTCAAGAACATTTCCAAATTCAACTTACACCATGAGATATGACATTGGCAAGTTGCCTTGCTGAAATCTGTCAAAGGCAAGGCAGAATTTACAATTTTGCTCGATTTGCCAAAATCAGCCAAATTCAAATGCTCCTATCCACTTAGACACATCTGAGGATTGAATCTAAAGGGGACAATCACTGAGCCAAGCCTCCAAAGTCCATGGAACAAGAAATAACATGTTGAACCTAGAATGGCCAAAATAGGGACAAGACTCCAAATTTGGATTGAAGCATTCAATGGAAGCATCAAGGTGGTATGGACTGAGCCATTCTCATCTGAAATCAGTCAAGACTTATCCAAGACCAAGGGAACCAAAGCTCTGTGCCCTAATCTCTAGTCAATGGCTAGAGGAGACTTGGATTTTCATTTGCCAACATTGGCCAAACCTACTTAGCAGTTCCCATTCACTATTCCTTACAAAACAAACTTGCTCTACTATAAATAGAGCTCAATTTTGTTCAGTTTAAGTACACCAAAGCCATCAAACAGATGCTTTCCTCAAAATCTCTTCTTTCACTCCAATTTTTCCTTCTAAGGCAAGTCACTATCGGGTTTTGAGTTTGAGAGCTTTTCCAATCAAACCAATCACTCACACACCTCACATACATCATATAGAAGTGATCCAAACACTCACATAACATTTGGAACACAGATTTCACAAAATCATCAGCCAATTGCTCAAGTTCTTGACAGTTTTGCAGTTGAGGTGCCATCTTCAACTCTAAACCATTTCAATCGAGTCCAAGCATTCAAACACACTTCATAGCACCTAGGGAAGCTGTTCAGATCATCACAACACAACTGTAACACCTCCTACACAAATCACGATCACCAGCTGCAAGTGGTAAGCACGAGCTCTTCTAACTCTATGATCCATGCAATTTTTGCTGCACAATAATTTGGCCATATGTTCATAATCATGCATGGAATGTTTTCCCTCAATTAATTGCTTTGTTTGAATCGTGTATCAAAAATCCTAGCCTTCATGCAGAAATTAGGGTTCTTGAGGTTTCTTCGTGATTTCATGTTTTATGTTTAATTTAAATGAAATTAAGTGTTATAGACATGATCGTGAGGTTGAAACGAGTTTATTGGTATGTGGATTGCATGATATGGTTAAGTATTCAGTGAGATTGGATGGAAAATGCAAACCTGGGAATCTCAGAACACGCGCGTGTTCTTCAGCTTGTTCTTGGCGCCATTTCTTTCAAATTCAAATATTTGAATTTTGTGATTTTATTTAATTGATTCAAAAATTAATTTCTCTCTGAGTTTTAATGATTTTGAGTTGATTCTTTTTTTAATAATTCACAAAAATGTTAAAATATTTTATTTTATCAAAAAATCCCAAAAATATTATTTATTTTGTATAATTGATATTTTTGCAAAGAATTAATATTTTAATTATTTTTGACATTTTAAATATTTTTTTCCACATTGATTTTGCAACATTTAATGCTTTCTAATTATTTTGTAGGTCAATACTTAATTTTTGAAGCATTAATCCAAGATCACAATTTGTTTTTCATATGTTAAACAATTTTGATCCTTTTAATTGAATTTTTATTCAATTAAATACATTTTTGAAAACAAATTAGGGTTTTTGGATTAATTCAACCCTCATAAATCATTTTCAAAACATTTTTGGGCCTCTAATAGAGTGTAAGACCCAATCCTTTTTTGACCAAATCATTTTTGGGCCTCAGTGTATTGTATAAGTCCCGATACCGTAAAAAACAAACGGCGTGATCGTCGCCTTTTCAAAACAAAAAAAACCTTGGGCCTACCCTCGAGTAGTAAGACCCATTTCTTTTCTTAAAACTCTTTGGGTCTCTATTAGAGTGTAAGACCCAGCCCTCTTGTACAGAGAACTTTTTGGGTCTCATTCGTTGTATAAGTCCCTCTGTACATTTTCAAATAAACGACGCGATCGTCGCCAGCTTAAAATTAACCAACTGGGCCTCTCCTCGAGCTATAAGACCCATTCAAAACTTTTGGGCCTCTAATAGAGTGTAAGACCCAACCCCCTTTTAACCAAACCATTTGGGCCTCACTTATTGTATAAGTCCCTCTGCGTTAAAAGAAAACCTCGGCGCGATCGCCATTTTTAACGGAAAAATCATTTGGGCCTACCCTCGTGTTATAAGCCCCACTCTTTTTCTTTAAACCTTTTGGGCCTCTTGAGAGAGTGTAAGACCCATCCCTTTGTACAGAAAACCATTTTGGGCCACAGTCACTTGTATAAGTCCCTATGTACAAATTCAAACAGTGCGCTCACTGATAAAACCCTGGGCCTCTCCTTGAGCTGTAAGCCCCAAATATTTCCTTTTCAAAGCACTTTCTCCTTTGATTTTGAATATACTGTTGTTTTTAATCTTTCTTTGTTGAACAACTAACCAAACAGCATGGAAGCTCTACAACCGAGTAAGTGGTTATTGCTTTCATTTACCGCTTTCATATACATATAACTGTATTGTGGGGCTGTTTTGCTGTAAGTCTTCTTTCATAAACTCATATCAACTGTGTAATAATAGTATAGACATTTAGAGTTTCCCCGGCAACTACGTCTAGAACTAGGTGACGCCGTTTCGTTTAGTCGTATAAATAGACAACTAGATCCCCAATAGGATCACCAGATACAGTCTTCTCTTCGGCTGTCCTCATTAGGAATTATCAAGAAACTCTATTCCCAGATATGAATGTATTCTCCGTGAATGGAATCTTTGAGTTTCTTCCAAATTCTCGAACTTTCCTGACTTGATCTATTCCTTGTGAATAGCTTGCCTTGAATTTCTCGAGGTTTGGGGACCCATCGGCTTCTTAAAAGCATCGGCCTCCTCTTGGGCATTATACAAGGACCCACATGCTTCCTAAAAGCAACCCAGCCTCCTCTTGGGCTTAGTACAAGGACCCTACGGCTTCTTAGAAGTATTCACAGCCTCCTCTTAGGCTTCGTATAATGATCTCTTCCTCCGGGAATGATAGCCTCCTCTTAGGCATCGTACAAGGACCCGTCGGCTTCTTAAAAGTTTCCAGCCTCCTCTTGGGCTTCGTACAAATTGTCCTGACGACCTCCTAGAGGTATAGGAACAGAACTTAGTCATCTGCATAGAACAGTCCTTTCAAAGAGTCTACTACTGTTTCTTAACACATAGTACAAAAGATGACACTCTAGACTTAGACAGTCTAATCTCCTTGAGTCTCAAAGACATTCTCAAGTGACCCCTTCGTTAAAATAGGAAGGAAACCCATAGACTCGGACAGTGTCAATACCCTT
Source organism: Lathyrus tuberosus (assembly GCA_022829125.1). Lineage (NCBI taxonomy): Eukaryota > Viridiplantae > Streptophyta > Magnoliopsida > Fabales > Fabaceae > Lathyrus > Lathyrus tuberosus. Next base: position 11,120,698 of record JALAZF010000185.1, read on the forward strand.
CGGATTTCCCGCTTCCTTAAAGAACAGGAATAACCCGGATCCTCGAATCAAATCCTTGAGTACAGTGTTGCTCATATAAGAACTGATTTTCTCTTTAAAAAATCAGTATATTGGACCTGTCACTTAACTGAACAGTCGCCATAGCCTCCTCTTAGGCTTTGTATAATGATCCTTCTCCAATGAAGTTAGCCTCTCTCTTGGGCTTTATACAATGATTCTCCCCAGCGGAGTTAACAATTTTAACCTCTCTCTCGGGCTTTGTACGAGACACATAAGAAACTCCCTCGTTGAGTCAATCACCCATTTCGCCTCCATCTCGGGCTTTATACGAGATACAAAAAAGGTTCTTATTGAGCCAAACAAACAATAGCCTCAATCTCGGGCGTCGTACGAGATACAAAAAAAAACTCTCTTGTTAAGTCAAATAGCCTCCATCTCGGGCTTTATACAAGATACCAAAAGACTCCCTCGTTGAGTCAAAAACCTTTTAGCCTCTCTCCCGGGCTTTGTACGAGACACATAATCGCCTCCTCTTAGGCTTTATATAAGAAAACCACTGGTTAATCCAATTAACCTTTTAGCATCAAAGATGTGCCCCGTTCACAGTACATAAACATCAACAATTCCTTCCCCTTCATCTAATCACTGTAAGCGGCAAGCCTCTGGATCATCTACATCAATGCCACTGTCCCTCTTTTAGTATGAGAAATTCCTAAGGAAAGATAGCATTGCTCTACACTGAGTTGAAGTCTTCTCCTTCAGGTTGAAATCCCCTATAAAGGAAATTATGGCATTACTAGGATCCGCGTATCCCGGTTAAAGTAATTCTCCTTTATAAACAGTCGTAATAGACAAACCCCTCTTTTGAGATGACAAATTCTCTCTAAGGTCAACACTTTAGCTTCACATCTTGGGCTTTGAACAAGATACAAACCACCTTTCGCTTCACGTCTTGGGCTCTGAACAAGACACCAAAAACAACCATTTCCTCCCATAGAATAGGAGGAACTACGAACGCTCTGATTTCCCTGTTTCGGTAAACGGGAATACGTAGGCATAAGATCGAAAGAAAAGATCTTAGCGAGCACACTAAACAAAAACTCAAAATCCCATACCCTCATGTATCTATCAAAAGCATCAGTCCTAACATCCTAATCCTTGTTCCCCGCCAGAAACCTGTCTGTCAAAATAACACAAGAAATCCAAGAGAGAAAACCGTATTGGCGAAAATACAAATAACCAGTACAAAGGCCCCCCCACATTGATAGCATTCGTAACCTAACAGACCGCTGTTTAAACTAAGTATGCAAAGCAGGGTTAATTGGAGACATCTATTTCCCTTCCTTCATCAGCTTTAATAGGATAAAAAATGAATCGACCTGTAGTAAACTCAACCGCAGAGAGCGACTAGCGCTTAAGAACTGCGTCCAAAATCGCTCGCTACAGCTATCGGCCGTATGCAACGACGAAAGATTATTCTTGAGAGCAAAATAACTCATAGGAAGGTCCTCTTTGATGATTTTAAGGCTAGATTCCCTGAATTCCCTTAGGTTTTATATTGATACAATGTAATGCACCATTTTGTAAGCCATTCTTGGCCTTAAATTTAATGAAATTTATGTTTTGATGCGAACCTCTTGTAGCATGGGTCTGTATTTTTTTAAATATTTCCCATTTACTCTTAAGACTCGTTGGTCTGCCCCCAACTCCTGTACTTCGTATGCGTTGTTACTGAACGCTCGCGTCACCTTAAATGGTCCCTCCCAGTTAGGCGACCATTTTCCCATCGTTTGATCTCGTCGATCCATGGGCAACACCACTTTCTAAACATAGTCATTTGCGGCAAAGGTTTTCTCCTGGACTTTTTTATTGTATGCCCTGGCGACTCGAGCCTTCTGGCGTAGCAACACGTTTAAAGCTACCATCCTTTCCTCGTCTAAGTCTACAAGCTCGTCTAACATCATCTCCCAGTATTGCTCCGAAGGAATCTCATATTGTCGCTGCACTCTGACGGATTGCAAGTGTACCTCCGCAGGTAACACAGCGTCGTGTCCGTAGGTTAGACGGAATGGAGTCGAGTTTGTCGACGCTTTGGGTGATGTCCGACATGCCCACAGCACTTGACTCAGCGTTTTATGCCAGTTCTTTGGCTTGTTCGCAACGTGCTTTTTTATTAGGCCAATTATTACTTTGTTGGCTGCTTCAACCTGACCATTTGCCTGGGCATAGTATGGCGTTGAAGTAACCAACTTGAAACCCGTTTCTGCCGCAAACTCTTGCATCTTCTGCCCCACAAACACAGAACCCTGATCTGTTGTGACTGTCTCGGGTATCCCAAATCTATACAAGATATGATTTTGGATGAAGTTTATCACAACCTCTTGATCCACTTTCACCAAAGGCACGACCTCTATCCATTTCGTGAAATAGTCTATTCCTACGAGGATAAACTTTTGCTGCTTTGATGAAGCTAGCCGAATCTCTCCTATTACGTCCAAAGCCCATCCCCGAAAAGGCCATGGTTTGACAACCACATGTAATTCGCTGGCTGGGACATGCTGGATGTTGGCGTGCTTTTGACAGTCCTGGCACCCTTTTGCGAAATCTATACAATCCTTAAGCATGCTGGGCCAATAGAAACCTTGTCGACACAAAAGCCATTTCATTTTCTGGCCGACCTGGTGAGCCCCACAAGCCCCACTGTGTACCCCCGAGGTTGCCAAATATGTATCAGTGTCCCCCAGACACTTTAGCAACACCCATTCTGGAGTTTTCTTCAGTAACTCGTTTCCCATTAGGACATAGTTCATGGCTTTATACTTGGTCCTTCGATTGGTGTTGCCCAGTGGGTTCTCCAGATACTCTATAATTGCCCTTCGCCAGTCTATTGGTGGCATATCGTTAACAAAAACCTCACAACTTTCTAAACCTTCGACCAAACTCATCGAGTCTTTGGGTATCGACCGGCTTGGTGGCGCGCGTACATTCGACACTATCTTCTTTCTAGTTTCGACGAAACCTCTCAACTTACCGTCCGACACTTTATACCCCGACGCAATTTGTGCCAGTTCGTTAGCTTTCTGGTTTTCCATCCTTGGCACATGCGAGATGCTGACAACTTTGAAATGTTCCAACCAACGCTTCGCCAACGAAAAGTAACATAAAAGATGTTTACTTACGCATTTATACTCTCTGGTAATTTGTTTAATCACCAATTCGGAATCCCCTTTTATTTCCAACTCTTTGGCTCCCAAGTCTTTGAGTATCTTGAGACCAGTAATTAAGGCTTCGTATTCTGCCTCGTTATTTGAACATTTGCCATCGACTTTGCATTTAAAGGTAGTTGGAATACCCTGCGGGGAGATTATTAGGACTCCAACACCTGCCCCATTTTTATGGCTCGACCCATCAAAGTACAATTTCCATGGGGCGACGTCGATGTTATGTATTGACGTTTTGATCACAGCGTGGTTGACAATGAAGTCAACCACTATTTAACCCTTCATCGCCCTTAAAGGGACGTATGTTAGGGAGAACTCAGTTAACGCTAGTGCCTATTTCCCAATTCGACTATGCAAAATAGGTTTGGACAGCATATGCTTAATAACATCAAAATGCGACGAAACATAAACATTAACTGGTTTGATATATTGCTTCTATTTCATACATGAGAAGTACAAACATAGACACAATTTTTCAATCATAGTGTATCTAGTCTCAGCATCTATCAATATCCTACTAAGGTAATAGATGGGTCTTTCGACACCACCATCATCCTCTTGTGCTAGCATGCTGCCTATGGTCGTGTCCGACGCTGCAATGTACAACTTCATGTTTTTATTTATACTAGGTGGTAGTAGGATTTGAGGCTTTGTAAGATATTATTTGATCGCGTCGAAAGCCTCTTGTTGTTCATGCCCCCAGCGGAATTCACTTTCTTTCTTTGTCTTGAGCAGTGGTGAAAACACTTTCGTCTTTCCACTTAGGTTTGAGATGAACCTCCTCAAGAAATTTATCTTCCCCAACAAAGATTGGAGCTGCTTCTTTGTTGTCGGAGGCTTGAGATCTAAGATTGCCTTTGTTTTGTTCTGGTTGATCTCGATGCCTCACTTGTGGACTACGAAACCCAGGAAATCCCCTGCACGAACACCAAAAGCACATTTTAGTGGATTCATTTTAATCCATATTTTCTCATTCGCTCAAATGAGCGTCGAAGGTGATCGAGGTAACCATCCTTGATGACGATTTTATGACTATGTCATCAATGTATACCTGCATGAAATTCTCAATAAAATAATGGAATATAGCATTCATAGCCCTTTGGTAGGTTGCCCCCGCATTTTTCAACCCGAAAGGCATCACTACCCATTCATATGTCCCCAAAGCTCCAGGGCATCGAAATGCGGTTTTGGGGACATCTTCTTCGGCTATAAGAATTTGATTGTAACCGGAATAACCGTCGAGCATGCTCAAATACTCAAATCTCGCGGCTGAGTCGACTAGCATCTCTGCCACGGGCATTGAATATTCGTCTTTAGGAGTAGCGTTGTTCAAGTCCCTAAAGTCAATGCATACTTGAAGGGTCCCATTTTTCTTAATAACAGGAACTATGTTTGCTATCCACTCTACATACCTCGCGGTTCTGATGAACCGACTTTTGAGCAGCCATTCGATTTCTTGTTTGATCTTCGACGTCACTTCTGGGACGAAACGTCTAGGGGGTTGCTTTACTGGCCTCTTTCCTGGCTAGATTGGGAGGCGATGCTCGACCACGCTCCGACTCAGCCCAGGCATTTCGCCATAATCCCAGGCAAAGAAGTCTTTGTATTCCTTCAACACTTTAACCAATTTAGCTTTCATTGTTGGTCCCACCTTGGTACTCACGTAGGTGGGCCTTTTTGTCGTTCCATCCCCTAAGTCGACTTCCTCAAGTGGGTATTGGGCTTGCATCCTTTGTAGTTCATTATATGGCCCCTTTTCAAACCCTAGAGGCTCATCATCGTAAATACCATCAAGCCTCTGATTTTCTTTGTCATGGTCGGCTGCCTTAGTTGTTTGGGGAGTCTCGTCTTTTTTGAGTGCCGACATTTTTCTGTTCTCAGCCAAATAGGCCGAAATCCGAGTCATACTTTCGGACTCAGCAGTCATCTTCACCAGTAGTGGACCACCCTGTTGGTGGCATTTCCATTGGCTCCATACCTGCGTCGGCAGCGTCCCAGATGAACCCATAGTCGGGATCTAGGTTCAGGACACGACCCGTGTCGACGGAGGTGTGTGATCCTGATCCGTCATCACAAGGAGCCACATTGGCTAGATGCTGGTCGAAAGATTTCTTAGTACCCTTGGCTTCGTCGACTTTGTAATAGCTTTGGTCTGCTTCAATATTTTCGACGACGCCGTCCTTCCTCCAAATGATCAACCTCTGATGCATAGTTGATGGTACTGCCCCAATTCCATGGATCCACTCACGCCCTACCAACAGATTGAAGTTTGCCTTCGACTTGATGACCATGAAGAGTGTCAGCCTGTTGGTTGTACCTACTGCCAAATCCACTTGGACAACCCCCAGGATGTTACTGGTCTTGCCTTCGTAATTGGACAAGACCATGTTGTGATGTCGGAGGTCAGCCTCCATCTTTCCAATTCTCTTAAACAAACTGTGAGGCATTAGGTTCACAGTCGCTCCACCATCTACAAATACCTTGTTGATCGACACCCCATCAATCTTTGCCTTTATGAACAAAGGCTTCAAATGATACATCATCCCAGGGGTAGGACGTTCGAACATAGCCATTTGTTCCTCGACCACGCCACTGTTCATCACGTAATAACATAATGGCTTGTCATCCACATTTTCCCCTGTGATGAAGTCGTCTTCAGTCTCGGAGATCTCCGACACTACGTCGTACTCAGCTGGTAGCACCGATACGATACCACAGTTTACCACGAAACCTTCGCCATAGGTGTCGTCATTGGTGTCGTCATACATGTCTTCATCAAAATCACCTTCAGGTGATGGGTCATACTCTTCATCGGACTGAGGAGAGTATTTTGGCTCCTCTTCGTCTGACTGAGGAGTATACTCTGGTTCTTTCTTGTTTTCTGCCAACGAAGTGCACTTTGAGCTTTGAGTCGACACCACTTCCTTCCCTCCTGAAGCATTCAAAGTTACTGCCATGGTCTGGTTCGTCGCCACCTTGCTCTTCTCGACCCACTTTCCTTTCGGGTACTGGCGTTTCTGCACAGATACTCCTACAGCCTTTGCCTTTGACGTTGTAGCCTCTCTTTCAGCCTTCTTATTGCGTTGATAGTGCCTCTACTGGGTCCTGGTCATAGGGTTCTTTCCTTTGTAGTTGGGGGACACCCTATATCCTGCTTGCTCGACCCTTTCATCAGCGACATTCTCCTCCTTCTCCAAATCAAGAGCTTTCCACTTTGGCCTCTTGCTTCCTTTCTGATTCACCGGGGCCATCCACCTTTCCTGTGGGGAGTCTGATGGGGGCACGAAAGTTTTGGGCCTTGCCCCTTGGAACAACTTTCTGTACTCTTCGTTTCGACGAGGGACCCCGCTCTTGTCGAACACAAACCTTGGGACAGGTGGCTTGTTATCTGACAACACTTCTTTCTTGCTTTCCTCGTACCTCTCAGCATCTTTCTCATCGAACACGGCATTACACCTAGGGCATAGTGCGGCTTTGGAGCCACTTATCCTGCACTTTTCCTGAAAATCTTCCAAACTTTGACCAGCCTGGGGGTACACTTCTTCGAGTCTGCCCTTTGCTTTCTTGTCGGAACCCTCAGTAGTTTCGACCATCATGCATTCCAACACTTCAACCCTTGGTGGTTTGTCGAGGCCTTCAGTAGCTTCGACCATCAAATACTCGTATACTTCTGAATACAAAGCCTTTTCGACCTTCAGTGGGTCAGTGTCCACCTGCATCTTCGGCTTTTCGCCAAATTGGAGTCGACCCTCCTTCAAAGCCTTTTGCACCAAATCCCTGAAAAGAACACATTGAGCTGTTTTATGACCAAGGAAATTATGAAACTTACAAAATCCTCTCTTTTTCTTTTGTTCTAGAGGGGGGTCTTTCAAACCAGACGGAATAATAATTTGACCATCTTTAACTAGTAAATCAAATATTTCATCACATTTCGAAACGTCAAAAGTATAAGTTTTAGCGACGTATTTATCCGTCTTGTTAGTTTCTGTGGGATTTTTCCCATTCGATGGTTTCAACAATTTGCATGTATAGGGAGGTCCTGGCTTAAGTTCAGCCACGTGGATCTCGCTTTCATCGACGGATTCTTCTTCGTCGGACGAGTATTCGTCTGCAGCCACATAAGCCACTTTTTCCTTTTTTCGATATCTGTTAGACTGAGCTTTTTCAGCTTTCAATCTTTCGACCTGGCGAACCCGGTCAGCTAATTGCGCCATATCTCTAAGATATTGCGTGTCTAACTTTTTCCTGATCGAATAGTCTAGGCCGCCAGCGGCCATTTCGACTAACTCATGTTCAGGGACTTGAGTAAAGCAACGTGCTTTCAAAAGTCTAAACCTATTTAAGTACTGGTCTACCGACTCCGCGGCCTTGCGTTTGACGCTTGCCAACTCTTTTAAACTTATTTTTGACTGTCCCATATAGAATTGTTCGTGGAAAAGCCTCTCCAATTGTGCCCATGTATGAATGGACTGTGGGGGCAACGTGGTGAACCACGTGAACGCATTCTTTGTGAGGGAGCTTGGGAAATATTTCAATTTCAAATCCTCATTGTTCGCTATATCACCCGCTTCGGTTTGATACCTAGCGACGTGTTCGACGGTGGACTCCTCTGTTTCCCCAACGAATTTGGTAAACTTTGGCACTTTCCATCCCCTAGGTAATTTTGTTTGTAGGACAAAATCTGGCAAAGGAGATGTATAGGTAGGCCGTCGAAGGCCGGGGTTCGCCCCATTACGGACCATGATACGTTCGACCACAGCTTCCAAGTTATGTTCTCCGGCCAGAGAGTCCTGTCGAACCTGTTGGACAACAAAATCCGGATCTTGGTGCCTATGGACGATTACAGGTGGTCTTTGAACCCTCCTAGGAGTTTCTTCGAACTCGAGGGGTTGTTCCATGGTTTCGTCGAAGACTTCGTCCTAACGAGGTGGCGTCACCGGTCGCGGTGGTGGGGTGTGTCGACCCTGAGCCCTAGGTGCGCCTAAGAAATCACCGATTCGTGTCATCTGAGTCGCCAATTGCTGGTAACTCTGGGTTGATTCTTGTATCAATGGCCTTAATATTGTACCCATCTGCTGAGTCAACATGTGAACCATCTCATGGTTACTCTCGTCCATTTGTTGCCTCATGACCGCGACGGAACTAGAGGTAAAAGTCGGTATGGATTGAGAGGACATGTTGAATCCTGGAGGTCAAACCATCGGGTTCGACAAGGGTCCTATCCCTTGATAAGTCAAAAATACTGGGGACGAATTCTCTAAAAACAAATGTCCGCTAGAATGCACACTTGACATGAACTCTGGCGGCATTCCATACGATCTAGGTATGGGCATGGTGATACTAGGCATATATTGCCCCGTAGTCCCAGCCATTGTCGGCTTAGGGTCGTTTCGACGCGGTGTTGTAATTGGTCCGCTAGGAGGGGTTAACACTGCTGGTATGGTACCAGAGCTAACATCAGTTGTGTGTGTCCCTACCACCATTTCCGTCGGAGACGGTTCTTCGTTTGGTCGTGGTGTTACCATCTTACCACTACGCAAAAACATATACTCAATTCACACGTGTCCCACTGGGCGTGCCACTTTGTTCGCCCGCGTGAACAAACACTGGCCTTCCGTCGTAGGTTCGCTTGCGGGACCGGCTAGACGAATCCCAGAACTTTGAATTGGAAGCGTATGTTTGCACTGCGTTTATATTTGTTTAAGTGTCACGCTTAAGTGACTTGGGTGACGCAAAAAGTATCTTAACGGTTGCGAGTTGGTTTGCAAGAAAAAACAGAGAAATGCAAGGGAAAGCAGAGCGGAAAAAGAACAAAAGAAGTAAAGACTTTAAATTATATGCGGAAAATAAATTGCATTAAGTAAGGTTTGGACGCAAGTGTACATTTGTTTGCAGGAGTGAACTCGTTTCTCTCTAAGCTTGGTACTTTGAGTATTTTCCCCTTACAATGTGAAAAAATGCGACCTCTAAAATGAAAAAAGCAATGCCTTATATAGGCTTAAAAAATAACTGTTTGTCTTCCCAAACGTTCCTTGAAGCTGACATGTGGCACCCCACTCTCTTTTCAACTTCCCATAGTCTTGGAAATTTCAAACCTTTCCCGCCTAAACACTTGTTTCTTGAAATCGACATCAGCTTGTCTCCGACGTCAGGACTTATCGACGGTCCTCTGACACGTCTTTCTGCTGGTGTCGACTCGACACCCCCTTGTACCTCTTTCCTGCGTCGGCTTGCCTTGGAAGTCTCTAGACACCAACTGCCAGTCGAAATCCAGTGCCAACAGGATCTTTGGCAGCTTTAATACCTGCAGTTGTGGACAACAAATCAAGTGACTTTAGATGCCACCGTTGATGAATATGAAGAAGAATGTCGGAAGAAGGTTAAAATTTAAGGAGGAAGATCGAGAAATGGAGATCTGAAGCTTTGAGATATGAAATATGGATTTATGGACGGAGGATATCTGATCGAGGGGACCGAGGAACATAAATCTGAACATGCGAGAATCAGATTTCGATTCTCACAGACAATGCCACTATAGAGAAACCATAATTGTTTAGTGAGTTGATGAGACAATGCTTGCTACAATGGAATTGAACTTCTGATGCGATGGAAATGAAATTACCTGCAATATTTATACTACAATGTCCAAGTAAGTGGGAGAATGATAAGTGATGTGAGAACGAGAATGGATTTGAATATAGTGGAGTTCAACTATATTCAAGAGTAAGTTTTTTTTTACCTTACTCCAAATCATAATCTTTAAATTATATTTAATCGAATAGCTAATTAAATAAAATATACTAATTTAACCATTAAATTCAATTCAATTTAAAGACTATAATTTAAAGTAAATTAAAAAAACTTACTTTTAAAATAAGTTAACACCATCCTTTTTGTTTTATGCCGTAAAATATTTTTTATTAATTAACTTCATTAGATATTAATATTATTTATAGTGAACCTAAGTTAATTGATCCAGAATTAACAGATCAAGACCTTCTTTGTCTTCGACTGGCAGCAAAAAAATAAAAAACAAAGGCGGAGACAAAGAGCTAAGCACAAGACAATGACAACACAGAAACAACAAGGACGGCTTAACATGGTTAGAGACATAAAATATATTTATTATTCGGTTTTAAAAAAATTATATTGGGTCAATAAAATTATGCAAAATCTAGTGGTGGAACTTGAGATATTGAAATTTAATCAACTAAATTAGACAAATATTTGTGGCCCTTAAAACCAATAATTGAATAGATGTATTTTTATCGTAAAATTCAAGATAAGATATGTCTGTATCCGCGAGTCTCCCATTGTTTCAATCTGTCGGTGCATTGTACGGCTTGGGTTCATTATTTATTAGTAAAAGTAAGTGTGTTTGAATACTACTGATATTGATTTGATTAATTATATCATATTCAATTAATTAATGGCATCGAATCGATAAATGTTAGTAATAGTGTGTTTGTTTCTAATTATGAAATAATACTTGTTGGAGTCATATTTTTATGATTCTTGTTTTTTATTTATATTTATCTATTTTATTTCCAAAAAAGTAAATTATCCGAAAATATGTGTGTATAAATTATTGTTATACAACAAAACTTCTTTTAACTTTATAATAATATATCAATAAAAATAAATTGAAAATATTTATAAATCAATAATATTTTGAAAAAACTTATAAGTGATTTTATAATAAAAAAATTGTCATAAATTATACATTAATTTAAAATTTTGTAATTTTTTCTTCATATCCATAATATCTATTACTACCTCCGGTCCTTTTTATAAAGAACATTTCATTTTTTTAGATTCATTAAATAATTAATGTATTTGGTCTATAATGCAGACCAGATACATTAATTATTGGGTTAAATAAGTATTAGGTCCCTGAAAATAACTCAACATTTAAGTTTAGTCCCTATAAATATTTTCTTCAAGGTTTGGTCCTCCTAAAGTTTTCCGTTTGTAACTCTAGTCTCTCCCGTTAGTTTTCACTAACGGAGGATGATGTGTCATGCCAAATATATATATTTTTTTCATACGTGTAAATTTTAACTAATATATTTTGCCACTTCCCTAAAAATAGCATATATCCTCTCACTCACTAATATCATCATCAACAACAACTAATAACTTCATTCCTCTTTGTCTTCTACAAAACTTAACACTGTGAATTCTTCCTTTTGCCACCTCAATCATAGCTAGGGTTTCGATTTCGTGAAGGTAAAATCAAGAAACAGTGAACTTCAATTACCCCTTTTTTTTGCTAATGTCTGTTCTTTATGGATGAACTTCAATTGATTCAGCTTCTATCTCCGAAAATCGTTTTGCCGAAACACCGATTGAAAATCCGTTTCTTTCGTCACCGAATGAAAACGCTTTTCCTCTCTTCTTCGTAAACCCCCAATCTCTCTTCGTTCCATTATCTCAAAATTGCTTGCAGCTACCTCACACCTCTTTCCAAAAAATGGGAGTTAGGGTTCCACCATTGAAGAGGAAAGCAAGGTCAAATTTCAGATTCCCTTTTCAAATCGTTCTAGGTAACACAGTCTTGATCCTAAACTTTAGAAGCTCTTTAGGGTGTACGTAGAAGAAAATGTATTGTAATTGTTGTTGCATGTTAAGTGTTTGTGTTAATGTCTATGACTAGTTGCTCTTTTAATATGAATGTTGAGAAATTTATACAGTTCCAGCTCACTGTAAACGTTTCTGCGCTTTTTATAAATGTGGTGGCAGCAGTATCTTCTGGTGAAGTTCCTTTAAACGCAGTACAGGTACCTCAGCCTCTTTGATTTCTGATGTAAATGCTCTTGGTACAGCTTTTGTGGGTCAACCTTATTATGGACACACTTGGTGCTCTTGCTCTGGCTACTGAACCACCGACTGACAGTCTCTTATTTTATGTTTGGATTGATAAAAAGAAATCAACTACAGTAAAATGAAATGGAATCATACTATGTTCCACTGTTTGGATTCTTTAAAAAGAATGAAACGAGATGGAACAATACTGTATTACATTTCATTTTAACCATTATGACAGTGTTGTTGATTCCTTTATCATCATTGTCATCACAAAGTACAAACATTTTGAGTGTTGGAACCTTCCATGGTGAGAGTTTTCAAGATAGTTATTTCATGGTTAAGAAAAATGAAAAGGTGGTGAAAGTTGAGAAAATCTCAGGTTTAGATGAGAATGAAGAGAAACATGGTACTCATTTTCGCCCACACTATTGGATTATGAAGAAAGTTTTGTATGTTGTTGTTCATTTTCGCCCCCACTGGGCAATTACTTTGCAAGCTTGATGTTGAAGGATTATGTGTATCATTTGCTGGTACTAAAAACTCATCTGATCCTATACTTGCTGTAAAGGTAATTTAACCTGGTATGATGCCATCCTTATATTCATTAACATCAACTACTCTGCGCTAACTACATATTTGAACTATGATAACCATCTAATTTGATGTCAAATTTTTGTCCCAATAACATAACTCTTATAAATATGTTCTTTCTGGTACCGGAATATTTGAAAGAAGAACCATATACAGCTGAAGAAATTGAAAATATTACTGGGGAAAAGCTGACTTCATTTTTGAATATTAATGCATCTTACTTGGAAGTCATAAAAGCTGCAAAGCAATATAAGTTACATCAGGTACATTGTTGCAATCCCCATTACTGAAGATTTCATGAATGACGTACCACATTTGGGAAATATCTAAATATTTCTTATGGTTTTTGACTTTCACCATTGGCAAGATACCATTAGAATTGATTTTAACAACTAGTATTTGCATTATTATTTAATTTGACACGTGTATTCAGAAGCCAAGAGGGTAATGCTTTCAAGGATGTTGTATCATCAAATCTAAGGTATGTCTATAATGTAAATTGGACCAGAAAGTGTCTTGAGTTTCTTCTAACAGAGTCTTGCACATAACGGGGATGAAAGATTTCTCGCGACAATGGTACTTTTGGGGCAAGGCTTACTGGAGCTGGATGGGGTGGTTGTGTTGTTGCTTTGGTGAAAGAGAACATAGTCCCACAATTCATCCTTAATTTGAAGGTTTGTGATCATATATCTGAAGTACTTAACAACCTTAACACTGGAAATCTGTAATTAGTATGTTGTTATTGATTGATTCCATATCATTTTATTTGTTGGATTTTTTTTTCCTTAACAAGCTTTAGTTATTTGATGGTTCATTTAAAATGTGCTAAGAAGTTCTGTGCAATAATTGTTTACTTTGAAGTGCGGATTTTAGTTTTAATTTAGTGTCAAATTTCTATTAACAGGTTGCTGATTTTGGTCTTGCTGATTTTGTTAGATTGAATTAATGCCATCTCTGCATTTAGGCAACTTGAGGACATAAATTTTGAGGGAAGCATCTCTGCCATGGAAGAAGTGTGAGTTAACCTATCCCAATTTTGTTTACCACATTACTGCTGCAAAGTTGTTTCCAGTGTTGTACCTTTGATCTTTATGTTCTTATGACAACTTGTTGAGGATGACAGCCAGGACACTTAATTGTTAAGCATTGGCACGAGAAAAGCTTGGCATGGAAGGAAAAACTTGGAATGGAGAAAAAGTTGCAGGCTGTTTGGACTCATTGCTTGTAAGTGTGCTTTTCTTGAGTGTGTGTGAAAAAGATTCAGCATTCTACCATTTTTGCTTGTATGCTCATGTGGATTTTACATTGTGTAACTAAATTCTGCATCTTTCTAATTCCAAGTACTGGTTTTTGTTTGGCAGTAGCAGCATGGTGGAGCTTGTCAAAATCACTTTACTTGAATTGTCAATTACTTCTCAAGATGGTTCTGATTCTTCTTCCTCAATTTTCAGGGTCATTAACTCCAACTTTGTGCCTACTACATGTAATTGTAGTTCAATAGGGTTATAGGAAATCGCAGCTGAAAAAATGTAATCGCTGTGTCGGGTTGGTAATAGCATGACATGTTTGTATGAAATTTGAAACAACTTGTTAATGTCATGGTTTGATTCGAGTTACTTCAGAAGTTTTAATATTTGATTTGAATTGGTGTGTTTAAATTAGCTAGGAATTAGCTGTAAATTAGCTAGGAATTAGCTACAGATTATTACTAATATGATGGTGTGTTTAGATTATCTAGAGATTAGCTAGGAATTAGCTACAGATTATTACTAATAGGATGGTGTGATTAGATTAGCTAGAGATTAGCTAGGAAATAGCTACAAATTAGGTACCATTTTTGGGTTTAGATATGATATTAATATAAAAAATTTTAAAATTGAAACAATTGATACGTGGCATTCGTGTCAGCATTTTTTGCCACGTTGACATTGCCACATGTCTGCCACATCATCAAAAAATATCCACATGGCACGCCAGGTCATCCTTCGTTAGTGAAAACTAACGGGAGGGACTACAGTTAGAAACGGAAAACTTTAGGAGGACCAAACCTTGACGAAAATATTTATAGGGACCAAACTTGAATGTTGGATTATTTTCAGGGACCTAATACTTATTTAACCCTTAATTATTTAATGAATTTAAAAAGTGAAGTTTTCCTTAAAAAAAGGACCGGAGGGAGTACTTTCTTTTTATATTGTTTTTAAAAAAAAAATTAATTAAAATAGTATTAATAATTCTTTTATTATTAATTTTCTCTTATTTTCCATTTTCAATGTAATTAATTATATTTTTTAATGTTAGAATTTTTTTAATAACAAAATTTTTCAAATAAAACACTCAAATAACATTCGAAATTATTTATCAAAGTAACCATGTTTCAAAAAAAAATTTGTCACAAAGAGGATGCATCAATGCTTGACGCATGCACTTTATTTTAAACTCATGCGCCATGGCCTCTGGCGCATGCAATAGTGTCATGCTAATGATATGGGCTGGGCGCATGCTTTTAGAACTTAAGAGCAAGTGACAGTACCCTTGGCACCTATGTGTATTTAATTAGATTTATTTGTAAATTAAATTAATTACATGAATAATAATAATAATAATAATAAATGTTAAAAAATATTAAATTATAATATTATTCTATAAAATAGAATTACACATCGATTGGAGAGAATTTAATGACCCGCTCAATCGTAACACATATCAGTTCTACACCCCGACACATTCGCTTGCTGTTGAGGCCTCCCACAATTTTCCTGAGGTGTTTGGGGTCTCCTAGTATTCGCCTGAGCCTGAGGTGTTTGGTGCGAGGTTCTTGGGATATTAGTGTTATCTAAAAATTGTCTATCATATCTTCCCAACAGCATGCGTTGTCGTAATCGAGTTCATTGTCCATGTTGTCGTAGTTGGGTTGTGTTTGATTAGTAACGTGTGGGCGAGCTGGTTGGTTGAATTGGTACATTAATTCGTTTTGGAAACGAAGCAATGGTTGTTGTGGTGTTTGAAAGGCATGTGTTAGTTGGGTGTTTTGGCGGTGTGATGTTTGGGTGCTTTGGTGGTGTAATGTTTGAGTGTACATTGGTTGGATGCTATGATAGGATGTGGTAGTATCATATGTCTCATTGGTGCTATGGTAAGATGTGGTGGTGACATATGGTTGTTGGTGGTATGGGTCATGCTCTTGGTTGGTGGTATGGTCTAGCATTGTTTGGCAAGATAGGTTAGTTTATAGTCTGTTGATGTTTATGCTTCCATTGACGACTCTCAAATCGGAAAAATTCCATTGGGCATCGACTCTAAGTAGATGACATTGTCCCAAACACTTTGGGGAATCTGGGATTTATTGTTGCATGCCGAACTGCAGTTTAACATGGCCACTATGGTGCATCTTCACAGTAGTGAGCCTGATGATCATTGTTTTTGCAGTCTAAACTGCAGCATCCGCAGGGTTAATCTCATGGTCGAGACCCATATATGACCTCTAGATAAGTTGTAGAGGAAAAATACATTATTAGATTAGTAAATTGGTAATATTAAAACTAAATTAATGAGATGATGAGTTGTTTAGTTGTAATACATCGTCTGGTCCAAAGTGATTCAGAAGATTTTGATAGACTGTTATCATGTGTTTAGGACATTTGTCGTAATTCATCCCTCAAACGTACCACCTAAACCAAAAATAGTGAAAATAAATTATTTACATTTATTTATAGTATAAAGTAAGTAAGTGGAAATTATGATATAAAGTTACTTTGTCACGTAGGGGAATGTAAAGTCGTTCTCGTTACCGGGGGCGAGTGCCGACATTCTCGACCAGCCCCATGCTTGGAGCAAAAAAAGCGCAAGAATAAAACAAACAAGTACCATTATATGCATTTTTACACAAAGAACTATATTTATGGGACAAAACGGCTGAACCCCAACTATATGTTCCTATTTTATTTATGTCTCTTAACAAAGGTAAATACATAATATTTACGGTATTACCAACAGTTTCAGGAAATAAAAAGTTACCAAATAGTATTATAATATAACACCGAGTTTTAATTATTCTTTCATTCTCAATCGAATCTTAGATTAATATCATATTTGTATAATGCTTTTTAAGGTACTTTAAATTAATAGCTTGACCCCATGTTGTTTCTTCAAACAAATTAACACCCAATAGTTTCTCGCATATTGCATTGTCTTGGTTAACTCGACCATTAACAACCTTAAATTCGATAGGTAGACTTAATAACATGTACATTTCCTCTAGTGTAACAGTACATTCATCGATAGGAATATGAAATATGTGTGTGTCTCGGGTCTCCATCTTTCTGTCATACTCCAAATTTTGACCACTAAGATTCCCCATTATTGTGCAAGTCATCATCACAATATGGATGAACCATCATGCCTCATCAAATGCCTCAAGGGTTGTTGAGCATTCACTACAATCAAAATTAGGGTTTCAAGCCCTCTCTGAGTGCTTAGACAAAGGATCAATCAAGGAATGACATGATCTTCAACTTGTCTAACCTCTCAAAGATCCACAATGGATCAAGAGGACTCCCACTTCAAGGATTAAGCACAAGGTTGCTCCCTTTTAGGTGGATCAAGCCTCAAGATCGCCAATGTCACCAAATTAGGGTTTTGGTCGACAAGGGCCTCCAGATGAAAATTCTCCTCTGGGCATGAGCCAATGCTTCAAAACATAACCTAATATACTCCATGGAACCTCATGGACCCAATCATCAAGTCAATTTTGCCTCAAGGGATGCATACATAAAAAATCAGGAATTAGGGTTTCTTAACCCAATTCACCCCTAAGTTGACTTTTAGGGCAAATCATGAGCCAAGACCTCAAAGGAGGATTTGAGGGTCTCTAATAAACTATATTGATCCATTTGGAACAATGGATCATTCCAAGAAGCTTGAGCAACAAGTCTCAATTTCATCTGCACCACAGTTAGGGTTTTAAGGAAAAAGTCAACTGTAACTTTGACTTTTGACCAGGACATGCTCCCAAGCCCTATGACATGCATCAATATATCCCATGACACCCATGGAACATGTCCATCAAGTTTGATTTAGGTCAAAGACATGATTTCTTGAAGAATTGCACAGTTTGGAATTCATCTGATAAAAAGTCAACTGTGCACAAAAGTCTACTTTGACTTTTTGAGATTTTTCACAAAAATGGATTTTTAACCCTAAAATGATGTTAATGTATGATTTGAATCATCATTCATCAAGAAAAATCAAGAAAAGTTGGATAACTTGTAAAAGGGGTAACCATAAAAACTTAGAAAAATTTCTAAGTTATGGAAAAAGTGACACTAATGTGCCAACTTTGGAGGACCATAACTCCTAAACCACAAGGCCATTGTTCCCCATTCAAAGCTTGATTTGTAGATCTCATTGCCCTCTACAAAAGCTTCATACTGACCTATGTCCAAATTCCTCATGGATTTTGAGTTATGGAGTGATCAAAATCAAGAAAAGTCACTTTGTTCCAACACTTAGTGAAAATTTCACTAAGTCAGATTTTACCCTACTTTTTGCCAAATGTAGGGGGATTTTTCACTTGGATTCAAAAGAGATCAAAACCAAACATGTTCAAACAGTTGTTGTATCATGTAAGGGCTTTCCAAAATGGCCAAGAACATTACCAAATTCAATTTGGGCTATGAGATATGACCTTGGTAAGTTGCCTTGCTAAAATCTGCCAAGGCAAGGCAGATTTTTGCACTTTTAGTCGATTTGCCAAAATCAGCCAAATCCAAATGCTCCTATCCACTTGGACACATCTGAGGATTGAATCTAAAGGGGACAATCACTGAGCCAAGCCTCCAAAGTCTTTGGAATAAGAAATAGCATGTTGAACCTAGAATTGCCAAAATAGGGACAAGACTCCAATTTTGGATTGGAGCATTCAATGGAAGCATCAAGGTGGCATGGACTGAGCCATTCTCATCTGAAATCAGTTAAGGCTTATCCAAGACCAAGGGAACCACAGCCCTGTGCCCTAACCTCTAGTCAATGGCTAGAGGAGACTTGCATTTCCATTGGCCAACATTGAACAAACCTCTGCTGCAGTTGCCATTCACTATTCCTTGTAAAACAAACTTGCTCTACTATAAATAGAGCTCAATTGTGATCAGTTTAGGTACACCAAAGGCCTACAACACTTGCCTTTCTCAAAAACCACTTCTCACTCTCAAAAATGCCTTTCTTAGCAAGTCACTATCGGGTTTTTCATTAGAGAGCAATTCCACTCAAACCAATCACACACACACACCTCATATACATCATATGTGAGCTGATCAAACACTTAAACAACAACTGGAACACTGATTTCTCAGAATCACCAGTCAATTGCTCAAGGTTTTAGCCAAAGTGCAGTTGAGATGCCATGAAGTGATCCAGCCATTCTCAGTCAAGTCCAAGCATTCAAACACACTCCATAGGGTGTAGGGAAGCTGTTCAGATCATCAAAATTCATCTGTAACACCTCCTACTCAGAAATCAATTTGCTATTGCTGTCACGACCTAGAGGTAAGCTTAAACTTGGTCATCTCTCAATCTATGCATATTTCCTCGCGCAATACTTTTGCCAAATGTTCATAATCATGCATGGAATGTTTCCCCTCAATTAATTGCATGGTTTGAATCGTGTATCAAAAATCCCAGCCTTCAAGAAGAAATTAGGGTTCATAAGGATTTATCGTGATTTCTTGTTTTATGCTTAATTTAAATGAAATTAATTGTCATAAACATGATCGTGAGGTTGAGACGAGCATATTGATATGTGGATTGCATGATATAATCAAGTATTCAATGAGATTGGATAGAAAATGCAAATCACCCAAACCCAGAACACGCGCGTGTTCTTCAGCTGTTCTTGGCGCCATTTCTTTCAAATTCAAATATTTGAATTTTGTGATTTTATTTAATTGACTCAAAAATTAATTTCTCTCTGAGTTTTAATTATTTTGAGTTGATTCTTTTTTTAATAATTCACAAAAATGTTAAAATATTTTATTTTCCCAAAAAATCCCAAAAATATTATTTATTTCATATAATTGATATTTTTGGAAAGAATTAATGTTTTAATTGTTTTTGACATTTAAAATATTTTTTCCACCTTGATTTTGCAACTTTTAATGCATTCTAATTATTTTGTAGGTCAATACTTAATGTTTGAAGCATTAATCCAAGATCACAATTTGTTTTCCATATGTTAAACAATTTTGATCATTTTAATTGAATTTTTATTCAATTAAATGCATTTTGAAAACAAATTAGGGTTTTTGGATTAATTCAACCCTCATAAATCATTTTCAAAACATTTTTGGGCCTCTAATAGAGTGTAAGACCCAATCCTTTTTTTGACCAAATTATTTTTGGGCCTCAGTGCATTGTATAAGTCCCGATACCGTCAAAAACAAACGGCGCGATCGTCGCCTTTTGAAAAATAACCTTGGGCCTCTCCTTGAGCTATAAGACCCATTCAAAACTTTTGGGCATCTAATAGAGTGTAAGACCCAACCCCCTTTTAACCAAAGCCATTTTGGGCCTCACTTATTGTATAAGTCCCTCTGCGTTAAAAGAAAATCTCGGCGCGATCGCCATTTTTAAACGAAAAATCAACTGGGCCTACCCTCGTGTTATAAGCCCCACTCTTTTTCTTTAAAACTTTTTAGGCCTCTTGAGAGAGTGTAAGACCCATCCTTTTGTACAGAAAACCTTTTTGGGCCTCAGTCACTTGTATAAGTCCCTCTGTACAAATTCAAACAGTGCGCTCACTGATAAAACCCTGGGTCTCTCCTTGAGCTGTAAGCCCCAAATCTTTCTTTTTCAAAGCACTTTCTCCTTTGATTTTGAATATACTGTTGTTTTCAATCTTTCTTTGTTGAACAACTAACCAAACAGCATTGAAGCTCTACAACCGAGTAAGTGTTTATATGCTTTCATTTACCGCTTTCATATACATATAACTGTACTGTGGGGCTGTTTCACTGTAAGTCTTCTTTCATAAACTCATATCAACTGTGTAATAATAGTATAGATATTTCGAGTTTCCCCGGCAACTACGTCTAGAACTAGGTGACGCCGTTTCATTTATTCATAGAAATAGACAACTAGATCCCCAATAGGATCACCAGATACAGTCTTCTCTTCGGCTGTCCTCATTAGGAATTGTCAAGAAACTCTACTCCCAGAGATGAATGTATTCTCCGTGAATGGCATCTTTGAGTTTCTTCCAAATTCTCGAACTTTCCTGACTTGATCTATTCCTTGTGAATAGCTTGCCTTGAATTTCTCGGGGTTTGGGGACCCACGGGCTTCTTAAAAGCATCGGCCTCCTCTTGGGCATCATACAAGGACCCGCAGGCTTCCTAAAAGCAACCTCGCCTCCTCTTGGGCTTAGTACAAGGACCCTACGGCTTCTTAGAAGTATTCACAGCCTCCTCTTAGGCTTCATATAATGACCTCTTCCTCCGGGAATGATAGCCTCCTCTTGGGCATCGTACAAGGACCCGTCGGCTTCTTAAAAGTTTCAAGCCTCCTCTTGGGCTTCGTACAAATTGTCCCGACGACCTCCTAGAGGTATAGGAACAGAACTTAGTCATCTGCATAGAACAGTCCTTTCATAGAGTATACTACTGTTTCTCAAAGCATAGTACAAAAGACGAAACTCTATACTTGGACAGTCTAGTTCCCTTGAGTCTCAAAGACATTCTCAAGCACCCCTTCAAGAATAGGAAGGAAACCTGTAGACTCGGACAGTCTCAATACCCTTCGGATTTCCCACTTCCTTAAAGAACAAGAATAACCCGGACCTTCGAATCAAATCCTTGAGTACAGTGTTGCTCATATAAGAACTGATTTTCTCTTTCACAATCAGTATACTGAACCTGTCACTCAACTAAAACAGTAACCATAGCCTCCTCTTAGGCTTTGTATAATGATCCTTCTCCAGTGAAGTTAGCCTTCTCTTGGGCTTTGTACGATGATTCTCCCCAGCGGAGTCAAACAACGTTTAGCCTCTCTCTCGGGCTTTGTACGAGACACATAAGAGACTCCCTCGTTGAGTCAATTACCCCTTTCGCCTCCATCTCGGGCTTTATACGAGATACAAAAAGGTTCTTATTGAGCCAAACAAATTTCAGCCTCTATCTCGGGCTTTGTACGAGATACAGAAACTCTCTTGTTGAGTCAAATAGCCTTCATCTCGGGCTTTATACGAGACACCAAAAGACTCCATCGTCGAGTCAAAACCCTTTTAGCCTCTCTCTCGGGCTTTGTACGAGACACATATTAGCCTCCTCTTAGGCTTTGTATAAGGAAACCACTGGTTGATCCAATTAACCTTTTAGCATCAAAGCTGTGCCTCGTTCACAGTACACAAACATCAACAACTCCTTCCCCTCCATCTAATTGCTGTAAGCGGCAAGCCTCTGGATCATCTACATCCATGCCACTGTCCCTCTTTTAGCATGAGAAATTCCTAAGGAAAGATAGCATTGCTCTACAGTGAGTTAAAGTCTTCCCCTTTTGGTTGGAAATCCCCTATAAAGGAAATTATGGCATTGCCGGATTCACACATCCCGGTTAAAGTAATTCTCCTTTATAAAACAGTTGTGACATACAACCCCCTCTTTAGAGATGACAAATTCCCTATAAAGTCAAACCCTTTTAGCTTCACATCTTGGGCTTTGAACAAGATACAAATAGACTCTTCAGCTTCACATCTTGGGCTTTGAACAAGACACCAAAACAACCATTTCCACCCATAGAATAGGAGGAACTACGAACGCTCTGATTTCCCTGTTTTGGTAAACGGGAATACGTAGGCATAAGATTGAAAGAAAAAATATTAGCGAGCGCAATCAACAAAAAACCCAAAATCCCATACTCCCGTATATCATAATCTGAAGCAGTATCCTAAAAATTCCCAGAGAGAAATCAGTATTGGCGAAAATACAAATAACCGATACAAAGGCCCCACCACATTGATCGCATCTGTAACCTAACAGACCGCTGTTTAAACTCAGTTTGCAAGCAGGGTTAATTGGAGACATCTATTTCCCTTTCTTATTCAGCTTTAATAAAATAAAAAATGAATCGACCTGTAGTTAAAACTCAACCGCAGTGAGGGCGACCAATGCTTAAGAACCGCGTCCAAAATCGCTCGCTAGAGAAAAATGGCGCCCACCGTGGGGCCGATTTCTTTTTTCTCTTCAGTTGTGTGAAAACCACAGATTGGGGCTTCCGCCGGGGAACCCATTTCTGTCAGGAACTTATGATTCATAGCTTTAAAGGTCTAGGATGATTAGGACAAATATATATACTGCTTTTTCTAATTGCTATACGTGTTTATTTTTCTGCTAATGGGAATGCGTGTGATGCCGCATGTGGAAAGATTGAGTATACACTTAAGATAAGTGATGGCGACGAGGTCGACCATCAACCTCAGTGGAGGCTGACCAATGCAACCCATTCTCTCACCTAGACAATGGGCCGATTGTGATGTCTGAGAAGCTGAGGAGCCAAACCCTTTTGTAGTGCGGAAACTATCGGAAATAGTTATTACGCTATACTACCCTCATTTGAGGCTGGTGATCTATTCTCGGTGAATGGTACTTACTCTAAGATTGCTCTACAACTCGCTGGCGATCCGCTTGTTGTTTTCCTTTCCTGGGAGGAGCTGATGATAATGAGTACAGGTACAAAAATCACCCTAGTATAAACCTTTGGGGATGGGTAGAGCCTTGACTTCATGACAACGACCCTTTGACCCCATGTTTTTTCTATGTTTTTGTGTGTTGCATTCATGCATTCATTTAAAAAAAACATTAAAACATTCAAAAAAATCTTCTCTTCTAGTCTCTATGTTTTTCAAATTAAACTAAGACTGTGATTGCAAATATCAGAGAAAAGGATTGCGCTAATGGATTTCGGTAGAAGGAGAACCCATAGGTATACCTTCAAGGTTCCAAACTAGAGGATTTGAGAAGGTTAGCGATAATGATCACAAACCCTGAGGCTTTCAGAGCCAAACACGGAGGTCTGCTACCACTGTTAAGAGTCCATGTGATTGAGGGAATCATGGATGCGCACATTCAATTTTATGATTCGGTTTATCACTGTTTCACATTCCCAGATTACCAGCTCGCACCAACGCTGGAGGAGTATTCTCATCTGATTGATCTACACATCACTGATCGAGCTCCATTTTCTGGACTGGAAGAAATTCCAAAGAATTCGACCATTGCAAGAGCGATTCATTTGGACGAGTCTGAGGTCAGGACTCACATGGCTACTAAGGGTGGCATCCAAGGTTTGTCAGCCCAGTTCTTGACAAAGAAAGCCCTGTATTTTGCCAGTATAGGAAACGTGACTGCTTTTGAAAGCATCTTTGTCTTGCTCACCTACGGGTTATTTTTGTTTCCCAACATCAATAACTTCGTCGATATCAACTCCATTAAGGTTTTTCTCATTGGAAACCCTGTGCCGACTTTACTCGCAAATGTGTATCATTTTGTACACTTGGGAAATTTGTACAGTGGAGGGGAGATCACATGTTGTGTACCTTTGCTTTATAAATGGTTTATCTCCCATTTGCCCAAGTCTGCTGCTTTTTGGGATTGCAAGAGTGCCTTACGCTGGTCGCAGAAGATCATGTCTCTTACCAACTCTGATATAGATTGGTGTAATAGGATTTATAAGGGAATCAGAGTCATCGATCGTTGTGGAAACTTCCCCAACGTACCCCTCATAGGAACTAAAGGGGGAATCAACTACCATCCAGTTCTCGTTCATCGTCAATTTGGATACTCGATGAGACACGTCCCGCGGAGTGTTCATCTGGAAGGTCTTTTATTCACAGAAGGAGAAAATGACAGAGCACTAAAGATGGAAATAGTGCACGCTTGGAAGCATGTTCATAAGAAAGGACGAGAGTCTCTGGGAAGACCGGACTGTGTCTGGGTGGAGCCTTATCTCCATTGGGTACAAACTAGAGCTCTCAAGCTAAAGATGCCTTATCCTCGTTATGGAATTCTTCCGCCGAGGGAATCTGTCATGTACTTCATGACGGAAACTGAAAAGCTTCAGGTTACTCTCAACAAAGTTCAAAAGGAGAGAAGGTCTTGGAATAACAAGTACCGCACCCTCAACGTAAAGTGCATCAAAATACAGCAACTACTGAAAGAGAAAGATGCTCCGATTGAAATTTTAGAGAAACATGCTGTAGAGAATCAAGATGACCAAAGGAATTTGCTCACTCCTTTCACCTGGCAAAGGAATGACAACCCGACAACGGCCTAAGAGCCCCGGTCAAAGAAAAGGAAAGTATCAGAATCAGCACCCGATTTCTCTTCAGAGAGGACTCGGGACCCATTAGCTTAGGTTTCTGTTTCTGCACCTTGTAATCTACTGTATTTCCATTTCTGTAATCCTTTGAATTTTAATAAAAAGGGGTTTCCCCACTGTTTGATATTTGCAATCTAATTGTCGAAGTTTATTTTGATTAAACCAAAAACAATTAATATAATCATTGCATTCATCATTCTCACATCGCGTATTCTTCTTACCTATGAATCTCACGTTTGTGTCTCGGTTCTAGAGTCAAACTATCTCATTCGTATAATACTCGGGCCAATCGTCAGAAAAAGATGGATGATCTTGAGGAAGAAAACAGAGAGTTGAAAGAAGAGATCGATGCTCTGAGAGAGGATATGAGAAAGCTTCGTAACGACATGCAAGCCATGGCAGAAGCTCAACTACAAAGAACTGTGATCTCAGAGATCACCTCAACTCCCATAGTGGAGAAGTTTGATCCTAGGTATCAAATACCGAAAGATCGTCCTTAGGGCATGCCTATTAACTATATCCCGGAAGGATATGTTCCGTCGATCATTGAAGATCAGGGAATCACAACAGAAGCCGCTGGGCCTGAAGGTTACAAACTTCGGGAAAGCAAAGATGCCAGGGGCATATTGAAGACTCCTGAAGGTTACAAACTTCAGGAAACGCCAAGATTCGCTTCCATAGTCACGGTACCACCCCCTATGGTGCACACTGTCCCGGAAGGACAGATTCCGCCGATACCTTCTGGTAAGAAGGAAACTATGTTCGATAGAATGGATGAATTCCAGGAACAGTTCCTGGAAATGCAGAAGGAGCTGCAAGCCATTCGCGATCAGGATCTATTTGGAAAGGACGCCGCAGACCTCTGTTTGGTCCCCAATGTGAAACTTCCGCACAAATTTCAAGTGCCCGACTTTGAAAAATACAAGGGTAACTCTTGCCCTCAAAGCCATTTGGTGATGTACGCTCGGCGGATGTCAGCTCAGACGGAGAATCAGGACCTACTGATTCACTACTTCCAAGATAGTTTAACCGGTGCCGCACTCAAATGGTACATGGGTTTAAACCGTACTACGATCAGCACTTTCAGAGATCTTGGCACTGCCTTCATCCAACAATACAAATACAATTTGGACATGGCACCCGACAGAGATCAACTCAGATCGATGTCGCAAAAGGACAAGGAAACCTTTAAGGAGTATGCTCAAAGGTGGCGTGAAATTGCCGCTCAAATTTGTCCACCTATTGAGGAAAAAGAGATGACAAAAATCTTCTTAAAGACCTTAAGCTCATTTTATTATGACCGAATGGTTGCCAGTGCGCCCAGTGACTTCACCGAGATGATGGGCATGGGCGTACGTCTTGAGGAAGCCGTCCGAGAAGGATGTTTGGTAAAAGACACTGGATCGACGAGCGGTACTAAAAAATACGGTAGTGCTCTCCCTAAGAAAAAAGAGCAAGATATTGGGAATATCTCTCTCGAAAAGCAAAGGAGACATTATCAACCAGTAGCAGCTGTAATTCCTGCTATCGGCCCTGCGCCTATTCCTATGTATCAACCTCAGGTTGCGCAGAGCCAACCTGATCAGTAAAGGACACAATAGCCTCTTCAGCAGGCTCGTCCTCTATATAACAACAACCGTACAACACGACCATCAAGGTTTGATCCTATACCCATGTTGTACGCAGAATTATTTCTGTTACTACTGGCTAAGGGGCACATTCAGACTAAGTCTCCTCTTACAGTACCGAAAAATCCGCCTTTCTGGTTTAAGGTGGATTAAACATGCCCTTATCATCAAGGAGGTCCAGGGCATAACATTGAGACTTGTCTCAATTTCAAGTCCGACTCACAAAAGCTTGTTAGGAGTGGGGTCTTGTCCTTCAAGGATACAAATCCTAATGTTCTCACAAACCTGCTGCCTCAACATGAGAAGGCTGCAGTCAATTTGATAGAAGGAGAGACTAACGATGTCTATCAAATTCACGATGTACTCTTGTTGAAAACCAATATGGTCAAGATGCATTGTAGACAGAGTGGATATGACCATGTACCACCTCATAATTATCACCAGTGTGATGTCTGCTCTAAAAACAATCAAGGATGTTCTGTGGTGCAAGCAGCTCTGCAGGAACAGATGGATCTCGGATGGATCCAAGAGCACCGAGTTCGTGGAGTTAATATGGTCTATACGAATTCCAACATCATTCAAAACCATGAAATCCATGCGATGAATGTCAACCTGGTGGCAATGCACTTAAGGCAAAGCCGGTATCATAATCTGCCGCGGCACGATTACAATTCCTGTCTGACTTGCTCGGTAAACAAACAGGGATGCTCTTTAGTACAGGAGGCCCTCCAGCGTCAGATGGATCTTGGATGGATCCAAGACTACCATGATAGGAATTCCTATCAAATCAACATGGTTCAGATCTTTGATATTCGCGTGATGAATACCAACCTGGTAGAGTTACATGCTGAACAGGTCCGACTCGGATTCCTGATATTACATGACTATCAAAGTTGTAAAGCAGGTTGCGAAAACGATTGAGGTTTTACCCTTGTCCAGGAGGCACTTCAGCACTTGTTAAATCACTGGTGGATGCCAATCTATATGGATGAAGATACTCAGCAAATTAGTATCAGTAACAGGAATCCTACTCGACGTCAAAGTCAGGATGTCCAATCTATGGAAGCTAACCTAGTGAGGTTACATTGTATTCAAAGTGGGCGTGGCCAGGTGCCACCACACAATTATGACCGTTGTAGCGTTTGTTCAGAAAGTAACCAAGGGTGTTACCTTGTGAGAGCAGCTCTTCAGGGTCAGGTGGATCGTGGAGAGATTCGCCTATATCCGGGTTCTGGACCCATCAATTGGTCGCCGGACTACCTTGCCGATCAAGTCGAGGACGTTGTCATAATCTCTGGTCATCATAGGACCAGGGATGTTTTTACCATCATCCCTCTACTTGACGAATCTAGAGCTCCCAACCGGGAACGGATCGAGATTGCTTATGATGGTCAGAAAAATCAGAGGGCTCCCGTAGTCATCTATCTGCCGGGACCATTACCGTATGAATCAGCTAAGGCAATCCCTTACAAATACGGTGCAACGACAATTGAGAATGGAAAGGAAACTCCATTACCCTCCGTCGTGAATATTGCAGACGTCATTCGTGTAACACGGAGTGGTAGAATCTTCAACCGAGGAGTTGGAGAACCTAACAAGGAAAAGGAACTTCAGACAGAAGCTCCTGATCTACCAGTCGGTCAATCCAGTAATCCCGACCTTTCGAAAAACGATGATGAGATGCTGAAGCTCATCCAAAGGAGTGAATATAACATTGTTGATCAGCTGTTACAAACTCCTTCAAAGATCTCGGTATTATCACTGTTACTCAGTTCAGAAGCCCACAGGGAGGCTCTGCAGAAAGTCTTGGAGCAAGCCTTTGTGGAACAGGATGTAACAATTAGACTGTTTGATAGCATTGTCTCTAACATCACTTCCTACAATAATTTGGGGTTTAGTGATGAGGAATTACCCGAAGAGGGTCGCCGTCATAACATGGCGCTCAATATCACAGTTAACCGCCAGGACGATGCTTTAGCCAGCGTACTGGTAGACACAGGGTCAGCCCTGAATGTTATGCCGAAGTCCACTTTGATGCAATTATCATTCAAAGGCCCTCCGATGAGAATCAGCGAGGTCGTCGTCAAAGCGTTCGACGGATCCAGAAAAACAGTTATCGGCGAAGTTGATCTTCCTATAACTATTGGTCCTCACACTTTCCAAGTCACTTTCCAGGTCATGGACATCCGGGTAACGTACAGTTGTTTATAAGGAAGACCTTGGATACATCAGGCTGGAGCGGTTACTTCAACCCTCCACCAAAAGCTAAAGTTCGTTCAGAACGACCAACTTGTCACGGTTTGTGGTGAACAAGCCTTGCTTGTGAATAACTTGTCGTCATCTACTTGTGTAGAACCCGAGGAGGTTATTGGAACTCAGTTCCAAGCACTGTCGGTGAGCAAGGACAATCAATCCCAAGGAGGAACCTCGATTTCCTCATACAAAGATGCTATTAAAGCGGTTGAAAGTACCGATACAACAGGATGGGGACAGCTTGTCATTCCTACTGGCAATACAACAAAGAAGGGTCTTGGTTTTTCTGCAACCTGTACCCGGACAGCTGCCAACGATGAAAGTCTTTATCCCCTTCAGAACTTCTTCCACAGTGGAGGTTTCCTTCACCCAGTGTCTCAAGCAGTGCATGCTATCAATGAGGAAGATCCCTCTGACACAGATGAAGAATGGAAGTCCTATCTTAACGAGGACGGTTATATGTCTCAGGAAGAGGTGCCTATACCATTTTTTTATCCCGCACAGAGTCCGAGATTTATACCAAGGTCAGATGTCGAAATGATATATGGAGATTGTGATCCGGAAGGATGCCGTGCTCCACCAAATTCATTAGAGGAAGACACTCTGATGAAAGACAACTTTGACCATAATTACTATGGCCCAATGGATGGTCTGCCAATGTGGCAACCTTACCCAGGAAACTTGGGACAAGAGAGTCAGCCGAACAATGAAAATCCGCTGACCATCATTGAACAGAATACCTGTGTCCCCACCATGTCATGGGATCAACATTCAGGTCATTCAGAAACTACTCAACATGAAGATGAATTCGCAACGTTTGTAAGACTTGAATTCATCAACTATGCTTTTCCCGAGGTCAACGTCATTGAGAGAGATGACTCCTCCAGTTCCAAAGAAGTGTGGGACACCCTGGGACAACCGAGTGGAAAATACGACTATATGGTCAAGTACACTACGCCCGAAAGCTCTCGTATCAGGCTCGAAGACATCCAGCCAACTGGATGGGGAGATACAGCTGAGAGCACAACTACTCTGCATAATACAACAGAGGAATCCTCCTACGACAACTCTACCTGGGAGACAGATTCCAATGATCCTGCTCCGCCAGAAATCAGCGTTATTTCTAAAGACAAATCAAGGAAGGTGCCAGACTTTGTGATTCACCGAGGAGTTCGCCGCCAATGGGTTGCTGTCGAGGTTCCAAAGATCATTCATCAGTCAAAGTAATTGCCATCTTTAACCTTTCACCCTGCCCAGGTGAAACGAATGGTTTGATAGGGCTCGCTTTCTATAAATTTCCCTCTTCGCTTTGCCCGAAGCGACATAGTTTTGTTTTATAGGGCTGTAGTTTCAAGAATCGACTTTTTCATTAATAAAATAACGTCGTTCTGTAATTTCCGCATTAATTGTTGTTTTCTCTTTTTTGCTTTTTCAGAAAATGGTAATCTTAAAAAATAATTAATAATAAAAACAAGCAGTAAAATAAAAACACTGCACACACTTTCGTATTTTCTCTATCTCTTCTAAACACGAATCATCACGTCATGCAGATTGCTTGTTTTAAACCCAGTTAAAACATACGATCTGATGCCTTCTCCTAACTTTGAGTTCCCGGTATTTGGGGCTGAAGAAGAAGTTGACAACGAAATTCCAAAAGAGATCTCCCGATTACTCAGATAAGAGGAAAGGTCCATTGAACCTCACAAAGAACCGTTGGAAACGGTAAACTTGGGTTCAGAACGAGAGAAAAGAAATCAGGATTGGGGCACTTCTCAGTCCAACTGCCAAAGAGAGTTTGATAAAGCTTCTCAAAGAATTCCCCGATGTATTCGCTTGGTCCTATCAGGATATGCCAGGGTTGGATACCAGCATCGTGGAACATCACTTACCGTTAAGATCGGAATGTCCGCCAGTAAAGCAGAGATTGAGACGGACTTACCCGGACATGGCCATCAAAATCAAAGAGGAAGTATAGAAATAGATTGACGCGGGTTTCCTCGCTACGTCAGAATATCCTCAATGGTTAGCCAACATTGTACCCGTTCCCAAAAAGGATGGAAAGGTCAGAATGTGTGTCGACTACCGAGATCTGAACAAGGCTAGTCCAAAGGACGACTTTCCTTTACCACACATTGACATGCTGGTAGACAGCACAGCAAAGTTCAAAATTTTCTCCTTCATGGATGGATTCTCGGGCTATAATCAGATCAAAATGGCGCCGAAAGACATGGAGAAAACTTCGTTCATTACCCCATGGGGTACCTTTTGCTACAAGGTAATGCCGTTCGGTTTGAAGAACGCCGGGGCAACCTATCAAAGGGCCATGACTACTCTGTTTCATGACATGATACACAAAGAAATCGAAGTGTATGTCGATGATATGATTGCAAAATAGAAAACAGAGAGTGAGCACGTTGAACATCTGTTAAAATTGTTCGAACGTTTAAGAAAATTCAAGCTCCGCTTGAATCCCAACAAGTGCACCTTCGGTGTCCGCTCAGGGAAACTCCTAGGGTTCATCGTCAGCCAGAAAGGAATTGAGGTTGATCCTGACAAGGTCAAGGCCATTCAAGAAATGCCTTCTCCGAAAACTAAAAAACAAGTCAGAGGATTCCTGGGACGTTTGAACTACATCTCCAGATTCATATTCCTTATGACCGCCACGTGTGCGCCGATTTTCAAATTACTCAAAAAGAACCAGGATTGCGTTTGGTCAGAAGATTGCCAAACTGCCTTCGACAGTATCAAGGAATATCTGTTGAATCCTCCGATTCTATCACCTCCAGTGGAAGGAAGACCACTGATTATTTACCTCACAGTTCTAGAGGACTCAATGGGATGTGTACTTGGCCAACAAGACGAAACCAAACGGAAAGAGTCTTCTATCTACTATCTGAGCAAGAAGTTCACCGACTGCGAGACTCGGTACACGATGCTTGAGAAAACTTGCTGTGCTTTGGCTTGGGCAGCCAAACGTCTTCGCCAATACATGATTCGTCACACTACTTGGTTAATCTCCGAAATGGATCCGATCAAGTACGTCTTCGAAAAACCTGCTCTCACGGGAAGGATCGCCCACTGGAAGATGTTGTTATCAGAATATGACATAGAGTACCACGCTCAGAAAGCCGTTAAAGGAAGTATTTTAGCCGATCATTTGGCTCATCAACCGATTGACGATCAAGAATCAATTGGATTTGACTTCCCAGACGAAGATGTCATGTATCTAAAAATGAAGGACTGCGACGAACCACCACCCAGTGAAGGGCCAGAATCAGGTTCCCAATGGGGACTTATCTTTGACGGAGCAGTTAATCATTACGGAAACGGAATTGGGGCAATCATTGTTACCCCTCAGGGTACCCACATTCCTTTCACCGCTCGACTTACATTCAAATGTACGAACAACGAGGCCGAATACGAAGCTTGTATCATGGGTCTCGAAGAAGCAATTGATTTAAGGATCAAAAACTTGGACGTATACGGCGACTCAGCCTTGGTTATCAATCAGATAAAAGGCGATTGGAACACATACCAATCAGGATTGATTCCTTATAAAGACTATGCAAGAAGGTTGTTACCTTTCTTCAACAAAGTTGAGTTTCATCATATCCCTCGTTAGGAGAATCACATGGCTGATGCTTTAGCCACTCTCTCTTCCATGATTAGCGTAGGTCAATGGAACGACCTACCTAAGATCGACATAATGCACCTTGAAAGGCCCGCTTACATCTTCACGATTGAAGCAGTCCTAGACGATAAACCTTGGTATCACGATATCAAATGCTTCCTTCAGAAACAAGAATACCCACCTGGGGCATCCAGGAAAGACAAAAAAACCCTCAGAAGATTGGCTGGAAACTTCTTCCTGAGCGGTGACACTCTCTATAAGAGAAATTTTGACATGGTCTTGCTCCGATGCGTAGACAGACCAGAAGCAGACATGCTTACGAAAGAAATTCATGAAGGATCCTTTGGCACTCATGCCAACGGACATACAGTGGCGAGAAAAATTCTCAGAGCAGGGTACTATTGGTTGACAATGGAATCCGACTGCTACGAGTACATGAGGAGGTGTCACAAGTGTCAGATATACTCTGACAAAATCCATGTACCGCCAACACATCTCAAAGTTCTTTCTTCCCCGTGGCCTTTTTCCATATGGGGAATCGACATGATTGGCATGATTGAGCCCAAGGCTTCAAACGGACATCGGTTTATCCTAGTAGCCGTTGATTATTTCACCAAGTGGGTCGAAGCAGCGTCGTACGTTAATGTAACCCGACAAGTGGTGGTTCGATTTATAAAAAACAATATCATCTTCCGTTATGGTGTTCCAAGCCAAATCATTACTGATAATGGATCTAACTTGAACAACAAGATGATGAAGGAGTTGTGCGCAGAGTTCAAGATTGAACATCATAACTTATCTCCCTACCGACCAAAGATGAACGGAGCGGTAGAAGCGGCTAACAAGAACATCAAGAAGATCGTTCAAAAGATGGTTGTAACCTACAAAGGTTGGCACGAGATGCTACCCTTTGCTCTTCACGGTTATCGCACATCTGTCCGCACTTCAACAGGGGCAACCCCTTTCTCTCTAGTATATGGCATGGAAGCAGTGCTCCCCATAGAAGTAGAGATCCCGTCAATCCGAGTATTGATGGAAGCTAAGCTTACAGAAGCTGACTGGCGTCAAAGCCGACACGACGAACTGAATCTGATCGAAGAAAAGAGAATAACGGCACTATGCCACAGTCAGTTGTATCAACAGAGAATGAAGAGGGCGTTTGACAAAAAGGTCCGACCTCGTGTCTTCAGAAAAGGAGACCTCGTGCTCAAAAAGATACAATCATTTCTCACTGATTCGCGAGGTAAATGGACTCCGAATTATGATGGCCCCTATGTGGTCACGAAAGCTTTCTCAGGCGGCGCATTGAGACTTGCAACCATGGACGGAGAGGAATTTTCCTACCCCACAAACGTTGATGTAGTCAAGAAATACTTCGCCTAAACTAAAAAAAAAAAGAACGTCTCGGTGGATTGAAAACCCGAAAGGGCGGTCCAGGTAAAAGTTAGAGACATGAAAAAAATCATCCCGATGGATTGGAAACATCATAGTACAATCCAGGCAAAAATTAGGGATAATGACAAGTAACTATGTTCAACAGAGGCAAGTCCCTCAGCAGCAGTTACATCATCCGTCAGAAAACTCCAGTCAAGGTCATCTTCGACAGAAGCTCAGGATGCCCCGAATTCAAAGTTGGTAGAAGGATAGCGGTCGTTATGTTTCAACGTAGCCCTTTTCCCTGTAAATTACCATTTTCTAACTTTGTAAATACTCTTTGGAATCATGCGTTTGGCTGATTTCCATCTTATCAATAAAATTTGAGCCCTTGTGCTTTTGTTTGTAATTCTTATTTGTTTTAGCTCCACAGAACGACATTTTAACATGATTAGCGATTCTTGAAATGAAATGAAAATGAATTTACTTGTTAAAACTTTTTCTGCTTTTAAAATAAAGTCGGCAATTTCTTTTGACTGTTGAACATCAAAGGAACATCAACCGCTTCTCCAGAAGTAAGCAAGCCTCAAAGTGCAGAATCAAGGTACTCCTTCTAGGCCAGTACGCCTGAACGAAGGATCAACTGTATGAGATACGGCTTTCCCATATGATACCTACGGCAGAGTTCTTACCTCCTAAGCCCGACCAACGGTAGCTCCCGACAGGGACTATCTCTCCTAAGCAAGGTGGAATTGCTATTCTGAACCAGCGGTACTTCTTCGCCCCGCGATGGCCGAGTATCTAGTCATGTTCATCTTTTAGTTTGTATATCGTGTCAGTTTTGTCAGCATATACATACATACATCATGCATTATTAATTTGCATTCACATTTCATATTGCATCACTATCACTTTAGTAGGTCTTGTCCCCTAGTGATCGAAGTTCTCTCAATAGAGTCGTCAGTTCTTGCCTCGTCAGGAAACGCTGTGTCTGAACAGCCTCGCCCCCAGTTTATTTCTGGAAGGAAGTTGGTCCTCGACCACTTTGATAACTTGAACCTCTGAAGAACCAGAGAAACCTTCAGTCAACATCACTCTTCTCCATTGAAGATGATATCCTTGCTTTCCCAGATTAAGGAAAATCCACAGAGAAAGCCTCGTAATCAGAGATTCGACAGCATGCCAATTTCGCTCAGAAAAGATTGTTGATGAAAAGGTCATCGGCACCTCAAAATTAGACCCCGTCATATGGCATTTCTCCGGGAAGATCCCGAGGAAAGTATGATGTAAGATCCCACGCAGAAGCAGCCTCTCAAGAGACTCGCTTTCCCCAGTAAAAACAAATGGCATCTCCAACAGAGAAGTTTGTGCAACTCTACAACTCAGACGACTGGGTTCACCAGCAAGTCTGACATCAAAAGTTTTTCCATCAAATGGCATCTCCCCAGGAAAATTCGGCGAGAAGTTTGAGAAAAACCGCTACGAATAGCGTCCCTTGTCAATAAAGTTTATTGACAAAAGAAACTTAGACCAGTTCCTCGGTAGGAAACCAGGATCGAGGGAAAGTTTATTTCAAGTAACTTAGACCAGTTCCTTGGCTGAAGACCAGCATCGAGGGGAGGTTTATCACAAAAGAAAACTGAGACCAGCTCCTTGGTAGGAAACCAGGATCGAGGGGAAGTTTATTTCAGGAGTCTAAGACCAGTTCCTTGGTAGGAAACCAGGATCGAGGGGAAGTTTACTTCAGAAACTGAGACCAGCTCCTTGGCTGAAGACCAGAATCGAGGGGAAGTTTTACCTTTTCTAGGCATCGTCGATTAGCTAAAGAAGATGAATGCATAAGCCACTATTCATAACCACCATCAAAATTTTGGGTATTCCGATATTTAATCCTCTTGCACCCCGAATGCCCGAATACCTTCGTCATTCACACTTTCGGGTCCAAGAAGATTAAATAGGGGCATCTATCATACCCCAAATTTTGACCACTAAGATTCCCCATCATTATGCAAGTCATCATCACAATATGGATGAACCATCATGCCTCATCAAATGCCTCAAGGGTTGTTGAGCATTCACTACAATCAAAATTAGGGTTTCAAGCCCTCTCTGAGTGCTTAGACAAAGGATCAATCAAGGAATGACATGATCTTCAACTTGTCTAACCTCTCAAAGATCCACAATGGATCAAGAGGACTCCCACTTTAAGGATTAAGCACAAGGTTGCTCCCTTTTAGGTGGATCAAGCCTCAAGATAGCCAATGTCACCAAATTAGGGTTTTGGTCGACAAGGGCCTCCAGATGGAAATTCTCCTCTGGGCATGAGCCAATGCTTCAAAACATAACCTAATATACTCCATGGAACCTCATGGACCCAATCATCAAGTCAATTTTTTCTCAAGGGATGCATACATCAAAAAATCAGGAATTAGGGTTTCTTAACCCAATTCACCCCTAAGTTGACTTTTAGGGCAAATCATGAGCCAAGACCTCAAAGGAGGATTTGAGGATCTCTAATAAACTATATTGATCCATTTGGAACAATGGATCAATCCAAGAAGCTTGAGCAACAAGTCTCAATTTCATCTGCACCACAATTAGGGTTTTAAGGAAAAAGTCAACTGTAACTTTGACTTTTGACCAGGACATGCTCCCAAGCCCTATGACATGCATCAATATATCCCATGACACCCATGGAACATGTCCATCAAGTTTTATTTAGGTCAAAGACATGATTTCTTGAAGAATTGCACAGTTTGGAATTCATCTGATAAAAAGTCAACTTTGACTTTTTGAGATTTTTCACAAAAATGGATTTTTAACCCTAAAATAATGTTAATGTATGATTTGAATCATAATTCATCAAGAAAAATCAAGAAAAGTTGGATAACTTGTAAAAGGGGTAACCATAAAAACTTAGAAAAATTTCTAAGTTATGGAAAAAGTGACACTAATGTGCCAACTTTGGAGGACCATAACTCCTAAACCACAAGGCCATTGTTCCCCATTCAAAGCTTGATTTGTAGATCTCATTGCCCTCTACAAAAGCTTTATACTGACCTATGTCCAAATTCCTCATGGATTTTGAGTTATGGAGTGATCAAAATCAAGAAAAGTCACTTTGTTCCAACACAGTGAAAATTTCACTAAGTCAGATTTTACCCTACTTTTTGCCAAATGTAGGGGGATTTTTCACTTGGATTCAAAAGAGATCAAAACCAAACATGTTCAAACAGTTGTTGTATCATGTAAGGGCTTTCGAAAATGGCCAAGAACATTACCAAATTCAATTTGGGCTATGAGATATGACCTTGGTAAGTTGCCTTGCTAAAATCTGCCAAGGCAAGGCAGATTTTTGCACTTTTATTCGATTTGCCAAAATCAGCCAAATCCAAATGCTCCTATCCACTTGGACACATCTGAGGATTGAATCTAAAGGGGACAATCACTGAGCCAAGCCTCCAAAGTCTTTGGAATAAGAAATAACATGTTGAACCTAGAATTGCCAAAATAGGGACAAGACTCCAATTTTGGATTTGAGCATTCAATGGAAGCATCAAGGTGGTATGGACTGAGCCATTCTCATCTGAAATCAATCAAGGCTTATCCAAGACCAAGGGAACCACAGCCCTGTGCCCTAACCACTAGTCAATGGCTAGAGGAGACTTGCATTTCCATTGGCCAACATTGAACAAACCTCTGCTGCAGTTGCCATTCACTATTCCTTGCAAAACAAACTTGCTCTACTATAAATAGAGCTCAATTGTGATCAGTTTAAGTACACCAAAGGCCTACAACACTTGCCTTTCTCAAAAACCACTTCTCACTCTCAAAAATGCCTTTCTTAGCAAGTCACTATCGGGTTTTTCATTAGAGAGTAATTCCACTCAAACCAATCACACACACACACCTCATATACATCATATGTGAGCTGATCAAACACTTAAACAACAACTGGAACACTGATTTCTCAGAATCACCAGTCAATTGCTCAAGGTTTTAACCAAAGTGCAGTTGAGATGCCATGAAGTGATCCAGCCATTCTCAGTCAAGTCCAAGCATTCAAACACACTCCATAGGGTGTAGGGAAGCTGTTCAGATCATCACAATTCATCTGTAACACCTCCTACTCAGAAATCAATTTGCTCTTGCTGTCACGACCTAGAGGTAAGCTTAAACTTGATCATCTCTCAATCTATGCATATTTCCTCGCACAATACTTTTGCCAAATGTTCATAATCATGCATGGAATGTTTCCCCTCAATTAATTGCATGGTTTGAATTGTGTATCAAAAATCCCAGCCTTCATGCAGAAATTAGGGTTCATAAGGATTTATCGTGATTTCTTGTTTTATGCTTAATTTAAATGAAATTAATTGTCATAAACATGATCGTGAGGTTGAGACGAGCATATTGATATGTGGATTGCATGATATAATCAAGTATTCAGTGAGATTGGATAGAAAATGCAAATCAGCCAAACCCAGAACACGCGCGTGTTCTTCAGCTGTTCTTGGCGCCATTTCTTTCAAATTCAAATATTTGAATTTTGTGATTTTATTTAATTGATTCAAAAATTAATTTCTCTATGAGTTTTAATGATTTTGAGTTGATTCTTTTTTTAATAATTCACAAAAATGTTAAAATATTTTATTTTCCCAAAAAATCCCAAAAATATTATTTATTTCATATAATTGATATTTTTGCAAAGAATTAATGTTTTAATTGTTTTTGACATTTAAAATATTTTTTTCACCTTGATTTTGCAACTTTTAATGCTTTCTAATTATTTTGTAGGTCAATACTTAATTTTTGAAGCATTAATCCAAGATCACATTTGTTTTCCATATGTTAAACAATTTTGATAATTTTAATTGAATTTTTATTCAATTAAATGCATTTTGAAAACAAATTAGGGTTTTTGGATTAATTCAACCCTCATAAATCATTTTCAAAACATTTTTGGGCCTCTAATAGAGTGTAAGACCCAATTCTTTTTTTGACCAAATCATTTTTGGGCCTCAGTGCATTGTATAAGTCCCGATACCGTCAAAAACAAACGGCGCGATCGTCGCCTTTTGAAAAATAACCTTGGGCCTCTCCTCGAGCTATAAGACCCATTCAAAACTTTTGAGCCTCTAATAGAGTGTAAGACCCAACCCCCTTTTAACCAAAGCCATTTTGGGTCTCACTTATTGTATAAGTCCCTCTGCGTTAAAAGAAAATCTCGGCGCGATCGCCATTTTTAAACGAAAAATCAACTGGGCCTACCCTCGTGTTATAAGCCCCACTCTTTTTCTTTAAAACTTTTTGGGCCTCTTGAGAGAGTGTAAGACCCATCCCTTTGTACAGAAAACCTTTTTGGGCCTCAGTCACTTGTATAAGTCCCTCTGTACAAATTCAAACAGTGCGCTCACTGATAAAACCCTGGGCCTCTCCTTGAGCTGTAATCCCCAAATCTTTCTTTTTCAAAGCGCTTTCTCCTTTGATTTTGAATATACTGTTGTTTTCAATCTTTCTTTGTTGAACAACTAACCAAACAGCATGGAAGCTCTACAACCGAGTAAGTGTTTATATGCTTTCATTTACCGTTTTCATATACATATAACTGTATTGTGGGGTTGTTTCACTGTAAGTATTTTTTCATAAACTCATATCAACTGTGTAATAATAGTATAGATATTTCGAGTTTCCCCGGCAACTACGTCTAGAACTAGGTGACGCCGTTTCGTTTATTCATAGAAATAGACAACTAGATCCCCAATAGGATCACCAGATACAGTCTTCTCTTCGGCTGTCCTCATTAGGAATTGTCAAGAAACTCTACTCCCAGAGATGAATGTATTCTCCGTGAATGGCATCTTTGAGTTTCTTCCAAATTCTCGAACTTTCCTGACTTGATCTATTCCTTGTGAATAGCTTGCCTTGAATTTCTCGGGGTTTGGGGACCCACGGGCTTCTTAAAAGCATCGGCCTCCTCTTGGGCATCATACAAGGACCCGCAGGCTTCCTAAAAGCAACCTCGCCTCCTCTTGGGCTTAGTACAAGGACCCTACGGCTTCTTAGAAGTATTCACAGCCTCCTCTTAGGCTTCGTATAATGATCTCTTCCTCCGGGAATGATAGCCTCCTCTTGGGCATCGTACAAGGACCCGTCGACTTCTTAAAAGTTCCAAGCCTCCTCTTGGGCTTCGTATAAATTGTCCCGACGACCTCCTAGAGGTATAGGAACAGAACTTAGTCATCTGCATAGAACAGTCCTTTCATAGAGTCTACTACTGTTTCTCAAAGCATAGTACAAAAGATGAAACTCTAGACTTGGACAGTCTAGTTCCCTTGAGTCTCAAAGACATTCTCAAGCACCCCTTCAAGAATAGGAAGGAAACCTGTAGACTCAGACAGTCTCAATACCCTTCAGATTTCCCACTTCCTTAAAGAACAGGAATAACCCGGACCTTCGAATCAAATCCTTGAGTACAGTGTTGCTCATATAAGAACTGATTTTCTCTTTCACAATCAGTATACTGGACCTGTCACTCAACTGAAACAGTAACCATAGCCTTCTCTTAGGCTTTGTATAATGATCCTTCTCCAGTGAAGTTAGCCTTCTCTTGGGCTTTGTACGATGATTCTCCCCAGCGGAGTCAAACAACATTTAGCCTCTCTCTCGGGCTTTATACGAGACACATAAGAGACTCCCTCGTTGAGTCAATTACCCCTTTCGCCTCCATCTCGGGCTTTATACAAGATACAAAAAGGTTCTTATTGAGCCAAACAAATTTTAGCCTCCATCTCGGGCTTTGTACTAGATACAGAAACTCTCTTGGTGAGTCAAATAGCCTTCATCTCGAGCTTTATACGAGACACCAAAAGACTCCATCGTTGAGTCAAAACCCATTTAGCCTCTCTCTAGGGCTTTGTACGAGACACATATTAGCCTCCTCTTAGGCTTTGTATAAGGAAACCACTGGTTGATCCAATTAACCTTTTAGCATCAAAGTTGTGCCTCGTTCACAGTACACAAACATCAACAACTCATTCCCCTCCATCTAATTGCTGTAAGCGGCAAGCCTCTGGATCATCTACATCCATGCCACTGTCCCTCTTTTAGCATAAGAAATTCTTAAGGAAAGATAGCATTGCTCTACACTGAGTTAAAGTCTTCCCCTTCAGGTTGGAAATCCCCTATAAAGGAAATTATGGCATTGCCGGATTCACACATCCCGGTTAAAGTAATTCTCCTTTATAAAACAGTTGTGACATACAACCCCCTCTTTAGAGATGACAAATTCCCTCTAAAGTCAAACCCTTTTAGCTTCACATCTTGGGCTTTGAACAAGATACAAATAGACTCTTCAGCTTTACATCTTGGGCTTTGAACAAGACACCAAAACAACCATTTCCTCCCATAGAATAGGAGGAACTACGAACGCTCTGATTTCCCTGTTTCGGTAAACGGGAATACGTAGGCATAAGATTGAAAGAAAAAATCTTAGCGAGCGCAATCAACAAAAAACCCAAAATCCCATACTCCCGTATATCATAATCTGAAGCAGTATCCTAAAAAATCCCAGAGACAAATCAGTATTGGCGAAAATACAAATAACCGATACAAAGGCCCCACCACATTGATCGCATCCGTAACCTAACAGACCGCTGTTTAAACTCAGTTTGCAAGCAGGGTTAATTGGAGACATCTATTTCCCTTCCTTATTCAGCTTTAATAGGATAAAAAATTAATCGACCTGTAGTTAAAACTCAACCGCAGTGAGGGCGACCAGCGCTTAAGAACCGCGTCCAAAATCGCTCGCTACACTTTCTACCAACGCAAGGATAAATTTGTAATCAACAGAGTAGAAGACAATGTTAAGTAGATTACCAAAGCCAACAAGTCGTAAATACAGTTCTATCAACTCGTCGTGTGGGATATATTTATGTGCTCGACAATGAAATCTCCTTGGATCCTAAGAAAAAATGATTAAGGAAAAGTAAAACATATATAAGAATATTTTTTTACAAAAGTTGAGTAATGTAATGAAAAACATATATTATTGCGAAATAAGAACTTACAAACTCCGTAATTTTATTGATGATTCCTCTTTGTGTATCACCCATGGTCAATAGAGCCATATTTTGGAATATTTTTGTTTGTTTGTTGCTAATAAAAAGGATTACAGATAATGTGTTTGTTGGTGGTGAAAATGGATTGAGTTAATGTGGCATTTATAGAGAGTTGAGAGTTTCACGTGTTAATGGTTCTCCATGCAAGACAACACACAAGAGCCAATGTCTTGGGCGTATGCTCCTGTTTTTCTTCATATACGCCAATCAAGGTGACAAATCCAGGGTCAGACTGCTTTGTCACTGTGGCATGCATGTAGGCTAGGGTGAATAGGTTATCAGCATCACGCATGTCATGCATGCAACATGCAGGGGGATAGAACTTT
Organism: Lathyrus tuberosus; assembly: GCA_022829125.1. Lineage (NCBI taxonomy): Eukaryota > Viridiplantae > Streptophyta > Magnoliopsida > Fabales > Fabaceae > Lathyrus > Lathyrus tuberosus. The sequence goes on from JALAZF010000185.1 coordinate 11,163,016, forward strand.
ACATGATATGATATATGTTATATGCTATGCATCAAACATAATGGCGCATGAGTTTATTTGACCCATGCTTTTTCCCCAGCTATTTAAATACATTCGTCTCCTTATCTAAACCAAGTTACATTGTTATCAATCCAAAATACACTGCTATAGCAAACCAAAATTTTCATAAAATGGCTCCAGAACCATAATACATTATCGATGCTCACATCAATGGTGAAACATTTGACTATGAAATATCTGGTTTTAATTTTTGTAATACCGATATTACACAGTTTACAATAAATTGAAGTTCAAATTTCTCGCATTTGAAAGAGAGAATAGAGGCGAAGTTGTAGTTTAGTCCTGTGTCACAAATCATTTACAAAAATCCAGTTATTTTTGCCAACAATCAAGTCAATTTTTTCAGCTAAAGGTTCGAGATGATGAAGATGTTTAAAATATGTTTTAAACTCATGAACATTCCGGGTTCAACGATATCGAGTTGTATATTTCACTACAACAACCTCACTTGTCTCAGATCGTTAATTCGTCACAAGTTTTTTGCGAAAATGACGACGACAAACAAGCCTAAGTCGATTTTGTTAATGAGGAAGAAGAAGAATATGAGATATTTGTTGATTATATCATGAATGATAAGTCAGTAGACCACGATCAAGAGCCATTACCTTTTAGCCATGTGTATTGTCCGCCTGAGTACATGTCAAACTTAAACTTGGGTGAAGACAAACCATCCTCAGATATCTTTTATGATCCGTATATGCAAATGAAGGGAGCGTTATAGGTGGGAGATAGGTTTCGCACAAAAGAAGTCTGTGTGAGATATATAAAAAAGTTTCACATGGAAATCTCAATTGATTATACCGTTGATCACACTGATGTGACGAGGTACGTCATTCTGTGTCGTAACATTATCTACATGTTCTATCTGGAAGCATCTTACTAGAAGAGAATTGATTCTTGGGAGATAATTTCTATGGATCCAACTCACACTTGCATTATCACCAATTTGATGTAGGATCATCGCAAACTAAGCTCTCAGATAATATGTGATGAAATATTTCCTATCATTAACAAGTATCCGTCATTGAAGGTGAGTAAACTAATCTCCCATATTGTTACACGATACAATTATACTCCCTCATATAAGAAGGCATGGATAACGAGGATTAGGGTTGTTGAACAAGTATACGTAAATTCGGAGAATTCATACAAACAATTTCCATATTATTTAGTGGCATTTAAACATTATGCTTCGGGAACTGTTGAAATTTTGGAGACACTTCTGGCATTTATCCAAGAAAGAACTTGTGTTAGTGGAAATAGAATATTTCATCGACTCTTCTGGACGTATGAACCATGCATCAAAGGTTTTACATTCTGCAAACCTATTATTTATATTGATGGAATATGGTTGTAAGAGAAATATAAAGGAAAGTTACTCATGACAGTGCACAAGATGGCAACAATAAAAAAAATTTAATTGTCTTTGCTCTGGTTGAAAGGGAGACTGTTGGTGAATGAAGTTTCTTTCTCAAGAATCTTCGATTACGCGTTGCTCTGCAACCCAACCTATGTTTGATTTAAGTCAGACATCCATCTATTAAGAGTGCAAATAATAACATTAATAACGATCGACAAGATCCTCTTTCTACGCATGTTTACTGTATTAGACATATCACACAAAACTTCATGTGAAAGATCAAAGATAAGACGCTTCGGAAAAAGTTATGAGCACATGGTATGCATTAACAGAACCATAGTTCCAACACTACCGCGAAGAGATCACATTGACAAATGCAGATGCGTTGAGGTGGATCGATAATATTTAAATGGAGAAGTGGCCCATAACATTCAACAATGGCCAACGATGGGGTCACGTGACAAAAAATCTTGTGAATCAATGAACTCTGTCTTCAAAAGCATCAGAAACCTACTAATAATCGCATTGGTGAGAGCAAACTATTTTAGGTTAGGTCCACTGCTCAAGACCAGAGGTTCAAAATGGATTTCAGTGTTACAATCAGGGCATTTGCTTAGTGAAAGTTGTATTAAATTTATCAAGGAGGAAACCGCCAAAGCTAACACACATATGGTTACAACGTTTGACCGTCGTAGAGGTTGGTTTAGTGTCCAGGAGATAATGAACCATAACAAGGGGAAACCAAGGGGATAATATCGGGTCGAACTAGATAGAGGTTAGTGCGTTTGTGGAAAGTTTCAAGTTTTCTGTATGCCTTACACCCATGTCATAGCAACATGTTCACATCTTGCCAGGATCCTTCCAACCTACTATTCAATGTTTACAAGTCATAAAAGTATGCAATTTGTACAACAGTAGCTTTCTGGTGGTAGCAAAGGAGGATTATTAGCCTACATATCAAGGGCCGCCCACACA